>SJYA01001314.1:1291464-1336787 GCA_006410615.1 Neotragus moschatus | reverse complement strand
GTTTGGTTTGGTGGGCATTTCTCCTGTTCCTTTACCTCCTGGGTATTCTTCTGTCTCTTCATCTTGGTTATATTGCTGCATTTGTTGTGGCCTTCCTATATTATGGGATTTTGTGGAGTTCTCTTTATTATGTAATTTCCTCCCTATAGGTGGGGTTGTATCAGTGGCTTGTCAAGGTTTCTTGGTTAGGAAGGCTTGCTTTGGAGTTCTGGTGTGTGAAGCTGGATTTCTTCTCTCTTGAGCTTGGAGTATCCCTACACGGCTGCCCCAGAAAAGTGCAGCCTCCGCTCCCCACCCTGGAGGAAGGGCGTCTCCTAACCGCCACCCCTCCCGACCCTCAAGGTGGGACAGCACCTCCAGGCCCTCCCGCGTCAGCGCAGCCACCGATCTTGGATGCGAGTTGATCTTCCCAGTCCCCGACCCTGCTCTCGGACGTGGGGACGTGGGGTAACTCCTCTCGGGCAGGCTGAGTGTGCTGGTCCTTGCAGCCACCCGTGCTGAGTGCTAATCAGTCAGTGGCTCTTCCCAGTCCCCGACCCTAGCCTCAGACGTACGGTGGTCCTTCCAGCCCCAGACCCTGGCCTCGGGCTCAGGGTGGTTCTTCCCGGCCCCCGACCCTGACCTCGGACACGGTGTGGCTCCTCTCAGCTGTTCCCGCGCCGTCCCAGCCTGGCACTCTCTGCCGCTGCCCCTGACCTCGGAAGTGGGGTGGTTCCTCTCAGCTGTTCCTGCGCCGCCACAGCCCGGGGCTCTCAGCCGCTGTCTCTGTCCTCCGACGTGGGGCAGCTCCTCTGGGCCGCTCTGAGTGGGAAGTGGGGTGGCTCCTCCCAGCCGTTCCTGCGCCGTCACTGCCTGGGACTCTCGGCTGCTGTCTCTTGGACGTGGGGTGGCTCGTCTCCGGAGTGTTATCTTTTAAGGAGCTGTCTTGTTAATGTTTGTAGAATGTTACTCTTTATGGTTAAGCAGGTGTTCCTGATGATGGGAGAGGTTTGGTCCATGCATAATGCAGATACAGTGTACAATGTGAGGGTGAGGGGTGCAGAGAAAGGAGCCAAAGGGCAGAGGAGAAAATTTTTATGTTTAAATTTTTCTGTCTTGCCATAAAATATGAATTTCATTTTACAGTATGAAATAAAGGCATTAATACAAAAATACACATAAGAATGACACATCAATTTGGGCACCTTGTTCATGGCAGCCCTCATGGCTACCCTGAGGGCTGCTTTTGTGTTGTCTGAGCCCGACATGGTACCCCGGGACGTGTGTGTGTCTGTACCTGTCTGCACACACCCGGAACATGCTTTCTCTGGATAGAACATTCTTGAATGGCCATCGGCCAAGTTGGCCAGGCCTTCCGTCAAGGCCTGGTTCACGAGGTTCCCCATGGTAGCCTCCTGACACGCTGGGCCCATGGGCACGGGCTTTCAGTGCCAGCCAGGCCTGGGGAGGCAGCCTCGGTTTCCTTGAGGAAACTGGGAAAGGAAGGAGCAGAGTTAGAAAGGAGCACTGTTGCCGCCTCGCGCGCCTGGCGCAGTGCAGTGCAGTCAGCCCGCCGCACGCTGAACCCTCTGGGAAGATCTGTTGCAACCGTTATCTTTGTTCTTTATTTATCATGCATTTAAAGTGAGATGCAGAAGCAGCTAGCACACTATGTAAATATGGACCTTTTAAAATTAAATCGTTACGGGAAATGCTTTCAGTTCAGCAACATCGTAGCTATTTGTTAGTTCTTTTGTGTTGTCTTATCAAAGTTTAATGGATACAGTTCCATAATGCTGATGTGTTTGTGTGTATATTCGATTTTTATAAAGATGGTAGTAAGTCTAAAAAAAAAAAAAAGAATGACACATCAAATTTAAAATCAAAGAAACCTCCTGGAAAAGAAGGAAAGAAGGGAATGAGCTGGTGGTTGTGATTTAACTTTCAACTTTGTAGCATTCTGGGCCTTCTCTGGGGCTTCCCAGGTGGTGCTAGGGTAAAGAATCCACCTGCCAATGCAGGAGACATAAGAGACATGGGTTCGATCCCTGGGTTGGAAGATCCTCTGGAGGAGGGTATGGCAACCCACTCCAGTCTTCTTGCCTGGAGAATCCCATGGACAGAGGAGGCTGGCGGCCTACAATCTCTAGGATAGCAAAGAGTCAGACACGACTGAAGTGACTTGGCACACGCATACTAGTGGCAGTGGTGACACACTGGGGACTATCCTGGCCGTCAAGTGGTTAAGACTCCCCAGGCTTCCACTCCAGGGGGCTCGGGAACTAAGATTCTACATGCCTCCAAGCCAAAAATAAAAAAATAATAAAATGTGTAGCATTCTAATGCTGTACAAAAGGTGAGATGTGCAGGGCTGCAAGAAACTATGGCTAGTGACGCGCTTCCAGTACCCAACCTGGAAATGCTCCAGAGTGAAAGTGAAATGGACCAACCTGGGGAATTAACTTAAACACTGTCAGAAATCCTTGGGGACATCTGAAGTGGGTGAGAGTGTGAAGAATCACAGGCCAGAATGAAGGAGGACTGGGAGCCACAGCGAGGGAAAGCAGAGTGAACTGGGCTCTTTTATCTCCCCAAGTTAGCGCAACTGTATCAACCCGGTCACCACTTGGAGGAAGAAAATCTGATTTATAATCTAGTGCTGGAGTCAGAACCTAGCAGGCATGAGAGACAAGATTGCAATAAGTCCTGATTGCCACCCAAGGAAGGTGATACCCCTCTGTTAACATGAGCTCATAGAGAAATATGACTGTTCAAAGTTTAGCTGGGGAACCAACACATGGCAAAACACAATTAATCAATTTAATGTAAATGAAAGAATGATTCTTCAGGAGGATGTTGGTAATTTGAAGTAGGAACAAAGGGTTATAGGCAACTGCAAGTTAGCATCCCAATAAAAAAACTGTAGATGGATTGCATGTCAGAAGGATATAGCCAAAGAATGAGCTAGTGAACTGTAAAAATGTAAAGGAATCCTCCTAAAAGATATCAGGTAGGTATAAAAAGAGAAAAAGATAGAAGAAATGTTAGGACTTACCTAGCAATCCAGTGGTTAAGACTCCCTGAGCTTCCACTCCAGGGGCATGGGTTTGATTCCTGGTCGGGGAACTAAGATCCCACATGCTGGGGAGCCAAATGAAAAAAAAAAATCATGTTAAGAGAAAGAGGAGAGAAGAAACTTCAGAAGATGAAAATTCAATAAATGGAGAGGAGAAAATATTTGAAGAACTAATGATTGAGAATTTCCTGTAATTAAAGCAAGGAGGAAGACCACAGATGGAGAGTTTTGAAAACTTCAACAGAATAAATAAGAAAAATCACACTTGGCAATACTAGATTAAAATTTAAGACCATCAAAGAGAAAAAAGAAAGCTCTCGAGACAAAGGCGCAAAAACCAGATTGATATTGGATGTTTTAGCATGGTATTGGATGAGACAAGGCTAATATTTTTGACNGATGTTGGTAATTTGAAGTAGGAACAAAGGGTTATAGGCAACTGCAAGTTAGCATCCCAATAAAAAAACTGTAGATGGATTGCATGTCAGAAGGATATAGCCAAAGAATGAGCTAGTGAACTGTAAAAATGTAAAGGAATCCTCCTAAAAGATATCAGGTAGGTATAAAAAGAGAAAAAGATAGAAGAAATGTTAGGACTTACCTAGCAATCCAGTGGTTAAGACTCCCTGAGCTTCCACTCCAGGGGCATGGGTTTGATTCCTGGTCGGGGAACTAAGATCCCACATGCTGGGGAGCCAAATGAAAAAAAAAAATCATGTTAAGAGAAAGAGGAGAGAAGAAACTTCAGAAGATGAAAATTCAATAAATGGAGAGGAGAAAATATTTGAAGAACTAATGATTGAGAATTTCCTGTAATTAAAGCAAGGAGGAAGACCACAGATGGAGAGTTTTGAAAACTTCAACAGAATAAATAAGAAAAATCACACTTGGCAATACTAGATTAAAATTTAAGACCATCAAAGAGAAAAAAGAAAGCTCTCGAGACAAAGGCGCAAAAACCAGATTGATATTGGATGTTTTAGCATGGTATTGGATGAGACAAGGCTAATATTTTTGACATGTTGAAGACCAAAATAAATATGAACCCAGAATGTTTTTGCCCAGCTGCTTTTGTTTAAGTGCAATAAAAATATTCTCAAGCATACAGTTGTCTCAGAAGGAATAACACAGACTCTGTTTGAAATCACTCTTAGGGGAAGGATTCTAGCAAAAGAGATCACATTCAGAAGGATCATATTCAGGAAGTAAATATGAGTAAACCTGAACTTGGATTTCATATGTACAATTCATAGGGTATGTTCTTTTTTGTTTTTAGATTCTTTTGCTTAACATTGTGTCTTTCAGATTCATCCACATTATTATACATGTCGTTTGTGATACTTGAAATTATTTAAAATGTCAGGGATCAGAGGGAAGAGAATCAAAAGGGCAAACATCATAAATCTGAAAGACCTAAACTGAAATCCTAACACTTTTAACTGCGTGACTTTGCACAATTTGAACAAATCTCTCTAAACTCCAGCTTGCTCAATTTAAAATAACTATGGACATTCTCGGCTCATAAAGTGGTTGTCAAGATTGAGATAAAATAAGTGAGAATGTGATGCTAGACTCATAATAGTTGCTCCAAAAAAAATATTTGTTCAAC
Organism: Neotragus moschatus; assembly: GCA_006410615.1. Lineage (NCBI taxonomy): Eukaryota > Metazoa > Chordata > Mammalia > Artiodactyla > Bovidae > Neotragus > Neotragus moschatus. Next base: position 1,332,123 of record SJYA01001314.1, on the reverse strand, counting down.
CTGAATATAGCAGGCCAGACACAGAAACTGACTAATTATCCTCTTTAATGACCAACCACAGAGGAAATGAAAGTGAGCAGAAACTTTTTTTCCCATCAAACAGGCTAATAAAAACCTTATTCACTCCTCCAGAAGATGATGTCAAGGTTTAAAAGGTATTCTATATAAAAGTATAGAATCTCAGATTTAAAACAAAAGAGCAAAGAATTAAGTCTACAAAGTTAGCAACAAGGCTTCAGACTGGGAAGGCTTTTGTCAGTCTTATCTGTGCACTTCAGAGTGTGGATCCTGGCCATTCCATTTCAAGGAGGAGGGAATTAATTTTAGAGATTTAAAGATAGACACTCCTGTCATTGGGCTTCCCAGGCAACTCAGTTGTAAAGATTTGCTGGCCAATGCAGGAGAAGAGAGCTCCATCCCTCGATCGAAAAAGTCCCCTGGAGAAGGAAATGGCAAACCACTCCAGTATTCTTGCCTGGGAAATCCCGTGAACAGAGGAGCCTTGGTGGTCTGCATTCCATGGGGTCACAAAAGAGTCAGACACAACTTCACGACTAAACAACACCAACAAATTCCCTTTTGTTAAAATATCATGGCGTTCTTCAGCAAAGATGTTATGATTCAAGTAAAAATCTTTTTCATGAGAATAAAGCAGAGCCAGGATATCTTGTGGCAGTAAAATGATATGATTGATCTTTTTTTTTAAACAGACATTTTCCTGCCTATGTTTCAATCAGCTTAGAGAAATTCTTTGCATACACCTTGATTATTCCAAGATGTGAGAAGTTAAAAATGTAACACTAATTTTCAATTATTTGTGCTGTGTCTTAGCAACTATGGGGCCATGGACTTTACTCTAAAGAGCTAAACAGAGAATGAAGGCAGAATTTTAGCACCCTGAACATTTAAACACCTTGGAGTTACATTGACAATTTGTTATCATCTGGTTTGATATAACAGTTGACATTACCATTCACTGAGATATTTCTCCATTGATAATACTTGGATTGGGCAGCTGGTAGTGAAAAAAATACAGAAGAAATATTTTTGTTCTTGTGGTGAAAATCATATGTATAAAAAGAGGTAGTATAAAATGGTGCCTTTCCTCATACTTTAAATAGAGTTGTTCTTATCGAAATCTAATCATAAAATATATTCATGAACCGAAATGAACCTAGTAGGAGGCTGAGCATAGATAAAGATACAAAAACAATTTCTCTCAAAAAAGACATACAAAATTAAGAAAAGTAAACGTATCATTGAATGCATTGAAGCATGCTAAGTCACTTCAGTTGTGTCTGACTCTGTGACCCCATGGACTGTAGCTTGCCAGGCTCTGCTGTCCATGAGATTCTCCAGGCAAGAACACTGGAGTGGGTTGCCAGTTTTTTCTCCTGGGGATCTTCCCGACCCAGGCATTGAACCCATGTCTCCTGCATTGGTATGTAGATTCTTTACCACTGAGTCACCAGAGAAGCCCAAAATAAATGGTAGGAAAGAACTAACATAAAAATGGCAGTTACCTTTGGAAGGTGACTTTTTGGCAACATTTCTTTTTGTGTTTTTCTCCATTTTCAAAACTTTTCATAAGGAACTCGTATTTCCTTAAGGGTTAGTTTTCTATTCTGGCCTCCTTGCTGTTTCATCCTCAGCACTCTTTCCTCTCATATGGGAAACGTGGAGATTGCAAATACGAAGTTATGGAAACTGCTTGGCCAGCAAGGAGATTTTGTTCTCCCTTCTCCATGTTGCTTCCAGCACAACAGAGTCAGTTTGACAACTGTGGCTTTGCTTTCAATTCAAATATTGGGCATGCCATTTTTTTTTGGTTATCTGAAATAGTGATGTTGTAGCACTTAAGGTCTGTATGTAAGACTTGTCAGAAAATCAGAAAGGAATTCTCCCAGAACTCAAGGCTTCCCTGGTGGCTCAATGGTAAAGAACCTGCCTGCCAAAACAGGAAACACAGGAGACATGGGTTCTATCCCAAATTTGGGAAGATCCCCTGGAGGAAGGCATGGCAACCCACTCCAGTATTCTCACCTGGAGAATTCCATGAACAGAGGAGCCTGGAGGGCTACAGTCCATGGGGTCACAAAGAGTCAAACACGGCTGGACTGAACATCAGCAGTAGCCACTTCTTTCTTCATGCACACATGCACAATGTCCACAGTCCAAGCACGTTGCTGTGTCCTAACAGAATCCGTGTTTCCATTACTCCTATCACATAAGAAGGATCCAGATACTTTTGCACATCACTGTTTCCATTCTTAGGGAGGGAAAGAGTTTGCCANACTGGAGTGGATTGCCATAAGGGTCCCTTATTATTGCTTGAAAGTGAAAGTGTTGCTCAATTGTCAGACTCTTTGTGACTCCGTGAACTGTGGTCTGCCAGGTTCCTCTGTCCAGGAAATTCTCCAGGCAAGAATACTGGAGTGGGTAGTCATTCCTTCTTCAGAAGACCTTCCCCATCCAGGGATTGAACTTGAGTCTCCTATTTGGCAGGCAGATTCTTTACCATCTGAACCACTAGGGAAGCCCCAATTTTTGTTTATTTAAAAAGAAAAAAAAATCACCCAAATTCTGCGGTCTCTACAGGGTATGATTACATGAATAATCTTGTCAAAACAAGTAGATTTTCTCTCCATGGCATGTCCATACCCTCTCTTCCTCCATAGCCATCAGCTCTCCTCCCTCTCAGGAATTTACCCCTAAGTTTTCATCAGCCGCCCAACATGACTCTGAAATGCAGTAGGATCCCATGAAATGCATATCAGGGAAGGAGCAAGTGTAAAGGACAATTGGAAGGCTCCAATTAAGAAGGAGCAGTTGCACATGCAAGAGAGAGGAGGTGTAGTCTTTAGCGCAAGTTTTCTGGAAAGACTTGGGAGAATCAAGGAAAGAAAGGATCCCAAAAGGGATTTTCAGACTTCTCCCCCATCTTCTCTCTGTCCTTGCCATCTTCTCACTTCAAGAGCCAGACTTTGAGTTGGCAATTGCCTACTTCTTGCTTTTCGTTTTTGGCAATTTCTTTTATTTTTTTCTCTTTATTTTATGAAGTCAGGGGTAGAGAAGGAAACAGTGGCCGACTCTAGTGTTCTTGCCTGGGGAATCCCGTGGACAGAGGAGCCAGGCAGGCTGCAGTCCATGGGGCTGAAAAGAGCAGGACATGACTTAACAATTAAACAACAAACAACAATGAAGTCAGGGTAATACTTTACTCAGATACACGCCCTAAGTGCTGAAGTACCCATATTTTGTCTTATGTAGGCTGCAAATTCATTTTATTTAACTTTTAATTTTATATTGGTGTATAACTGATTAATAATGTGATAGTTTCAGGTGGAAAGCAAAGGGACTCAGCCATACATATACATGTATCCATTCTCCCTCAAACTCCCCTCCCTTCCAGGCTGCTGTATAATATTGAACAGAGCTCCACATGCCATACTTGGCAATTTCAAGAGTGCTCCTAATCTGTTTGGGAATAATCCTAGACTTCGTTGGAGTCATTAATAAACTGTCAAGCATGAGTGCCTGCTAAGTCATTTCAGTCATGTCCAACTTTCTGCCTCCCCATGGACTGTAGCCCACATGACTCTTCTGTCCCTGGGATTCTCCAGGCAAGAATCTTGGAGTGGGGTGCTATGACCTCCTCCAGGGGATCTTCCTCACCCAGAAATTGAATCCACGTCTCTTACGTGTTCTGCATTGGCAGGTAGGTTCTTTACCACTAGTACCACCTGGGAAGCCAATAAAATGTCATAGCTCTCAACAAATAATCAGGAATACAGTATTCTCCCTAACTTTTGTGATATAAGAGTCTATTATGGATTTGTAGTGTCTAGATTTTTAAAATAAAATACAAAGCAAGATCCATTAGGAAACACAGAGAATTCCTTTCTACCCTCTCACCTCCCCACCACACCCCACTCCTAGGTGCCAAAGACTGGGGACTTCAGAGTAGACAGGATAGAATTGGCCTTTCATAGTTATTTTAAAATGCTATTTCCCATAATCATGCACACTGAGAGGACAGTGAAGAGCAAGGTCGAGTGTCACGGAGTGTGAGTTGATCAGACACGTTCAAGGCTCTCTTTTGCCTGCATTGGCATGCAGGTTTAATGTTCTGATATAGGAGTCTTCAGTAAGTAGAGTTCATGGCGTCAGTTCTCTGAGTCAGGTTTATTTATGAAAAGCCCCTGCTACACATTCATTTTGCAGGAGACCTCTGGGTTTTTATAACCGTCTGACCATGACGCCCCAAGCTCTGGTGTGCGGATGTGTTTGCTAAGGTGCACCTTGGGCTAGCAATGGTTTCCCTCTCCTGTGTTACCACACCCAGCCTACCCCACCAGAAATAAATATCTCCTAACTCACTTCCTAAGAGCACATGCTCTTTTGTAAAGCAATTTGTTCTCATTTTCATCCTCTTAATTTTTCTTCTTTTCCATAAACCATTTCCAATTAAACTTAACCACACCATATTGAATACTAATAAATATATAAGCATTAAGGAACATAAAGTTACATTTACTAAGGGGCAAATGCCTCAAGGGTGCAGACCATGTCTTATCAACCTGTCTTCTGACCTCCTAGCATAGCATAGCAGGGGCTTCATAATATATAAATTCAATCAAATACAAATGGATGTCTCAGCTGTGATTTTAGGTACTCATTATCAGCTAAGACAGAATAGGGCAAATGCAAAAATTAATTATAAATCAGGGCAGAATGCACTAAGCCTGTAATACAAAGTGTTATGAAGGATTACAGTAGAGCAATAACAAAGTTTAGGGGTTAATTAAAAAGAGCTCCATGGGGGAGATAGTAATTAGTGTGATCCATGAAGAACGACATAGTAGTGGCTCAGTGGTAAAGAACCTGCCTGCAATGCTGGGTTCGATTCCTGGGTTGAGAAGATCTCCTGGAAAAGGAAATGGCAATCCACTCCAGTATTCTTGCCTGGGAAGTCTCATGCACAGAGGAGTCTGGCAGACTACAGTCCACATGGTTGCAAAGAGTCGGACAGAATTGAGTGACTAAAAACAACAACAAACGTTTGCAGAATTTCTGACCTTATACCTCTTGCCCAAGGTCAAAGAAAAGTCTCGTTTTTCCAGTGTCACTGTGACCAGGGTGCATCCCTGTGGCAGAAGCTTCTCCAGTCACAGGCACCCTACAGTGTAAGCACATGACAGTTAATTTTTTTATTATACTGTAAGCTCCTGATGGCACTAGTGGTAAAGAATCTGCCTGCCAATGCAGGAGACACAAGAGACATGGGTTTGATCCCTGGGTGTGGAAGCTTCCCTGGAGGAGGGCATGGTAACCCAGTCCAGTACTCTTGTCTGGAGAATCCTATGGAGGGAGGAGCTGTACAGTTCACGGTGTTGCAAAAAGTCAGACATGACTGAGTACACCCCCCACACACACACACACACAAGCTCCTGACACTAACCTTTTGATGGCTGAGGCATCCACTTCAAAGACATCCACCTCAAATAAATACATTGCCAGTTCTACAACTAGATAAAGAATCAGAATGCTCCACCTATGGGGTTCTCCATTTTATTTTATTTTTTAAAAATATAAATTTATTTATTTTAATTGGAGGTTAATTACTTTACAACATTGTATTGGTTTTGCCATGCATCAACATGAATCCGCCATGGGTATACACATGTTCCCCATCCTGAAACCTCCTCCCTCCTCCCTCCCCATACCATCCCTCTGGGTCGTCTCAGTGCACCAGTCCCAAGCATCCAGTATCACACATCCTACCTGGACTGGTGATTCATTTCATATATGATATTATACATGTTTCAAAGCCATTCTCCCAAATCATCCCACCCTCTCCCTCTCCCACAGAGTCCAAAAGTCTGTTCTATACATCTGTGTCTCTTTTGCTGTCTCACATATAGGGTTATCGTTACAATCTTTCTAAATTCCATATATATGCATTAGTACACTGTATTGGTGTTTTTCTTTCTGACTTACTTCACTCTTTATAATAGGCTCCAGTTTCATCCACTTCATTAGAACTGATCCAAATGTATTCTTTTTAATGGCTGAGTAATACTCCATTGTGTATATGTACCATGGCTTTCTTATCCATTCATCTACTGATGGACATCTAGGTTGCTTCCATGTCTTGGCTATTATAAACAGTGCTGCGATGAACATTGGGGTACACGTGTCTCTTTCAATTCTGGTTTCCTCAGTGTGTATGCCCAGCAGTGGCATTGCTGGGTCATAAGGTAGTTCTATTTCCAGTTTTTTCAGGAATCTCCACACTGTTCTCCATAGTGGCTGTACTAGTTTGCATTCCCACCAACAGTGTAAGAGGGTNATGTGTCTCTTTCAATTCTGGTTTCCTCAGTGTGTATGCCCAGCAGTGGCATTGCTGGGTCATAAGGTAGTTCTATTTCCAGTTTTTTCAGGAATCTCCACACTGTTTTCCATAATGGCTGTACTAGTTTGCATTCCCACCAACAGTGTAAGAGGGTTCCCTTTTCTCCACACCCTCTCCAGCATTTATTGCTTGTAGACTTTTGGATCGCAGCCATCTGACTGGTGTGAAATGGTACCTCATTGTGGTTTTGATTTGCATTTCTCTGATAATGAGTGATGTTGAGCATCTTTTCATGTGTTTGTTAGCCATCTCTATGTCTTCTTTGGATAAATGTCTATTTAGTTCTTTGGCACACTTTTTGATTGGGTCATTTATTTTTCTGGAATTGAGCTGCAGGAGTTGCTTGTGTATTTTTGAGATTAGTTGTTTGTCAGTTGCTTCATTTGCTATTATTTTTCTCCCATTCTGAAGACTGTCTTTTCACCTTGCTTATAGTTTCCTTTGTTGTGCAGAAGCTTTTAAGTTTAATTAGATTCCATTTGTTTATTTTTGATTTTATTTCCAATATTCTGGGAGGTGGGTCATAGAGGATCCTGCTGTGATGTATGTCGGAGAGTATTTTGCCTATGGTCTCCTATGGGAGTTTTAAAGTTTCTGGTCTTACGTTTAGATCTTTAATCCATTTTTTTATTTTTGTGTATGGTGTTAGAAAGTGTTCTAGTTTCATTCTTTTACAAGTGTTTGACCAGTTTTCCCAACACCACTTGTTAAAGAGATTGTCTTTAATCCATTGTATATTCTTGGCTCCTTTGTCAAAGATAGGTGTTCATAGGTGGTGGATTTACCTCTGGGCTTTCTATTTTGTTCCATTGATCTATATTTCTGCCTTTGTGCCAGTACCATACTGTCTTGATGATTGTGGCTTTGTAGTAGAGCCTGAAGTCAGGCAGGTTGATTCCTCCAGTTCCATTCTTCTTTCTCAAGATTGCTTTGGCTATTTGAGGTTTTTTGTATTTCCAAACAAATTGTGAAATTATTTGTTCTAGCTCTGTGAAAAATACTGTTGGTAACTTGATAGGGATTGCACTGAATCTATAGATTGCTTTGGGTAGTATACTCATTTTCACTATGTTGACTCTTCTGATCCATGAACATGGTATATTTCTCCATCTATTAGCGTCCTCTTTGATTTCTTTCACCAGTGTTATATAGTTTTCTATATTTAGGTCTTTAGTTTCTTTAGGTAGATATATTCCTAAGTATTTTATTCTTTTCATTGCAATGGTGAATGAAATTGTTTCCTTAATTTCTCTTTCTATTTTCTTATTATTAGGAAGCTCTGGTTGGCATAGATAATGGGCCATTTGACTGTTCCCTTTTTGCTTCCCATGCTTTAATTCCTACTCTTACCTTTTAGGTTCAGCAATGAAGGGTAAAGCCTTGAAACCCTAGGCACTCCACCCTTGGCCCCAATATAGACAGAACCCTAGGTCTACACCCTCTTTCTCTCTCTTTACCCAAGACTTTGCTGTGGCCCCAAGTGTGCTCTGCACCCACCAGGACTGGTAAGCAATATACCTTGTTCTTTCAAAATTCCCTCATTGGTGTTGCTGTAGGTGTCTTTCAATCATAGTGTGAACCACAAGGGCTAGTCCAGGAGCAACATTTGTTCTAGTCTGAGAAATGTCCATGAGAGCTCATCACAAGTAGTTCAGGCTCAGTGAGTGCCCCAAGGCATTTCTAGACAATCCCATTACCATGGATAGGCTGAGACTGGCAACAAACACTCACTGGAGTCTAACACTAAGAGTGATTTAAAGAGAGATGATGGCTTTAATCCGAAATGCAGTACTTGGATGCAGTCTCAAAAATGACAGAATGATCTCTTTTCAATTCCAAGGCAAACCATTCAATATCATGGTAATCCAAGTCTATGCCCCGACCAGTAACATTGAAGAAGCTGAAGTTGAGTGGTTCTATGAAGATGTATAAGAGCTTNGGCTTTAATCCGAAATGCAGTACTTGGATGCAGTCTCAAAAATGACAGAATGATCTCTTTTCAATTCCAAGGCAAACCATTCAATATCATGGTAATCCAAGTCTATGCCCCGACCAGTAACATTGAAGAAGCTGAAGTTGAGTGGTTCTATGAAGATGTATAAGAGCTTCTAGAATTAACACCCCCAAAAGATGTCCTTTTAATTATAGGGGACTGGAATGCAAATTAGGAAGTCAAGAAACACCTGGAGTAACATGCAAGTTTGGCCTTGGAGTACAGAATGAAGCAGGGCAAAGGCTAATAGAGTTCTGCCAAGAGAATGCACTGGTCATAGCAAACATCCTCTTCCAACAACACAAGAGAAGACCCTACACATGTACATCACCAGATGGTTAACACTGAAATCAGATTGATTATATTCTCTGTAGCCAAAGATGGAGAAGCTCTATACAGTCAGCAAAAACAAGACAAGGAGCTGACTGTGGCTCAGATAATGAACTCCTTATTGCCAAATTCAGACTTAAATTGAAGAAAGTAGAGAGAACCACTATAACATTCAGGTATGACCTAAATCAAATCCCTAATGATTATACAGTGAAAGTGAGAAATAGATTTAAGGGACTAGATCTGATAGACAGAGTACCTGATGAACTATGGATGGAGGTTTGTGACATTGTACAGGAGACAGGGATCAAGACCATCCCCATGGAAAAGAAATGCAAAAAAGCAAAATGGCTGTCTGGGGAGGCCTTACAAATAGCTGTGAAAAGAAGAGAAGCAAAAAGCAAAGGAGAAAAGGAAAGATATAAGCATCTGAATGCAGAGTTCCAAAGAATAGCAAGAAGAGATAAGAAAGCCTTCTTCAGCGATCAATGCAAAGAAATAGAGGAAAACAACAGAATGGGAAAGACTAGAGATCTCTTCAAGAAAATTAGAGATACCAAGGGAACATTTCATGCAAAGATGGGCTCGATAAAGGACAGAAATGGTATGGACCTAACAGAAGCAGAAGATATTAAGAAGAGGTGGCAAGAATACACAGAAGAACTGTACAAAAAAGATCTTCATGACCTGGATAATCACGATGGTGTGATCACTCATCTAGAGCCAGACATCCTGGAATGTGAAGTCAAGTGGGCCTTAGAAAGCATCACTACGAACAAAGCTAGTGGAGGTGATGGAATTCCAGTTGAGCTATTTCAAATCCTGAAAGATGATGCTGTGAAAGTGCTGCACTCAATATGCCAGCAAATTTGGAAAACTCAGCAGTGGCCACAGGACTGGAAAAGGTCAGTTTTCATTCCAATCCCAAAGAAAGGCAATGCCAAAGAATGCTCAAACTACCGCACAATTGCACTCATCTCACATGCTAGTAAAGTAATGCTCAAAATTCTCCAAGCTAGGCTTCAGCAGTACATAAACCATGAACTTCCTGATGTTCAAGTTGGTTTTAGAAAAGGCAGAGGAACCAGAGATCAAATTGTCAACATCCGCTGGATCATCGAAAAAGCAAGAGAGTTCCAGAAAAACATCTATTTCTGCTTTATTGACTATGACAAAGTCTTTGACTGTGTGGATCACAATAAACTGTGGAAAATTCTTAAAGAGATGGGAACACCAGAGCACCTGATCTGCCTCTTGAGAAATCTGTATGCAGATCAAGAAGCAACAGTTAGAACTGGACATGGAACAACAGATTGGTTCCAAACAGGGAAAGGAGTATGTCAAGGCTATATATTGTCACCCTGCTTATTTAACTTCTAGGCAGAGTACATCATGAGAAACACTGGACTGGAAGAAGCACAAGGTGGAGTCAAGATTGCCGGGAGAAATATCAATAACCTCAGATATGCAGATGACACCACCCTTATAGCAGAAACAGAAGAAGAACTAGAGTCTCTTGATGAAAGCAAAAGAGGAGGGTGAAAAAGTTGGCTTAAAGCTCAACATTCAGAAAACGAAGATCATGGCATCTTGTCCCATCACTTTATGGCAAATAGATGGGGAAACAGTGGAAACAGTGACAGACTTTATTTTGGGGGGCTCCAAAATCACTGCAGATGGTGACTACAGCCATGAAATTAAGAGACGCTTATTCTTTGGAAGAAGAGTTATGACCAACCTAGACAGTATATTAAAGATCAGAGACTTTACTTTGCCAGCAAAGGTCCATCTTATCAAGGCTATGGTTTTTTCAGTAGTCATGTATGGATATGAGCATTAGATTATAAAGAAGGCTGAGTGCCAAAGAATTGATGCTTTTGAACTGTGGTGTTGGAGAAGACCTTGAGAGTCCCTTGGACTGCAAGGAGCTCAAACCAGTTCGTANCAGCAAAGGTCCATCTTATCAAGGCTATGGTTTTTTCAGTAGTCATGTATGGATATGAGCATTAGATTATAAAGAAGGCTGAGTGCCAAAGAATTGATGCTTTTGAACTGTGGTGTTGGAGAAGACCTTGAGAGTCCCTTGGACTGCAAGGAGCTCAAACCAGTTCGTACTAAAGGAAGTCAGTCCTGAATATTCATTGGAAGGACTGATGTTGAAGCTGAAACTCCAATACTTTGGCCACCTGATGCGAAGAGCTGACTCATTTGAAAAGACCCTGATGCTAGGAAGGATTGAGGGCAAGAGGAGAAGGGGACAACAGAGGATGAGATGGTTGGATGGTATCACCGACTCAATGGACATGAGTTTGAGTAAACTCTGGCAGTTGGTGATGGACAGAGAGGCCTGGTGTGCTGCAGTCCATGGGGTCGCAAAGAGTGAGACATGACTGAGCGACTGAACTGAACTGAACTGGTGGCTTTAAAGCTTTCCAAGAAGGGTGGTGAATCTTGTTTCATCTTGCTTCTTCAGGAATATCTGTTTACCACCCTTAGGTCCTGTTGACTACAGTCAAGAGGTCAAGAGATGGAGAGATGAGTAACTGCCCCCCCTTTAGTTTTCCTAGTGGGAGGAGAGAGATAATTTTCTGAGACTAGTGGGACAAATAAGTCTGAGCTCTTTCCTATAAAACATTTATGATGGCATCGTATTATGAAGTTTCCTTTTCATATAGCAGCCTAACATTGTGGATTCATATATCCCTTGCCATCCTGCATAGCTCCATTAAGAATGACTGCAACTAGAATGTGTTTTTAAATATGTGTGCCTGTGTGTGTTTTCATGACAAATTCCAAAAGAATTACTTGTCACCCATCAGTCTTTTAACTATACCCACAAACAAGTGCAATAATTTATTTCAGTCATGCCGTCAACCTATCACCGTGAATGTAAGCATATGTTTTATTTTTAAATGAAACATTTTTATTTCTTCTTTCCAGGCTAGTGAGATCATGTGCTTGAGGGAAAAAGAAAGACAAATTTCTTTTGGGTAAGATCGTAGTGAGGATAATTGGCTGTGGAAATAATCAACAGAAACAAATTTACACTTCAATCAATAAACTCATTAAATTAAAATTTTTTTTGTGGACTTGTGTATACTCAAAGCATGGTTGGATACCTTGCCAACAAAGCTTTATCGTAGGGCAGTGAAGCAAAATCCTCTGAGTTTTGAGAGAAAAAAAATGATCCAAGAATTAATAATGTAAAATTGGATTGCCAAATGAAGGATTCTAATGATTATGTTATTGAAGAACAGATAATGGTAAGTGGATTGAGAGGGGAGATATTAAGAGAGAGAATGTGCTGAGTGTGGTGGGTGGGTCAGATGAGAGGTTGGGCAGAATGGGCATTGAGGGTCCTGAGCCTTGGGAACTCCCGTCACCACAATAGCTTCCTCTTTTCGTTGATAAACAGTGAACTTGAGTGATCTACTTCAGCTACCATTGTTACATCCTTCAAGAGCAAGAGGTTCATATGGGTTAAATAATGAACTATCAGCCAGAGGTGTAGGCCTAAGGGTTCATGGACTGTATTCCAAAGTAGGACCAACCAGAGTACCAGTTACACTGGCATAGGTGGGCATTGCTTCTTGTGACAGTCATCTCAGCTGGATCTGTGCTCTGGAACCAAGAGTAAAATCACCTCTGGATAGCAGAAATCAGAGTGGTCTAATCTCCACTGTATTTGGCACCTAGTTTTCTGTAAGCAACCCCCCTTTTACTTACGAGAATAAGAAAAATCTCTGGAAACTATTAACATAACCTGGATCTACTTTGCAGGTGCCAAAAATTGTCTTTTTTAAAAACTCATTAAATTCTTTAATCCCATCATTCATGATTGTGTCTATTTTAATTCTAGTCCATCAAAAGGAGAAAAAGACTAACTTTCAGGAAGTAGAAGAAATATCAGCGTTTTTAAACAATTTGTCTTTGATGGGATAGGTGGAAATCAGATGACCTGACTGGTGCATCTGAAGAGGATTTGAAGAATCTTCAAACTAGGAACTTTATTCACCTGTCTATATTGAAGTCAACAGCTTGGAAGAGTCTATTTTCCCTGATTCATAAAAAATAAGTTGTCTTTCAGCTTAGAAAATACTTTTTATTTTAAAAAAGAAAGATTTTTTGAGCTCGTGAGAACGTAGAAAACTTTGAAGACTGACATCATTTGTGAAATTATTGGAGTGACCCTTGTTCCTAAATAAGGTCTCTGTTTTGAGATGATCTTTTCTGAGGAATGTTTTAAAAATACTATCGAATACCTTAAGCATAATCTTGCTTTCTCTTAGCCAAAAAAGAACATAGAAAATTCTTAACTGAAACTGTTAAGTCTACATTAAGCCAGTAAAACTCTTATCATAGGAAAAGACACAATACATTATCTTGCTATAATACTGTATTAGGATTCTTACAGAGGCTGAGAAGTCCCAATAATTTGTTTGTCTACAAGCTTAAGACCTGGGAAAACTGGTAGTACTGTTCAAGTGCAAGTCCAAAGGCCTGAGAACCAAGAGAATTGATGGTGTAATTTCTGGTCCAGGTCTGAAGACATGAACCAGAAGCATTAATGATGTAAACTCCAGTTTGAAGGTGGAAGATAGAAGTCCCAGCTCAGTCGGGGAGATAGAGAGGCAGAAAGACACAAAGAGAAAGAGACAGACACCAACAGAGACAGAGACACAGAGAGAGACAGAGAAGTGAGCAAACTCTTCTTCTCCACGTTTTTGCTGTATTCAAGCCATCAGCGGACTAGAAGATGCCCAACAACACTGAGGGAAGCCATTGGCTGAATCAGTCTCCTGATTCAGGTGGTCATCTTACCCAGCAACACTGTCACACACATAGCCAGAAACAGTGTTTACTCAAATATCTTTGCACTCCATGAACCAGCCAAGAAAATACATAAAATTAGCCACCACAAAAACCTTCAGAGATTGTTTTCTGAACACCTTTCTTTGTTTTTGACTCTATTATGTGTGCCCACAGCTAAAATTGTCATGTAGTTCTACAAAACTTGCTCCAAAAAGCAAACAAACCAACATGCCTCTACCCACAAAAACACCACCTCATACTTAGAAGAAGCAACTACTCTCTCTCTATTTTTTTTTTTTTTTTAGCTATTTCCCTTGGTATCTATCTTGGTATTTCTAAATAACATTATTTTATTGCTGTGCTGTGCTAATCTGCTTTGATTGTGTCCTAGTCTTTGCAATCCCATATACTGTAGCCTACCAGTCTTCTCTGTCCATGGGATTCTTCAGGCAAGAATACTGGAATGGGTTGCCATGCCCCTCTCCAAAGGATTTCATTTGGAACTTCTTGGGTTTTCCATTAATGTTCACTACGGAAAATGATAATTTAACTTTCATTTACATACTCAATCCATGGATATTTACACTTTTCATATCCTCATCCTCCCAGTAGATTTATATCATAACTTTGGTTATATTGATATGTATGACTATAAAATATGAAAAGGAGTCCATCAAGGCTGTATATTGTCATCCTGTTTATTTAACTTATATGCAGAGTACATCATGAGAAATGCTGGGCTGGAAGAAACACAAGCTGGAATCAAGATTGCCGGGAGAAATATCAATAACCTCAGATATGCAGATGACACTACCCTTATGACAGAAAGTGAAGAGGAACTAAAAAGCCTCTTGATGAAAGTGAAAGAGGAGAGTGAAAAAGTTGACTTAAGGCTCAACATTCAGAAAACGAAGATCATAGCTTCTGGTCCCATCACTTCATGGGAAAGAGATGGGGAAACGGTGGAAACAGTGTCAGACTTTATTTTTCGGGCTCCAAAATCACTGCAGCTGGTGATTGCAGCCATGAAATTAAGACACTTACTCTTTGGAATGAAAGTTATGACCAACCTAGACAGCATACTGGAAAGCAGAGACATTATTTTGCCAACAAAGGTCCATCTACTCAAGGCTATGGTTTTTCCTGTGGTCATGTATGGATGTGAGAGTTGGACTGTGAAGAAAGCTGAGTGCCGAAGAATTGATACTTTTGAACTGTGGCATTGGAGAAGTCTCTTGAGAGCCCCTTGGACTGCAAGGAGATTCAACCAGTCCATTCTAAAGGAGATCAGTCCTGGGTGTTCATTGGAAGGACTGATGCTGAAGCTGAAACTCCAATACTTTTGGCTACCTCATGTGAAGAGTTGACTCATTGGAAAAGACTCTGATGCTGGGAGGGATTGGGGGCAGGAGGAGAAGGGGATGACAGAGGATGAGATGGCTGGTTGGCATCACCGACTCAATGGACATGAGTTTGAGTAAACTCTGGGAGTTGGTGATGGAGGCCTGGCATGCTGTGATTCATGGGGTGGCAAAGAGTTAGACACGACTGAGCAACTGAACTGACTGACTGACTGACTGATGCATTATCAATCATATACTCTGGCATAAGTCATGCTACATACTAAAATATCTTCTCTTTTCTTGCAAGATTTAGTTCTTTTTGGAGAAAATGATTCCTTTGTTTTGCTGTTGTCATAGTTTCCTCTGCACTTGTAAATGCATCCTTACTCACTACTACCCTCCCCCTATATCATCTATCAATTTTCCCTACTTTACGACAACCCCCTGATGTCGAGACCGATGGCATCGATGATTGTCCAGCTGTCACCGCAGGACCTATTTTCATTATCACCTTAGGAATTCTCTCCCCCTCTCTATTCTAGTGAGCTTCCCAGGTGGCGCTAGTGATAAAGAACCTGCCTGCCAATGCAGGAGACATGAGTCATGGATTCAATCTCTGGTTCAGGAAGATCCCCTGGAGGAGGACATGGCAACTCACTCCAGTATTCCTGCCTGGAGAATCCCATGGACAGAGGAGTCTGGAGTCGGGGGGTGAGGTGGGCTCCAGTCCATGGGGTCACAAAAAGTCGGACATGACTGGAGTGACTTAACACGGATGCTCTATTCTAGGGCATCCCCCTTATCTTGGTACCCTAACCTTTCTATCTTTTCATTTATTCCATTGTTTTAATAAAATATCACTTCCAGTAACTCAGTAAGAAAGGAATAGGAGATACATTTTTTTGAGAGTTTTTGTATTTGAAAATGTCTCTCTTATCAGATATCATCTCAAGTGGCTCAATGGTTAAGAGTCCACCTGCCAATGCTATAAACAAAGGAGATGAAAGTTCCATCCCTGAGTCGGGATGATCCCCTTGTGCGGGATATGGCAACATGCTCCAGTATTCTTGCCTGGAAAATTCCATGGACAGAAGAGCCTGGTGGGCTATAGTTCATAGGGTTGCAAAGAGTCAGGCACAGCTATGCACACACACTTACATAATCCCATTTCTGTTACTTTCTGCTTTTGGAGGGAGGAGAAATAAAAGTTCAAGTTCAATCTACAATCTCTATCATCAGTTTTTAGAGACAGAATTTTCTTTCTTTTCTTCAACAAAACTATCATTTTTTCCCCCACAATGCTGCAGGCAAAGACGTTTTTATTTGACATTTTTGCCCAATTAACTAACTAATAAAAGTTTTTATTTAAATTTTTTCTTAATTCTTCTAAGGCATTGTTACAGCCTTTGTTTGTTTTATTTTTAACTACTATAATTATGAAATTTAAAAATGCAGCTTCAAAACGGGCAAAACTGAAAATTATTTGAGCTCTTGGAATTTTAACATCTGTGGTAATCTGAAAACTATACTAATTTCTCCCAATATATATATATTTAATACTGGAGAATTTCTCTCATCTATGACTAAAGCAATAACAATGCAGGTAGCTATGAAAAGCAATGATAATATTGAAAAGAAATTGATTTGAAACACAATTTCTGTATAAGGAAGACCTGTCCATGAATGAGACAACTTCGTACTCTAATGAAAATATGTATTTTCCCTCTAATATCTTTATGCATGTTCCCAGAGTGTCATTTTGTTCAGTATTTAAAAGAAGGCTAATGTGCAAATGATGCAATTATGGATGTAACAAAAAGTGCCCGATTTTCCCAAGCATTACTAAACCAGGACAGTTCATTACCTTTATTTTAGAGCTACTCCTGTTTTTATGGAGCACCACTTATCACATAAAAATTATATGATGGACAAAGATTCCTAAGAAGGGCCTCTTTCTAGCCCTGAAAGCTTTTTGATCTAGTAGGATAATTGTTCTTAGGATTAAAATGCGTACCCATTACATAATGAAAGACATTGTTTTGAGCTCTTCTGGTTGATGGAACATGTTTCAATCTGTTGAACTCACCTTCAGTTGAAGTATTTTAACTCATAGCAATGGTAGATATTACCTCTCTTAGCATCCACAGGATTAAAAATCTTTTGTTAGGGACACTTCTATTGTGAAACACACTCTGAACACACAGTGATGAAAAGCATTGTTAAGAAATAGAAAATTGAAAGACAGACCTAAACATGAAGATTAACCACTTATGGCTCTGAAGTGGGCTAGGGAAGGAGAAATCTGTGGGTATCACAGCCTTTGAGTCCCAAAGAAACCAGAGGGGCCCCAGAATTCCTCTTTTACAGTGAGAAGTTTTTTTTGTTTTTGTTTTTTAAAGAGCCACAAGAGACAAGAGTGCCAAACCAGCCTAATATCTTCAAGGTCTAGATATGTTGCCACAAATGGCAGGATGATCTTTTTTCTCATGGCTGAATATTATTTCATTGTATATGATAGGCTTCCCAGATGGGGCTAGTGGTAAAGAACTCAGGTGCCAATGCAGGTGAATGCAGACAGAAGAGACATGGGTTCAATCCCCGATTCAGGAAGGTTCCCTGGAGGAGGGCATGGCCACTCACTCCAATATTTTTGCCTGGAGAATCCCATGGACAGAGAAGCCTGGTGGGCTACGGTGCATGGGTTCACAAAGAGTCAGACATGACTAAGCGGCTTAGCACCTGCACCACACCCCAACGTATATGACATCTTTATGCGTTCATCTGCTGATGCACTCTTAGGCTGTTTTTATAGAGGAGTGTAACTGCTCAAAGTCCCTTTTTCTGTTTTGTTAATTAGTATCTCCTTCTTATATAGCAAGAAAACTTTGTAATTGCAAGCTTTAAGTGCAATTGATTATAACCATTAATGCACAGAAAGTTTCCAAATACTGCTGAATTAAGTGGCATTTAACACCTGGAAATATTTTAGGTCAATTACAATTTGCTAAACAACAGAATCAGTATGCTGCTCACGAAGCTTTCTTCTAAACCAGAGAGTAATTCAAACATTGCTTTTAAGGGCAGTAAAAGAATCTTCTATCTGTGTAACTTTCCCCAAAGGGGCAAGTTTAGGCAAATGGACAGGAGATTTTATCTTCAAAGAACAATAAAGAAATGTCAATAATTTAATATATGATTTCATTGACTTTAAAAATTATTTTATTGTAAGAACAAATCATAAACACAGAATGCCTTTCCAAACAAAGTATAGCCTAATGAATTGTTAAAAGGTCTTTTTGTATCCCTGACCCAGAGGAAGACTTACGGCCCATTTCAATCACAATCCCTGTTCTTTTCCTTCTCCCAAAGTAACTGCTATACTGACTTTCATAGAGCTCACTGCTGCTGCTGCTGCTAAGTCGCTTCAGTCATGTCCGACTCGGTGCGACCCCATAGACGGCAGCCCATTGGGCTCCCCCGTCCCTGGGATTCTCCAGGCAAGAACACTGGAGTGGGTTGCCGTTTCCTTCTCCAATGCATGAAAGTGAAAAGTGAAAGTGAAGTCACTCAGTCATGTCCGACTCTGTGTGACCCCATGGACTGCAGCCTACCAGGCTCCTCCGCCCACGGGATTTTCCAGGCAAGAGTACTGGAGTGGGGTGCCATTGCCTTCTCCGCATAAAGCTCACATAAATGTCCATTTCTAGAGACTATAGTTTGATTTTACTCACTTTTTTTAAGTTCACATTTTATATCAGTTTTAATCCATAGATTTCCCCTCCAGCTCTCTGTTGTTCTTATAGTCTATCTATTAAGGAGTCTGGAGCATTTGCCTTATTGACTGTCCTACACTCTTGATTCTAAACTGCTTACTTGTAGCACAGTTCTTCTCTCCTTTCTATTTCCTACAAATTAGCAGCTGAACCCAGAGACTTGATCAGAAAGTGAAAGTGTTAGTTGCTCAGTCGTGTCCGACTCTGCAGTCCTGTAGACTGTAGCCTGTGAGGCTCCTCTGCCCACTGAATTCTCCAGGGAAGAACACTGGAGTGGGCTGCCATTCCCTTCTCAAGGGCATCTTCCCAATCTAGGGTTTGAACCCAGGTCTCCTGCATTGCAGGAAGATTTTTTTCCTGTCTGAGCCACCAGGGAAGCCCAGACTCAGGTTCAAATCCTTTGGCAAAACTGTGTGATATTCTACCCATTCACCAGGAGGCACCTATCTGATTGTTTCTCTTTTTGTGCTCTTAGCAGCTATTGGCTCTCATTGTCTTGATCCAGTCACTCAATGTGCTGCAAATCCATTGTTCTTTTTCATTTATTAGATAAAATGCTTTTATCCAGAGATACTTCCCCTCTTCTACTATGTCGTTACCAGTGGTATATTTTGTACAGAGAAGCCAGGATAAATGCTTGATTCTTACCATGGAAATAGTTGTTCAGCGATGGTATTGTGAGGGTAGAGAGAAATTATTTACAATTCATAAAATTTCAATATTCAAGAATAAAAATGTAATTCCATATTTTTATGAAACAAAAAAACCTGTAGAGAGTTCATATTCCTATTAGGTAATTTTCCTCTGACTAATAATCTTATATTAAAGCACATTCTGAGAGAAAAATGTCCATGCCATAAGAATGCAGATTTATAAGTGTTCACAAGTGTTACATACCATGTTGTCAACAACCAGACAATAAAACAGAGCATGGTCAGTACCCAGAACTGCCTCCTTTCATCCCCTTCCAGTCACAACTGTTCCCGAGGATAACCTCTCAGCTAACAGTGAATTGTCCTGTTTTAATGCTTGATGGGAGGACTCATACATTACGTACTGTGCTGTATCTGGGTCCTTCTGTTCATCATTATGCTTACAATAGTCACTGTACTGTTTATCCATTATTCTGTTGATAGGATTTGTGTTGATCCCAGTTTGGAATGGTTTGATGATGAATTTTTCAGGGGATGCCTTTTCAAAAAAATTATTTCTTTAAAAAACTTTTAATTGAAGTATAATAGCTTTAATTTTTAATTGAAATATAATAGTATAATGCAAAAAGGCAAAATGGTTGTCTGAGGAGGGCTTACAAATAGCTGAGAAGAGAAGAGAAGCTAAAGGCAAAGGAGGAAAAAAAAAAAGATACACCCATTTGAATCCAGGGTTCCAAAGAACAGCAAGGAGAGATAAGAAACCCTTCTTCAGTGATCAGTGCAAAGAAACAGAGGAAAAAGAACAGAATGGGAAAGACTACGAGATCTCTTCAAGAAAATTAGAGATGTTAAGGGAACATTTCCTGCAAAGATGAGCACAGTAAAGAATAGAAGTGGTATGGACCTAACAGAAGCAGGAGATATTAAAAAGAGGTGGCAAGACTATACAGAAGAACTACATAATAAAGNAGAAACATAAAATGTAAAAGAGACTGCTCAGCCCTAAGAGAGGAGAGTTGTCAGTTGTCCGTTTTTCAATGTCCACCGGAAATTCTGTTGATCTTATCAGAGCCATACTAGTTTACAGGTCAACAGCTACTTAAGCTCTGCTCAAAAACCTGAATTACCTGAAAGCTTACTTTTGATTCATTTCTCTAGGGATTTATCAACCACTGTGGTTAAATTTTATCCCCTCAAAATTCTGATGTTAAAGTCTTAACTCCTATATCTCAGGATGTAATCTTATTTAGAAGTACCATCCTTGAAAATGTAATGACTTAAGATGAGGTCACTAAACTGGGCTCTGGTCCAATATGACAAGTGCCCTTATGAAAAGGCAAATCTTGAACATAGACACATGCACACAGGGAGTGCTCGATGTGAAAACGAAGGAGATCAGGGTGATGTGTCAACAAGCCAGGAATACCAAGATCGAATGGGCTGTAGCCTGCCAGGCTCCTTTGTCCATGGGATTTCCCAGGCAAGAATACTGGAATGGGTTGCCATTTCCTTCTCCAGGGGATCTTCCTGAACCAGGGATTGAACGTCTCCTGCAATGTATGCAGCTTACTTACCACTGAGTCACCAGGGGAAAGGATAACCTTGGCCATTATCCAAAAGACTTGATTTTAGACTTCCAGCCTCCAGAACTGAGATATAATACACTTTGGTTGTTTAAGCCTCCCAGTGTGTGGTACTTCACTACAGTAAGCTAATACATCACCCTTTCTGGATTCATACCTGGATCATTACCTATTTGCTGATCCTTCATTTACTTTTAATTTAGGCTTAACAATGGGCTTTTAAAGCTATGTAATCTTGGATAAATTATTTAACTTCCTTAAATATCAGTGTCCTCATCTGTATAATTAAGATAATAGTCATACCTGCATTGTAGGGTTATTGTCAGAATTAAACAAACCTATATTTAAAGAACTTCTTAAACTATCTCAGAAAAGTTAGCTTTCATAAATATTTATTATCATTAGTATTTACGAAGTCACAACCTCAGTAAATTCCCCGAAGCAGAACTTGGACAAAAGCAACAAAGTGACCCTAGGAAAAAGAGATGAAGAAAGTGATAATAACAAAAGCAGAAAAAAATAACACTGGCCAAAAATGTGATTCTCATAGCTAACAATTACAAAGCAGTTTCTATATACTGAGCCCTGTGGTAAGTGTTCTACCCAGACTCTCACTGAATCCTCAGTATTACGGGGTAGTAGATGCATACATCCTCAGCCATGTTCGACCCTGCGACTCCATGGACTGTAGCCCATCAGGCTCCTCTGTCCATGGGATTTTCCAGGCAAGAATATTGCAGTGGGTTGCCATTTCCTACTCACAGGGATTAAACTTGCGTCTTTTGCATTGCAAGGAGGATTCTTTACCACTGTGCCACCTGGGAAGTCCATTATGGGACAGGTGATATGATTGTTCCATTCTATTAGGTGAGAAGACTGAGATTTTGAGACGAGAGGTAATTTGCCCAAGGTTACAAAATGAGAGTCAAGATTTGCCCCAGAAAGTGACTACAGGCCCTAAGTTCTTCATCACTGTAGATAACATGGTCTTCAGCCATAATACAGCTGTTCACATTCCAGAGAATCCCTTGCTGCCTCTCATAAGCTGTTTCTACTGCGTATCCTGTGCTACTAAATGTAGGCATTTCTTGTAACCCACTCCATAGCACTTCTGGTTACACACACACACAAACACACACACGCACACACACACCAACACTTGTTTGAACTCCCTCCACCATTATTCAAGAGTGACCAAAAAAAAAAAAAAAAAAAAAACAGCCAACAACTTCTCACTCCTAGGCTGTCCCTCTAACAGTTGATAAGTGACCAAGCTTCCCACCATTCGAATATGGGTAGGCTCACACACTGCACAGCCTTCCTTGCATCTACCTTGCACGTATCCATGTCCAGTCTCTTCCTCTTGGTGCACAGGTGTAGCTCACAGAGCCCACCCCTGCTCACACTTGGCTACCACTTCTCCTGACTCTCTTACTCTGTCCTTCTAAAAGCTTTTGAACTTTGCAGTTCATGGCTTCTTTTTCCCACAAATAATGTCAAGTCAAATCTAGAATGGATTTTTTTTTGCTTCACTTATGATCCACAAATAAGAACAAGTTCCAAAGACAGTATTTTTCAAAATATTTATAAATCTCTGGTCCCTATGAGTTCAGCAGACAGTGATTATTTTTAAAAAATTCAAACCTCCACTTTCGTATCATGCTCTCATAAGAACAAATGCAGTTAGTTGAAGTATACCTTTATTTGGCTACCGCATTTTTTCAGATAATTCTTTGTTTGAAGAATTTTTATACAACATGGTTGGCATATACTAAGAGAAGCCCCACAAGCAAAACAAAGGTAAATTGCAATTAGTTGTTTTTTAGGCATTGTGTTCAGAAAGCCCAGTGTTTATTTCAGCTTTGCACATACTGTATAATGACATAGTATATCGTGATCCATACACATTTAGAGACTATAATTATAGCACTGCTTCACCACCTCATTTGCTAAGCTTCATTGAACTGAAGCTAAGTGGAATAAGAGTCTACCAATTTATCCTACAAATTTATCCCAGCTAGAAATAAAATTCCAAAAACAATAATGTTTTTAAAAAGAAATTCAATTGCTGCAATTTTCATCCACTTAGAGTTTGATGCAAGTAGAAAGCACAAAAATGGGATTTTTCATTGGGTTTTTATTGCCATTCAAGGAAGCATTGGGTAACAATCATTCAAGCAAGATTGGGTAACATTTTCTGGTTTCTATTAATGTGGCTCTGTTATAATTAAAGATGGATGGACCTCAGTTTGGCTGCCCTGGCACATTTTATACCCTTTTTAAAGATGTTTTGGGTTCAGAGACATTCAGAGTGTACTTTGTCCTAAACACTCTCTCTTTTTGTTTTTAAGTGGCTGTGTAAACATTTCTATCAGTTTCAGGTTCATTTACACTTATCTCATCAAAACTTTTCACAGCATAGCTCTGGATGGACTAAAATAAAACTAAACGCTCTTAAACTTATGAAAGACATTGGATTCCAGACTCTCACTGCAGATTATACCAGATACTTTCTCCTTAGAAGCACAAAATCATGTTTTGTCAAGTATAATTGGATTAAAATATCCACTAAGCTTTCATTCCATCTGAACATCTCTGTCCTATCTGAGTCCTGGGAAACTGCTGGGCCCCGGACTTTCCATCTTACCTGTTCTAGGTTTCACAATAATTTCACAATTGAAGCCCTGTGTACTCAAAATTCATCATCTTCCCTCCCAAACCATTTTTCTCCTTTTCATTTTCTCAGGAAGTGTCACAGACTTTGTCAAACCCAGAACATGGAGTCATCCTTGACTCTTATTTCTCCTTCATTTCCTGCCATCCCACTAAATCCTGTTCATTTCACCTCCTAACTTTCTAGTTATTTGTGCTTTAACTCCTCCAGTCTACGCAACACTATTTCTTGTCCATATTTATGTAAGAACCATTTTAATCTACTTGATTTTGAAACTGAGCAGTACTGTGTAGCTCTCCTGGTTTCAAAATCCTTTCTGTGTCCCCCATTTCTTCATTACAGGAAATAGGCTTCATTCAGTCTCCCTTCCCTGAGTTCCAACAGGCAGGTTCAAACTGGGGAAGGGACAGTATGCAGAGACAAGGGAGGAGCAGTAAAAAATTTAAAAAATGATAGTGCAGCCTTGGGACAGGGTCCTAGTTCCCCCTCAAGGATGCATCTAACAATGTCTTTGAGTTGTTTTGCAGATACTGAAACTGCCACCACATGAGAGAAATTAGTGATATGGCGCCCACAGGCACGGAGACCCCCAGACCAGAAACCAGAACATTCCAGTGTTCTGGAACCAGAGCATTGATGCTGACTCCCTCTCAACTTGTTGTTGTTCAGTCACTTAGTCATGTCCAACTCTTTGCAACCCCATGGACTGCAGCACACCAGGCTTCCCTGTCCCTCACCATCTCCCAGAGTTTGTTCAAACTCATGTCCACCGAGTCAGTGATGCCATCCAACCATCTCATCCTCTGTTGCCCCCTTCTCCTGCTTCCCTCAATCTTTCCCAGCATCAAGGTCTTTTCCAACAAATCCATTCTTCATATCCGGTGGCCAGAGTAATTGTACTTCAGCTCCCACCAGCTAATCAGAAGATTGTCCATGAGCTGATTATCCTGTCTTTGAACCATTACTATAAATCTTCTCATTACCCTCTCCAGGTTAGGACACACAGTTTTGAGGGCATTAGCCCATGGAAGCCCCCCTTTAGCTGACAAAACAGTGAAGCTATTCTTTTCTACTTCACCCAATACTCTATCTCCAAGGTTTAATTTGGTGTCAGGATACAGAGGCAGGATTCAGCTTCAATCTGCCTCTAGACAGATCGCTCCCCAGTCTATTGTTCACATAAAACCACAGGGGTAGTAATGGAGTACAACCCCATGGGGCCTTATTGGAAAAGGCCTGCCCCATATCCTCTACTTTAGCTCCTCTCTGAAGTACCTAGATAGTAGTATTTGATGCATATTTCCTGAGCTGTTTTGCAGATATAAAAAACCTTCCCCTCCCCAGTTAATGGAAGATGTTAACTATTTGACAATGATGAGCACATAGCCCCAGCCTCCTGGAGCCTAAGGACTGCTAATGTCCACCCCTGTGACACCGCCCTGCTACCTCGCCATCAGCCATCAGAGAGTTGTGCACAAGCTGATCTCAGACCTTGCAAGCCACTGCCCCCACTCCATCTAGTTTTTAAAAGTGCTTGGCTGAAACTCTTCCAGGAGCTCTGGGGCATTTTAGGGTGTGACCCCACTGGTCTCCTTGCAAGGCCCTGTGATAAACATTTTTCTGCTCCAAACTCCAAAGTTTCCAATTGTTTGGCCTCAGTGTGTGTTGGGCACATGGACTTGTGTTAAGAGGGTCTTTCTAAAGGGAAAATTTGATCATCTGAATTCCCCCTTCTCAAAACCTTTCAATGGTTTCCCATGACTTTCAGAATCAAGTTCAAATCTTAGATTTTACCATACCCTTCTTGTTTTGCTTCTATCTTCCTCTTCACTCTCGTTCGCTTCTCTCAATCTGCTTCTCACAAAGAACTTCTTCAGTCCCTAAAATGTGTGCTGGTATTTCTTCCTCCAGGCCTTCAATCTGTTCAGCATAATAATTATGATTTATTGAACTTATCGTGTACCAGGCAGTGTTCTAAATACAGCCAGTCCTGCTTAATGTGATATCTGCATTTCACAAAATCACCATGCATTCAAGGAATACTCTGATGGAAAAAATGGAGATGGGGCACAACACTCAAAATTTCATCAGCGACACATTAATGAAAGATAGAAAATCAGTAAAAATGGTAGCACACTTTGTTATATGTTAGATGGTTAAGAGACACATAACTACTGATATATGTATTTGGTCTTGTCTTTGGTTTCTGACCCAGAGCTTCTAATTCTAAAATCCCTGGAATTTCCTGAATGATAGAGATGAGAGGCGTATATTTTACTTACAAGCTCTTTTCAGAAGCTGAGTTTATACTGAGGTAAGGTGACTCTTGAAAGGCAGAGGCTGGTTGCTGTCATGTTCTATGCCTGAGTAGGAAAAGAATTTCCAGACATGAGGTGGAATGAGAGAAAAATAAAGTTTATTAGAGTGAGAGA
The DNA here is from genome assembly GCA_006410615.1 of Neotragus moschatus. Classification (NCBI taxonomy): domain Eukaryota; kingdom Metazoa; phylum Chordata; class Mammalia; order Artiodactyla; family Bovidae; genus Neotragus; species Neotragus moschatus. The sequence continues at coordinate 1,306,115 of SJYA01001314.1, read as the reverse complement.
CACTGTTAGGACAGTGGGACAAGCTCAAGGGATAGCTGACCCCTTAGGAGGGCTAGTAGCCAAGTTTTATAGCCCCAAGACCTAGACAGCAGATTAAAATGCAGAGACATCACTTTGCCAACAAAGGTCCACATAGTCAAAGTTATGGTTTTTCCTGTAGTCATGCAAAGATGTGAGAGTTTGACCATAAAGAAGGCTGAGCACCGAAGAACTGATGCCTTTGAACTGTGGTGCTGGAGAAGACCCTTGAGAGTTCCTTAGACAGCAAGGAGATCAAACCAGTCAATCCTAAGGGAAATCAACCCTGAATATTCATTGGAAGGACTGATGGCTGAAGCTGCAACACTTTGGCCATGGGATTCGAAGAATCAACTCATTGGAAAAGACTCTGATGAATTTTAGAGCTGGAGAAGTTGAAGGCAAAAGAAGGGGATGGCAGAGGATGAGATGGCTGGATGGCATCACCAATTCAATGGACATGAGTTTAAGCAAACTCAGGGAGATAGTGAAGGACAGTGTAGCCTGGTGTGCTGCAGTCTGTGGGGTTGCAAAGAGTCGGACATGACCTAGACATTGGCCAACAGACAACAAATGTCCTTTTCCTTCCACTGACTTGTGGACCCTGCCAGGCTGTGAGCATCAAGGCCAAGATCTACAGCATGAAGGAGGGAAAGCTGGAGAAGAAGAAACAGAAGAAGCAGGAAAAAGTGAGAGCTATAAGCCAAAGTAAGGACCTGATGTCAGGTCTCTTTTAAGAAGCTGATCATGAGATAACAAAGTTATCATCAGGAACGGACCCAAGACAAGTGCCAGTGAGGGACCAGGAGGGCATTTCACCCAAATGTTAGACTCCATCCTGTCTCTCTGTCTCCAGTAGCAACCACCTGAAAAGGAAGACAAGGAGGATGATTGAGAATCCTAGAAGCTCAGCTGCTCCTTCTTCCTCCTGAACCCAGACTTTGGTTACTTCCTTTACACAGAAATCGCAAGGATAGGCTTCTCAGCTTGCTAGATTTCTGCTGCCTTTGGAAGGACAGGGATTATAAATGATGGTCCCTGGTCTGAGTCTGGACCTCCTTCAAGGTGAGGGGAGGCTAGCCTCTAGAGAGGGATGAGAGAGTGAAAGACCCTTTCTCTCTGCCAGTGATCTGCCCACTGCTTTCACAAGCTTTCGCTCCTCTTCCCTAAAGAAACTTTGAGAAAAACAGTATATGAATCAATAAAGTATAATGCAGGAGTTGAACAAGAAAAGAGCATTTTATCTGTATCTCTGGGACTTTTATGGTGGCTCAGACGGTAGAGAATCTGGCTGCAATGCAAGAGACTCAAGCTTAACCCCTGGGTGGGGAAGATCCTCTAGAGAAGGGAATGGCAACTCACTCCAGTATTCTTGCCTGGAGAATTCCATGGACAGAGAAGCCTGATGGGCTATAGTCCATGGGGTCACAGAGCTGGACACGACTGAGCAACAAACACTTTCATTCTTCACACTTAAAAAAAAATTATTTTAATTAGAGGCTAATTACTTAACAATATTGTGGTGGGTTTTGCTATACATCAACATGAATCAGCCATGGGTGCACATGTGTCCGCCCATCCTGAAACTCCCTCCTATCTCCCTCCCCATCCCATCCCTCTGGGTTGTCCCAGAGCACCAGCTTTGAAGGCCCTGCTTCATGCACCAAACTTGCACTGGTTATCTGTTTTATATACAGTAATATACATGTTTCAACACTATTCTCTCATACTGTCCCACCCTTGCCTTCTCCCACAAAGTCCAAAAGTCCATTCTTTACATCTGTGTCTCTTTTGCTGTCTTGCATGTAGGATCATCATTATTGTCTTTCTAAATTCCATATATACGCATTCATATACTGTATTGGTGTTTCTCTTTCTGACTTACCTCACTCTGTGTAATAGGCTCCAGGTTCATCTACCTCATTAGAACTGATTCAAATGCATTTTTTATAGCTGAGTAATATTCCACTGTGTATATGTACCACAACTTCCTTATTCATTTGTCTGCCAATGGACATCTAAGTTGCTTCCATGTCCTAGCTATTGTAAACAGGGCTGCAATGAACGTTGGGGTACGTGTGTCTCTTTCAATTCGGGCTTCCTCACTGTGTATGCACAGCAGTGGCATTGCTGGGTCATACGGCAGTTCTATTTCCAGTTTTTTAAGGAATCTCCATACAGTTCTCCATAGTGGCTGTACTAGTTTGCATTCCTCCCAATAGTGTAAGAAGGTTCCCTTTTCTCCACACCCTCTCCAGCATTTATTGTTTGTAGACTTTTTGATGGCAGCCATTCTGACCAGCGTGAGATGGTACCTCATTGTGGTTTTGACTTGCATTTCTCTGACACTCTTCACATTTTCAAATTAACCAACTAATGTATGTGTGTGCTTAGTCAGTCAGTTGTGTCCCACTCTTTGTAACCCCATGGACTGTAGCCTGCCAGGCTCCTCTGTCCATGGAGATTCTCTAAGCTAGGATAGTGGAGTGGGTTGCCATGCTCTTCTCCAGGGGATCTTCCCAACCTAGGAATCGAACCCAGGTCTCCTGAATTTCAGGTAGTTTCTTTACCATTTGAGCCACCAGGGAATATATGCTCTAACATAAAAGAATAAGCTATTTACATTAATTAAAAAAAAAAAAACAGCTCAACTCTCTGCCCATTGATGAAATAATCCTAGACCATATTCTGCAGTGAAAGTACACTCCTGTCTTTAAGCCTGGCCATATCTGGGCTCACTGTGGTTCTCTGATGGATGAATTTTAGAGCGGTCTGTCATTACTTTTCTGTGACTTGTGATACTTCTCCTCTCTAATATGTGGCCACTGTGCTTCCTTTCAGCTTTTGAACAGGTGCTGTGCAATTTTAAAAAATCACCCTGAATAGTAAAAATGGAAAAATGAGTTTTCTGTGAGCATAAAAGACAANATGAATTTTAGAGCGGTCTGTCATTACTTTTCTGTGACTTGTGATACTTCTCCTCTCTAATATGTGGCCACTGTGCTTCCTTTCAGCTTTTGAACAGGTGCTGTGCAATTTTAAAAAATCACCCTGAATAGTAAAAATGGAAAAATGAGTTTTCTGTGAGCATAAAAGACAAATTGGGTAAAATGGACCAGCCTGGTCTGGGAGCCAGAACTTCAATGAATTTTCCAGCTTCAAATAGAAATAATGCTGTTTCACAGAAAATTATTCTTCTCCATTCCATTTTAGTAGTATGAATCCTGAATTTAGAATTAGCATGAAACAGCACTGCCGTTAGATAGATCCTCGCTTCAGGCTGCAGTAAAGCTGCAAGTGTGCAATGGCACCCCACTCCATACTCTTGCCTGGTAGGCTACAGGAGGAGCCTGGTAGGCTACAGTCCGTGGGATCGCACAGAGCCGGACACGACTGAGGGACTTCACTTTCACTTTTCACTTTCGTGTACTGGAGAAGGAAATGGCAACCCACTCCAGTGTTCTTGCCTGGAGAATCCCAGGNATAGATTTCTTCAAAAATGTATTCAGCCCAAATCTAATTCATCCTTATTCATTTTTAGAACTTGGTGAGGCTTGGAGGGAAAAAGAGGGTATTGGTCCACGAATGTGGAAGGCTCAGAGAGAGACAAGTTAATTACAACATTAATTGTTGATACCTATATTTTAGCAACCATGATTTTTTTAAAAGCACGTTGAAATTACTGAGAAATGTGATCCTTTTAGACATTACCAACTTAGAAATTAACAACATCAAAGAATCAGGATTTTTAATATTTTATATACCCTTAGAAATTATCTTAGCTAATGATTTTCAAATGCATGGAACACATAGGATTCCATGGAAACCTTTCAGGACCTTGGGAGGGAGCCGGCAGCAAGTAGTGTCAGAGGAAATTAGTGACAATGAATGGGCTGCCAAAGAGTTTTTTTTTTTTTTTTGGAAGGAGAAGTTTTTGTTTAGCTTAAAGAAGTATTTTCTCATTAGCACTCATTTTTATTTATTTATTATTTTTTTATTTTTTTCCGTCTCAGGTGTACATGAGTTCCCAATCTTGAACCCCCCCCAACCTCCCACCCCATATCAACTCTCTTGATCATCCCTGTGCACCAGTCCCAAGCATCCTGTATCCTGTATCGAACATAGACTGGTGATTCATTTCTTACATGATAGTATACATGTTTCAGTGCCATTCTCCCAAATCATCCCACCCTTTCCCTCTCCCACAATGTCCAAAAGTCCATTCTATACATCTGTGTCTCTTTTGCTGTCTCGAATACTGGGTTATCATTACCATGTAGTACTCATTTTTAAAATTCTTTATTTTGTGGTGGTGATGGGAGTCTTTGTTATGTTGCACAGGCTTCTCTAGCAATGACTAGCAGGGTTAGTTGCCACTTGCAGACTTGGTTGCCTCGAGGCATATGATATGGGGCCTTCATTCCCCATCCAGGGATCAAACCTGCATCCCCCACGTTGGAAAGTAGATTCTTAACCACTGGACCACCAGGGAAATTCCTCATTGTACTCATTAGTAACAAGGTTCTAATCATACTTGTCTTCTCCTGTGGCTCAGATGGTAAAAAGTCTGTGTACAATGCTGGAGACCAGGGTTAAATCCCTGGGTCAGGAAGATACTTTGGAGAAGAAAATGACAACCCACTACAGTATTCTTGCCTGGAAAATCCCATGGATGGAGAAGCCTGGTGGGCAACAGTCCACGGGGTCACAAAGAGTCAGACATGACTGAATGACTTTATTTTCACTTAAACATACTTGAGATGACAAGATACCCAGTTCAGAAGATTACATTTCCCAACCTCCATCACACAGATGAAGTTCTAGCCAATGAGATGTCAGCGGAAGTATTACATGAGACTTTGAAGGACATTGAAAGGTAGAACCATCCTTGGCTCCTCCTTGCTTCCTCTGCTCTGGCTTGGAATNATTTTCACTTAAACATACTTGAGATGACAAGATACCCAGTTCAGAAGATTACATTTCCCAACCTCCATCACACAGATGAAGTTCTAGCCAATGAGATGTCAGCGGAAGTATTACATGAGACTTTGAAGGACATTGAAAGGTAGAACCATCCTTGGCTCCTCCTTGCTTCCTCTGCTCTGGCTTGGAATGTGGAGGTGATGGCTGGACTTCCAGCCCTCATCTCAAGCTCTGGGGGACCTTGGAGACAGAAGCTGTGCAATGAAGATGAAGCAATTTAAAGTAAAAAACTTCATTTGAGATGACAGTAGGGAGCCATCATACTATAGCAGTCCCATAAAGCCTGTCTCCAGATTTATTTTAAATGAGTAAAACATAAAATTCTGTCCTGCTCAAGCCAGTACTCATTTCTGTCAGTTACAACCAAAGGCAGTTCCTAGTGCTAAACCTCATTTAACACATAAAAAAGTCAGAGGTCCTAAGAATTGCCTTTGAGGAGTCAGTTTTAAAGAAGTTAAACATTTATCCACTGTTCTTTTTGTAATCCCAGTTTGAGTAACTTCCTAACCATCTAGGTGTTCTTAATAAAGAAATGGTGCCCATATATAAACATGTGTTCATATTTCAAAGCAAATTTTACAGCAAATACAGAGAATTTTTTTAAGTATTTCTGTGAAATTAAACCATACAAGGTTATTTTCAGAAACCAGTTCATTTAGCTGACCATGAAAATAAAAACATAAGTTGAAACAATTTAAAGATGATAGTAAAAAGTACTATTACATTAAATCAATATATTTTTATTTTTGGACAAAGCCTCACAAAAACTTTAGAAGAAATGGATATAAACTGCCCATTAAAATTAGCTATACAGTTGAAAAAACAGAAGGGAAATACATAGTGTTGTTTAAAAGAGGAAGTATTCAAACAAGGGGCTACTGTGAATACATCTTTTTTCCAAGGATATTGGAATAGATTTTGGCTTTAGTTTTGAAGTAAGGATTATGACAAAGAGAGTTTCTAGTAAATATACTTGCTCACCTATCAAGACGAAAGCGTTTGTCTTCACTTCACATTATGTAATGCCTATGAATCCCTTTTATACGTAAAATACATAAAAAGGATATGTAAAATATAGAAAAAATAAAATTAAATCCCTTCTACCTTTATTTCACCAAAAAAAAAAAAAAAATGGCCAATAAGCTCCAAGAAAATGGCCAGTCAAGCTCCAAGCCTTTCTGTTTTGTTTTGATTTTGCTCTGAGAGATGTTTGAAGCGACATTTACATCTCTAGATCAAAGTTTCTTAACCTTAGCACTCCTGACATTTGGACCAGATGCTTCCTTGGGTGAAGCTGTCCTGTGCTTTGCAAGATGTTTAGCATCATCTCTGGTCTCTACCCACAGATGCCATTAGCAATGCTCCCCATGCAATCATGATCATCAAAAATGTCCACAGGCATTACTGACAGTCCCAAATGGGGAACAGACACTCTCCACTGTTTTGGCTATGTTTTACTTTAATCAGAGGCTTCTCTGGTGGCTCAGATGGTAAAGAATCTCCTGCGATGTAGGAGACCTGCGTTTGATCCCTGGGTCAGCAGATCCCCTGGAGAAGGGAATGACGACCCATTCCAGTATTCCCGTGGACAGAGGAGACTGGTAGGCTATAATCCACGGGGTCCCAAAGAGTTGGGCACAACTGAACAACTAACACTTTCAGTTTCACTTTATTTTAATCAAAGGTTAGAGAGCTTGCCTGATGCTAAGTATGTTGGAAGCAGGGAAAGAATGAAAGAATAAGCCCTCTTTCTGCTAATTTTGTAAAACTCCTTCTCTTAGAGGAGTTAGATAGAAGAGATGANGGGGTCCCAAAGAGTTGGGCACAACTGAACAACTAACACTTTCACTTTCACTTTATTTTAATCAAAGGTTAGAGAGCTTGCCTGATGCTAAGTATGTTGGAAGCAGGGAAAGAATGAAAGAATAAGCCCTCTTTCTGCTAATTTTGTAAAACTCCTTCTCTTAGAGGAGTTAGATAGAAGAGATGAACTAGAGAAGCTCTCCAGCCATGTGCTCTTCTCATGCAAGGGCCCTTGCTTCTCTGCTCAGGCTGTGACAATTTAGTGTTTTCTAATGGCCAAGTTGTCCTGGGCATGGTTACTGCAAAGAAAGTGTCTCCCTGCTGGTAACTGGTGTCTACCTACTGCCCTTTGTTTCCTTCCCTTTGGCCTCGAGTGCATTTTCCAGTGAGGAAAAATATAAGTTCTGAATATTATAGAGGAGAAGACTTCCCTGGTGCTCCAGATGATAAAGAATCTGCCTGCAATGCAGGAGACCCAGGTTCAATCCCTGGGTCAGGAAGAGCCTCTGGAAAAGAAAATGGTTACTCACTCTCCAGTATTCTTGCCTGTAGAATTCCATGGACAGAGGAGCCTGGCAGGCTACAGTCCATGAGGTTGCAAAGACTCAGAAACGACTGAGCAACTAACACTTTCTTCTTTCTAATTGTAGAGGAAGGACTTCCCTCATGGTCCAATGACTAATACTCTGCACTCCCAAGGCAGGGGGCCCAGGTTTGCTCCCTCATCAGGGAACTAGATCTCACATGCTATCACAACTTAAAATCCCTGAGTGCTGCAACTAAGACCAAGTGGAGTGAAATGAATAAATAAAATATTTTTTTAAAAAATAAATATTGTGGAGAAGGAAAAAACTTTACCCTTCTAGGGTGACCTAAGAATGAAATTGACATGAGAGAGATGAACAGGAAAAAATCAAATTTAATTACATGCATCCATGAGAGAGAGAGATATAGATATCTGTTCAGTCACTAAGTCATGTCCAACTCTTTGCAGCCCCATGAACTATAGCCTGCCAGGCCCCTGTGTCCAGGGAATCTTCCAGGCAAGAATACTGGAGTGGGTTGCCATTTCTTACTTCAGGGAGATATAAATATAGAAAACCCTAAGTCTCTCCTATTTAAATAAATTAATAATTCTTAGTGAAAGTGAAAGTTGTTCAGTCGTGTCCAACTTTTTGTGACGCCGTGGACTATACAGTCCAAGGAATTCTTCAGGCCAGAATATTGGAGTGGGGTAGCCTATCCCTTCTCCAGCAGATCTTCTCAACCCAGGAATCAGACCAGGGTCTCCTGCATTGCAGGCAGATTCTTCACCAACTGAGCTACCAGGGGAGCCCACTCCTTATCCCACACCTCTCTCTGCTACCACACTTCTGTTCTCCTGTTCACAGATCAGTTTCCTAGACATGTTCTATACTCACCTCAGTTTCATTCCTCCCCATTCACTCACCCTTCCATCAACTCCAAAATGGCTTTTGTCCCTATTTTTCTATAAGAAAAACACTTACTAACGTCCTAAGTGTCTTGTAGTCTTCTAANACCACACTTCTGTTCTCCTGTTCACAGATCAGTTTCCTAGACATGTTCTATACTCACCTCAGTTTCATTCCTCCCCATTCACTCACCCTTCCATCAACTCCAAAATGGCTTTTGTCTCTATTTTTCTATAAGAAAAGCACTTACTAACGTCCTAAGTGTCTTGTAGTCTTCTAAATGCACTGGACATTTTTCAGCTCTCATCTTATTTGACCTTTAAGCAGAATTTGGCACTGCTTTTCTCTCCTTTTTGAAATACCTCTTTTCTTTGCTTCCATGACAATTTGCTCTCCTGGGCTTTTCTACTGACTCAGCCTTCTCATGGTCTTTGTAGGTCTGTCCTCTACTTGGCCATGACATTCTCACATTACTCAAGGCTCAGCCCTAAGCACTCTTTTCTTCTCTCTCTGTTCTACCACCCTCCCCTCACCCCCAGCCTGTTCTCAGCCTTGACCATGGCTTCATTTGGCCCCACTCATACACATATGCCAATGATTCTCAGTGTCTATCTTTTGACCAATCCTACTTTTTATCCTTTGGATCCTTATGTATAACTACCTACTTGAAATCTCCACGTGGACTTCTGAAGGATATCTCAAACTTAACAAGTCCAAGATCAAATTCTTGATCTCCAATCCAGTCCAAATCTGCTTATCTCCCAGGACCTGATATTGGTGAATGGCACCACCTCACTACCTCATCTCATATCACACTTCACCTTACTCTCTGGCTTCAGATTATATTGGCCTTCTCTTCGTTTTTCAAATTGACCATGCTTTCATCCCCCCAAGGCATGTTGCTCTTTCTTTCTTTCTTTTAAAACATTTTGTTGTTGTTTGTTTTAAAGTATTAATTTTTTAGATGCCCCTAATTTTATCTTTTGGAAAAGACCCTGATGGTGGAAAAGATTGAGGGTAGGAGGAGAAGAAGGTGACAGAGGATGATATGGTGGGATGGCATCACTGGCTCAATGGATATGAGTCTGACCAAACTCCAGGAGATGGTGAAGGACAGCAAAGCTTGGCATGTTGCAGTTCACGAGGCTGCAAAGAGTCAGACAAGACTTAGTGATTAAACAAAAACAACAACAATTTTATTTTGTTTTATTTTATTTTATTTTTGGCAGAGCTGTACAGCATGTGGCATGTGGGATTTTAGTTCCCTGACTAGGGATTGAACCCTGCGAGGGAATGTGGAGTCTTAACCACTGGACCAGGAAGGCCCACAAGGCATGTTGTTTTCACTGTCTGGAATGCTTCCTTTGTGGTTCTCATCTCAAGTTAGATTCATCTTTCAGATCTCCACTCAACATTACTCGTCAGGAAGTTTCTCCTGACATCTCAGTGTTCATGGGACTCATCTGATATCTGCCCTCAAAAAACCATGCTCCCTTTGCTTCATGTCATTACATACCCATCAGTCAATGTGATGACTTCTTCTCTGGATTATAAACTTCATGAAGGCAGGGACCTCATCTGTTTTTGATCTCCATTTTACTTCAAGGTCAATATTTTTGGAAAGAATAAATGAATGAATCAAAAATGAAAAGAAAATTGCTTTCCCATACTGAGTTGTTTGCCTTTCCTCATGATTGATAGTTTTAACATACTGACTTTTTTTATTTTTGTGAAATCTAATGTGTTCATCTTTTCTACTTTAAGGCCATTTTTAGAATGGCCTTTGCCACCCCAAGATTACATAAATATTCACCAAAATTTTCTTCCAGTATTTTTATGGTTTCATTTGCAAGATTCAATTCTTAAATCCATCTGGAGTTTATTTCTGAAAGAAATGAAATAGTGCCAGCTATTTCGTTTAGAGCCAATTTCTCCTAAGTTGAAAACTTCAGCTATATCCAGTAGTGTGATACCAGTAAAGATAACAGGATNTTCATTTGCAAGATTCAATTCTTAAATCCATCTGGAGTTTATTTCTGAAAGAAATGAAATAGTGCCAGCTATTTCGTTTAGAGCCAATTTCTCCTAAGTTGAAAACTTCAGCTATATCCAGTAGTGTGATACCAGTAAAGATAACAGGATTTGGAATCAGAAGTCCTGGATTTAAGTTCAGTTCCCCCACTTGCTCACTGTGCAAGTGTTAGCAAGTCATTTAATCTCTTTGAGAGTTATCAGAAAGCTTTATGGGAGGAAGACTCACGGGAAGAGGCAGTTCTGCAATTCTCATGAACAAGATGACTATTAAAGAAGCAAGGAAGGGGAAGGATAACCTAGTGGTTAAGAGTGTGAGCTTGAGTCAGACTGGGTGTCAGTCTCTATGCTTCTCACTTTATCATCTGTAAAGTAGAATTTAAAAATTAAAAATAGAAACCTTCTTTACAAGGTGTATTGTAAGGGCTATATAAATCAATGAATGTAAAGCACATAGGCCAGTGTCAGATCTTGGTAGCAATAAATAATAAGCCAAGGTCCTCATAGACAGAGATGCCATTATTTCAGTGAGGATAATGGAGATGTCATTTTCATACTCCCTTGAAGAAACTAGGAAAGTATGTTGTCAAAGTGTACTCCACCACATGCTGCTCGTCGGACCAGTAAAGAAATAAAACCTCTGTTTATTGGCAATCCAACGTCAACTCTCTCCCAAGTCTAATTTCATTTTCTTCTTGCAGAATTATTGTCTGTACATTCTTTTTGTTTTTGCTTTATTGGATTTTGTTTTTGTTTTTTGGTGGCACTGTGTGGCATGCAGGATCTTAGTTTCCCAACCAGGCATCCAACCATAACTCCTGTACTGGGAGCTTGGAGACTTAATCACTGACTGCCAGGAAAGTCCCTGTATATTTTTAATACAAGCAGAATAACTTCTAATGTTTTTCAGCTTTAAGGTAGCATGCTTAGTAAATTCAGTAAATTGTTATGTCAGAGTTTATAAAAACCAATTCCTTTGATATGGACACATTTTAATAATGTCACTGGATATGAGTATCTTTGGAAAAGAACTGATAAATGTGTCACATAGTGTCAGTGAGCAAGTGAATATGCCCAATCATAATGAATCTTTTCATTACCATTCTGATCCCCCCAAATGCAGGAGTAACTGGGGAGGTAGCATGTTTTACCTGCACAGTACACCACAGAATAATAAACACGAAATCCCCATTTTCACTTTTCCTTTCCTTTCTGAATATTTCCTTCAGTTACAGACCGTGATACAGCCTAACCTCACATCGGAACAGTAATGGGCAAGCCAAGATATATGGTGTCCAGAAAGCGATTTCAGTGATGAATGGAATCATGTCTCTTTTAGTGAATTAAAAATAAGCGATTTATTACTTGCACAGAATTTTACACTCTAGCTCATTTGGAATAGCTCATCATTTTACAGTTTGTCACATAACTAGATAGCATCAGTCATTCAAATAAGGAAAAAGTAAGTCATTTTATTGGTTTTGTTTTGGAGGGTTTTTTGTTTTTTTTTGCAGGGGAAAAATGTTTTTATTTTCTGACATGTTCACTTTTATAGTAAAAACATCTTCAACTGACAAGTTCACACAGAGAATTCAGGTGTTCATTTGACATCAATGATTATAAATACAGTTTGGTAATTTTCTAACATTATAAAATCTAATTTTATGTTACATTATATATAATACATTATACATCTACTATAGTAATGTTTATAAACAGAAATCTCATTAAAATTTTTTCTATAATGTATTGAATCAGAGAAGCAGCAGTTACTGGAAACTTCAAAATAAAATTTTTTTTTCCAGCTATCTCGACCCCCCTTCTCTCACCAGTTCAGTAAGTGGAGATGGAGGTAGAGTGGGAGGCAGGGGTGGGTCATCAGTGTATTCTCTACTATATAGTTAAAAAAAGCAACCCAGGAGCTTCGCCAGTGGTCCAGTGGTTGAGAATCCACCTACCAATGCAAGAGGCACAGATTGATCCCTGGGCCAGGAAGATCCCATATGCCAAGGGGCAACTAAGCCCATGTGCCACAACTACTGGGCCTCCACTCTAGAGCCCGTGCTCTGCAAAAAGAGTAGCCAACCTCAATGAGAAGCCCACACACTGCAACTAGAGAGTAGACTCCACTCGCTGCAACTAGAGAAAGCCCATGTGCAGCAGCAAATACCCAGCACAGCCAAAAATAAAATAACTAGATAACTTAAAAAAGAAAAGGCAGCCCAGGCTCCTCTTCTCTGACTCTCTCATCCCCAGCCACCTCCTTAGGTGTGCATACCCAACTCTTGCTGCTGCATCTGCCCCAACCATGTCTCTGATCCTTTCCTTCTGGCCACTGGGTATATATAATGCAAGTCAGCTCTTCAGTGAGGGCCAGTTTTCTTAAATTCAGAGGCAGGAGTCAAATGTCCCATTTGCTCTTGGGTTCAAGCCAGAATCTCCAGTCTAGGGTTGGCAATAGCAAAACTGATGTTTTGAGGCCCCCTGCAATTCCACCCCCTTTTGCCATTTTGTGTTTTTTCTCTACATATCGGAAGCCAAAGAGAGAAAGTCATGCTTCACTGGGACTTGTGTTCTCATGTTGTAATACGGTCACAGTTTGTGCAATCCAGAGCACCAGGCAGAACTCTCATGATTAATGTGACTAGCAAAGCAGTGAAATGTCTCTTCACTACATGAGCTGAAATTTCAATTTCACATGGAAAGAAAATACCACCGTGATCCAATCCATTTTCAAGTTTTCATATCTTGCATAGAATGATCTTCAGTAGCAGAAAATCTGTTTTAATTTCTGTTTTATGCTTGCATGCTAAGTTGCTTCAGTCGTGTCTGACTCTTTGCGACCCTATGGACCGCAGCCTGCCAAGCTTCTCTGTCCATGGGATTCTCCAGGCAAGAATACTGGAGTGGGTCACCATTTCCTTTTCCAGGGGATCTTCCCTACCCAGGGATTGAACCCAGGTCTCCTGCATTGGCAGGTGTGTTCTTTACTAGTAACATCATCTCCAAAGCTGAGATAGGAATCAGATCCTGTTCGAGGAATGTTTACCTAAAACAGGGGGAACAAGAACAAAATCACTGATTTACTTCCACTGGGGGATAGGGGGAGGGAATTAACAAAACGCTTAATTTTCTTTCATAATTGTTCTCTCTTGAGTTTTTCTCAGTTTGATGGGGAGGGAAAATTCTCAGATGGGATGTTAGTGCTTTTTAATTTTAGATAAGAAAAGAAGTCACTGTTTTTTTTTGTTTTTTTTTTTTTTAAAAAAAACAAAAAAAAAAAAAAACTCCAGGTCATACACTATTATCCCATTTCAGAATTTTGTATGGTTTTACTGATGACTTCAGGTAACTGTCAACCCATGGGTCAAGGATTGGTGTCTGAATCAATATCACACCCTCTAAGATGCCAAGTGTCACTAATATGTGCCATAGACCTGGGTCAGGACTGGCAGGATTTATTGTTTTTATTATTTTTACTATTTACTTGAGGATACTATTCATTTCATTGGGAGCAGGAAATAATTACATTTTGCCAGTTTTATTAGTCTCCTCGGGGCATAAGAAATTACCACAAACTTGGTGACTTTAAACAATCAAAATTTATTCTCTCACAGTTCTGGAGAATAGAAGTTTAAAATTAAGGTGTCCACAGGGCCATGCTCACTCCAAAACTCTAGGGAAGAATCCTTCATTGTCTCTGCAAACTTCTAGTAGCTCCAGGCTTTCTCAGTTTGTGTCCCCATAGTTCTGGTCACTGCCTGTCTTCACATGTTCTCTAGGTTCTGTGTTGGAAGGCTCTTGTTCTATCTAGTCTCTTGCCATTGGATTTAAGGCCCATCTCTACCCAGGAGGATCTCATTTTGAGATCCTAAATTACATCTGCAAAAACTTTTTTCCCAAATAAGGTCACACTTACAGGTTCTTTTAACATGCCCCCATTGAACCCATTACACCAGGTATGTAAGAAGAAGAGGATGTGGAAGCCTGAGTTAGCTGCTTCTGTATTTCTGATGTCTTTTAAGGATTTCAAGCCCCTTGAAGATCACACTGCTGAAGTGGATGAACCTAGAGCCTGTTATACAGTGAAGTAACTCAGAAAGAGGAGAAACGATTATCGTTTATTAATGCACATATATGGTATTTAGAAAAAAAAAAGGCACTGATGGACCTATTTGCAGGGCAGGAGTAGAGACGCACAGAGAAGAGATTTACGGACACAGAGGGGAAGAAGCGGGCAAATTAAGAGTAGCACTGACATATACACACCACCATGTGTCAAACAGATGGCTAGTGGGAGGCTGCTGTAAGCACAGGGAGCTCAGCTCTGGCACTCTGTGATGACCTAGGGGGGTGGGATGGATGAGGGGGAGGGAGGCTCAA
>SJYA01001314.1:1259566-1291361 GCA_006410615.1 Neotragus moschatus | reverse complement strand
TGAGGGGGAGGGAGGCTCACAAGGGGGGGGGGTATATTATGTGTATACACATGGCTTTTGTGTCCATGGGTTCATAACAGAGCTGGAAACAACTTAGTGACCAAACAACAATCGTCTCCAAGTTACATAGGGCTTCCCAGGCGATACAGTGATATAATCCACCTGGCAATGCAGGAAACACAGGAGATGCAGGTGCAGTCTCCCAGGTTGGGAAGATCCCCGGAAGGAGGAAATGGCAACCCACTCCAGTATTCTTGCCTGGGAAATCCCATGGCCAGAAGAGCCTGCCAGGTTACAGTCCTTGAGGTCGCAAAGAGTCGGACACAGCTTAACAACAGCACACATGCATGGCTGATTCAATTTGTTGTACAGCAGAAACTAACACAACATTGTAAAGCAAATACCTCCCAATTAAAAAAAATTTACACAAGTATTTTAATGATGGACTTACAATTGGAAAAATATCCTCAACTATCCACTACTAAGAAAGAATAACAAATAAAATTTGGTTACATTTTTTTTTTTTTTTAATCACAATGCCTTTCAAAGCTTCCCAGCAAGTTCTATCCCAAATCTGGCTTTTGCCTAGTGTGGAGAAGATACACTAATTTAAGAAAGAGACATTTGAAAGAAGTCTTATATCATTCTGTACATTCTTCCACCAAAACTCCACTGGTGAGTGTTCAATAAACATTTCATGAAACTAAACCTACCAATATAATTAATACAACTTCCTTCATTATCCCTTCCAGTTCAAATTACCATCCTGCTTAAACCTAACATCTACCTTCCCCTCTTATTCCCAAGTATTGACCAAAGTACTCATGTACCTCATATTAAATTCATGACCATCACCAACAAATTAACATTAAACACTGATCAGCCATCCTACCTCACTTTTCTCACTCTCCACCTTCTAGAACTATTTTATATCTTTTCCTTAATCATAAAATAAATATTATCAGCACTCATAATTGGTAATCTTGCTTCTCAATGTATTGATGAAATTGAAACAATCTTCCCATCCTCAAATTAGCAATTCAGTTCAGTTCAGTCACTCAGTCGTGTCCAACGCTTTGCGACCCCATGAATCACAGCATGCCAGGCCTCCCTGTCCATCACCAACTCCCNTAGTTGTGAAAAGAAGAGAGGTGAAAAACAAAGGAGAAAAGGAAAGATATAAGCATCTGAATGCAGAGTTCCAAAGAATAGCAAGAAGAGATAAGAAAGCCTTCTTCAGCGATCAATGCAAAGAAATAGAGGAAAAGAACAGAATGGGAAAGACTACAGATCTCTTCAAATTAGTAATTAGCTGACATCTATATCCAAAATCTCTGTCTATCTCTGCCTTTGCTCTTGTTGTAATGTTTTCCTATCAGACACCACTGCTTTTGGATAGCTTCTCATAACTCCTTCTGAAAGACCTCACTCTGGCAATGAGCTCTTCTCCCTATCATCAGCTCTCCTCCATGAATCATTCCCATTTTCATGTATCAGTCCCACTAGTACCTAGGTTTGCTGCTGTTTATTTGCTAAGTCATGCCTGACTCTTTGGGACTCCATGGACTGCAGCACGCCAGGCTTCCCTGTTCTCCATTATCTCCTGGAGTTTGGTCAAACTCATGTCCATTGATTTGGTGATGCCATCCAACTATCTCATCCTCTGCCACCCCTTCTTTTGCCTTCAATCTTTCCTAGCATCAGGGTCTCTTCCAGTGAGTTGGCTGGTCGCATCAGCTGGCCAAACTTTTGGAGCTTCAGATTCAGCGTCAGACCTTCTAATGAATATTCAAGGTTGATTTCCTTTAGGATTGACTGGTTTGATCTCCTTGCAGGCCAAGAGACTCTCAAGAGTCTTCTCCAGCACCACAGTTGGAAAGCATCAATTCTTTGGTGCTTGCTCAGCCTTCTTTATGGTCCAACTCTCATATTCATGCAACACTACTGGAAAAACCATAGCTTTGACTCTATAGGCTTTTGTTGGCCAAGTATCCAAGTATGTTATAGCAACTCCAATATGTTATGAGAAAACTTTTCCTTGGCCTGAAAACTCTTATCTATTTGGTGATTTCTCCTCCTTTCCCCTTTCCAGCAATTCTTTTTCATTTTTCAATGCATTTTCTTTGGATTTCATTTCTCAATACTCTATGGACTCTACCCATGGTTAAGGCCAAAACCCCTTCATGTTGTCTTTTTCATTGGTTATCTCTGCATCTTAAACTTCCTTAAATGTACTTGAAAATTTTTCCTGTTATTTGTTGATTTCTGCACTCTTTTTTTTAAACTATATCAGTAATTCTTTTTTCTCTCTCTCTCTCTTTTTTATACCCAACGTATGCAGAAGTAAAATCCTGTGGAGAATCTACCTACCTCAGTTTTCAACTTAGGGGACTGATTTTTTAAAATATTGGAGAGCTGTTAAATTATGTATGTATCTACTTTAGCAACATCATTTAAATATCCCTATTAATATAAATTCTATGTATCATACAAAATAGTCATTGGGTTTTAAAATCTACCAGAATAATGAATAATTATCTTTTAAAAATTGGCAGGACCTCTGTTGCCTTAGAGGTGATTAAAGCCTGACATTTTGTGCAAATTAGATTGTTAAACTATTTCTCTGGAGCAAAAGGGTCTAAATATAAATCTAATCATGCACATTGATATAACCCTTTATAGTTTTCAAGGAAATTTTATATCCATTATTTTATTTGATCCTTACAAATGCCCTGTAAGATACTGGTACTTATCTAATTTACATAAACAGGAAGAAAGAGACTCAGAGTGTATAGGACTCACCTGTGAAAAAATAAGTGTAAGTGTTAGTCACTCAGACATGTCCAACTCTTTGTAACTCCATAGAGCCCACCGAAGTCCTCTGTCCATGGAATTCTCCAGGCAAGAATACTGGTGTGGGTAGCCATTCCCTTCCCCAGGGGTCTTCTTGACCCAAGGACTGAACCCAGAACTCCCACGTTGTGGGCAGATTCTTTACTATCTGAGCCACCAGGGAAACCCATATGATTCACCTAACACTCTCCAACTAGTACTCAACTTAAACCCATAGTCATTATGCCAGTGGCTCAACCTGGAGTGCACATTAGAATCACCTGGGGAGCTTTGATAAATCTTTAAACTTGGGCTGGACCCCATACCAGTTCAATCGGAATCTCAGGGGGTGAAAACAAGGCATCAATATTTTTGAAAACTCTCCAGGTAATTTTAGTGCACAGCTAAGTCTGAGATCCAGTAGATGTCCTTTCTGAATGAGTGCTGTCTCTCCAACTCCCTATGCTCCCCCCTTCAAAATGGATTGAAAAAAGAAAAAAGGAATTTTACTTCAACTTAAAGGAGAAGATGACACTCTTGGGGCCAAGTTTCTTACAGCATAGATACCAGCCATTTATAAGGGAAAAACGGGATAAAGAAAAATATCAGTCACGTAAGATATATAACTTTCTCTGAAGCCTCTGATAGATGTTTATACATCTGTCTTTTTTTTTTTTACCGTACCACATAGTCATGCAGGATCTTAGTTTTCAACCAGGGATCAAACCCACTCCCTCTGCAGTGAAATCATAGAGTCTTAAGCATCAGCCTTTTAGGGAAGTCCTTCTACATCTGTATTGACTGGAAGATAAAAGGTATCAAAAAAGTATAGTGTGATTTATAGTAAACATCAAAACATTTGGGCCTATCTCATAGGTTTTCATACATCACATGGACTTTCGTATTCAAATTTATCTTTAAATATCTTATGAATATCATCATCTTCTTACTCTCCCTAAAGGAATTACGAATGTGACTCTGACAATATAGCTTACCTATGTCTTTTTAATAGCTGGGGATAACATTAGAATGGTTTGAGAAAGAGCTTGAGTATCTTAACAGGTCCTAGAAATATATCCAATATATGTAAGGTCTGAGAACTGTTGGTTGTAAAATGATTTTTAAATTTATCCCCTTGACTCTGAGGCTGAACTGGAAAGTGGCAGTTATTCTTCTATGACAATGAGATAGCTCTGCTCCTAAGCATGCGCTAGGGTGGGACAATGTTGGTAAATTGTAAACCAGCATCTCACTGCAGTCCTTCAATTATTAAGAGAGCATTTTTCTTGCAAAGTTGGGCTGTGAATGAAAAGTAAATAAAAAATAAACATTTTCAGAGTACAAGTATATTCCAAGACTGACAGCAATATTACTGAAAGAAGAAGAGTATAAGAACTAAATTAAAAAATGATGATTCTTAAATATTTAAAATGATACTCAGGGCTGAAGAATATAAGGTTTATTGTTAGATTTTATTCTGAAACTATTGGTTCAGTTTGCTATATGTAGAAATGGGAACGTAATTTTTAAATTTTTGAAAAGTTATGTATTTGTTTGTTTTTGGCTCCGGGTCTTCGCTGCTGCCCGCGGGCTTTCTCTGGTTGTGGTACGCAGGCTTCTCATCGTGTTGGCTTCTCCTGTCGCAGAGCACAAGCTCCAGGTGTGCACGCTAGTTGCTCCGCAACATGTGGGATCTTCCCAGATCAGGAATCGAACTGGTGTCCTCTGCACGGGAAGGCATTCTTAACCACTGGACCACCAGGGAAGCCCTGGGGATGTCAATTTTAAATTTACACAAAGCCTGAAGAGTTTGCTTCTTAATTTTCTCAGCACATAAAGAATAGAATGAAATCATTTTTATGTGGTTACTGAACTAGTTTTCACTGCTATGTTTTAAGTGAAATATATTTAGTTATGATGGCTTAGGTGAGTGATGATATGGAAGTTGTCAGAGACCAGTATTCTGACCATTTACTTATCTCTAGATATTACACTAAAATGGCCATGTCACCTCAGCTTTGGGGAGAAAATATGGCAAAGCAGTAGAGCATAAAGAATATAATGTCAGATTTTGAGCTAGGAGAACAGCAGTTTCTGCAATTTAATCTCAGACTGGTGTTCACCAGATCTGTAACTTGTATAAATAACAAGTTATCTTTGTAGGAGATTTATATCTGTATGTCTCTGTGTATGTATGTGCTGTGCTTAGTCACTCAGTCCTGTCTGACTCTTTACAAGCCCGTAGACTGTAGCCTGCCAGGCTCTTCTGTCCACGGGGATTCTCCAGGCAAGAATACTGGAGTTGGTTGCCATGCCTCCTCCAGGGGATCTTCCCAATCCAGGGATCAAACCCAGGTCTCCCACATTGCAGGTGGGTTCTTTACCAGCTGAGGTACCTGGGAAGCCCATATCTATCTTATGAAGAGAAAAATATATATTCACTACTTTAAAAAAACTGAAAAGAGGTAACATAGTAATGAATATACTTANCTTCTCTAGGAACACTACTCAGTACTCTGAAATGATCTATATGAGAAAATAATCAGCCACTTTAGTTATGCCAGACTCTTTGTGACCCTATGTAGCCTGCCAGGCTCCTCTGTTCATGGGATTCTCCAGGCAAGAATACTGGAGTGGGTTCCCATGCCCTCCGCCAGGGGATCTTTCCGACCCTGAGATGAAACCCACGTCTCCTGTGTCTCCTGTGCTGCAGGCAGACTCTTTACCCACTGAGCCACCTGGGAAGCCCATATATATATATATATATATATATATATACACACACACATATGACAAACATATATTTACTACTTTGAAAAAACTAAAGCCAGGTAATATAGTAATGAATACACTTAAATTGATCATTTATTGGATATAAAGAGTAGCACTATGTTACTTAAGAAAATAGATTGGGAAGGTGACCAAGACAGTAGAGTAGGAAGACCCTGAACTCCTCAACTCTCACAGGCACACTAAAATCACAACAATTTACAGAGCAACGATCTACAAGAACAACCTGAAGACTAGCAGAAAACGTTTTCCCACAACTGAAGATATAAAGAAAGAGCCACAATCAGATGCAAAAGGTTGGGGGGCGAGGCAGTAGAGAAGTAATATGATGTAAGACCTAGACCTCTGTGTAGGAATCCCACAAATGGGAGGATAGTCACAGTTGCAAAGGCTCTCCCCAAGGAGGAAGAAGTTGTGGAGAAGGGGGACCCTTGTGCACTGTTGGTGTGAATGTAAATTGGTGCAACCACTATACTGTATAGAGAGTCCTCAAAAACTTAAAGATATCAGTGCCATATGACCCAGTAGTTCACTCGTGGATATTACCTGAAGAAAGAGAAAACACCAATTTGAAAGATATGTGCACGCTAATGTTCACTGCAGCACTGTTCACAATAGCCAATATATGGGTGTGACATAAGTGTCTGTGTGTGTGTGTGAACTGAGTCACTCAGTCTTGTCCAACTCTTTGTGGCGCCATGGATTATAGCCTAACAGACTCCTCTGTCCATGGGATTCTCCAGGCCAGAGTACTAGAGTGGGTAGCCATTCCCTTCTACAAGGGATCTTTCCAACACAGGGATTGAACTCAGATTTCCTGAATTGCAAGGCAGATTCTTCACCATCTGAGCTACCAGGGAAGCCCCCCACCATTGTCCCTTTAATCCATGCACACCCACTACAATTTAAGCTTTGTCAAAGCAGGGAAAACCTCAGCACCTACAATGATACCTAGAGTACAGCAGCCAAAAAAAAAAAGTGTAGAGTAATTGAATGGATGGATAAATGTGAGATATTCTGAAGGACTGGAGGGCTCTCATTTGACAGTCTGAAAACAGAAAATGACCTTCTGGACATAGTGATGTCTGTGGACTAAGGAACAGTGACTAGTCAAGGGTACCATGCATCTGGAATACACTGACCCACCTGGACAGTCTGGGACAGGTCTGATGTTTGTGTGATCCATAAAACCCTGGAGGGTCAAGTCCACAGAAATCTTGTGATTTTTCTGATGCAGTTCCCTCAGAGGAGATAATTAAGATTTGAAAGGTGAAATGACTTGCTGAATTCACATAGCAACCAGGAGAGACAATAGACTTTCAGATTCCTGGTTCAAACATCTCCACCTATATCCATATCTCCCAGCCTACTTGCTATGGACTAAAATTGTGTTCCCCCAAAATAATATGCTGAAGCCCTAACCCCTCAATGTGACTGTAATTGGAGACAGAGCCCCTAAGGAAGTAATTCAAATAAAATGAGGTCATAGGCTGTTCTGATAAAATTTGTACCCTGATGAGAAGAGACTCTTTGTGACCCCAGGGACTGTACCCCACCAGGCTCCTTTGTCCATGAGGAGTATTCCAGGCAAGAATACTGGAGTGGGTTGCCATTACCTCCTCCAGGGGATCTTTCTGACCCAGGGATTGAACCCAGATCTTCTGCACTGCAGACAAATTCTTAACCATCTGAATCACCAGAGAAGGCCCTATATGAAGAGATAGCAGAGAGCTTGTTCTCTTGCTCACTCCCCCATACACATTGAGCAAGGACCCTATGAGCACACAGTGAGAAGGTGGCTGTCTGTAAGCCAGGAAGAGACCCTTCACCAAGAACTGAACCCTGAGCACCTTGATCATAAAATTTCCCAGCCTCCAGAACTCTGAGAAAATACATTTCTGTCTCTTAAGCCACTCAGTTTAGAGTATTCTGTCATGGCACTGAGCTAACTAAAATACTGCCATCCTTTCTCAGTCAGTGCCTCTTGATAAAACCAGCATCAAAAAAACTGCTAATCTACATCTCTAAGTGATTGTGTCAATCACTTAGAGGGGAATAAGGAATAAACAAGGAAGTGGGTTATAAATATCTTTAGCCAGCTCACATTCTTAGACATAGTCTTTACAGGTGATTCACTCAAATAATTCAGTGGCTTCGACTTGATGTTTTTAACAGCCATCAGAACTCTATCTATGTGAACGTTTTAGAAGAGATTCAAACTGTCTTCTCCTATTGTCTTGTTCTTTGGGAACAAGCTGCATATGAAGGTGGGGGCAGGGACAGTCAGGGAAAGACAAGCTGCTATTTTCTTTTTCAGTCTGTCAGTTTCCCTGGGTAATTCATCCAGCGTGAAAGCAATGAAGCATGGATTTCACTTGTAATGATATAGACCCAAGCATATTAACCCAATTATTTTATTAAATTACTTACAGAAAATTTCTCTTATCTGGTGCTCTAATATCACCTTTTTCTTCCTAGAACTCAAAAAGAAAACTGGAGACTCAAGTCTTATTTTAGAAGAATCCTGCCATCAAAAATATTGATGTTTAAAGCCTGCGTTTGGAGGCAAGAAAATGGGAGAGATTGAATTAGAATTCAATTCATTTCACCCATGGTTTATAAAATGTAAATGATATGCAAAGCACTGGTTATGGTGTTGAAAATGCAAGAAAACCTAAGACTTGCTCTGTGGTCTGGTTAGAGATACGTATAAGATTCAGCAGAAAGCATTCAGAAGCAATGTGGAGGCCAGATAAGATGTGGTATGTGTAGAAATATGAAATTGCTTTCCCCCGATTCCTATCTAAATGACCTAAATGACGATAAAGATTGTGAAAAGATATTCAGTGCTGTCATTCCAGGAATTATTTTATATACCAGGAACCTTGAGGAAATCATTCAGATATAGCAAGATAGGGAGATAGGATTAGATTAAAATAAAGAATCATCGGGCTTCCCTGGCAGCTCAGTGGTGTAAAATTCATCTGGCAGTGCTGGAGACATGGGTTCCATCCCTGGTCCAGGAAGATCCCACATGCCACAAAGCAATGAAGCCTGTGAGCCGTAACTACTGAAATCTGTGTGTCTAGAGCCCATGCTTGCAACAAGAGAAGTTGCCCGCACACTGCAACTAGAGAGTAGTCCTCTGTGCCACAACTAGAGAAAAGCCCACACAGCAACCGAGTCCCAGGTCAGCCAAAAGTAAATAAATTAATTAATTTTTTAAAAAGCAAGAATCATGGACTACAATGCTGTCTGCCCAGAAAGTAAGAGGAAGAGAATCCAGCAAAACTGCTTTAATATTTTAGGATGCAAAGGAGGGAGGATTCACACCAACAGGCTGTGGGAGAGAGACGGTGATGTCTTACCTCCGTCATTCAATATCCAATGTCACGTTGAAGAGCTGCGTGAATCATCTCCATTCTACCAGCACATGAGGAACATCCTTCTGATCTGGAACCAGGTAGAAGGTACATACTAAGGGCAAGATCAGGGGATCTGGTTCCCTAGGGATTCAACGCAGGGAAGGTTTCTGCTGGGATGCCTTCCAGGACCGGGTCAGGCTTCCATATGCTGTTTGGCAACTGACATTGAAGAGGGAATAGAGATGTGTCAGCAGGCAACTGCCGCAAAGTAAACCGGAGAAAAGCTGAGCTCCCCTGTCTCCCTTCCACTAGACTGAGAGATTGAAGAAGAGATAGAGTCACCCAATCTTAGACAAAGCACACACACATACACACACAAAAGCAGGAATTCCTAACTCTACGAGCTAATCTTGAACAAATGTGGACCTCCCTCCTAAAGGAACAATAAACAGAAAAGCCAATTAAACCATCATATTTTTTTTATACATAAATAATTTAATTAAAAAAATATAAGACTTACAGCAAAGAAACAAATCTATAANCATCTTGGTTATATTGCTGCGTTTGTTGTGGCCTTCCTAAATTATGGGAATTTGTGGAGTTCTCTTTATTATGTAATTTCCTCCCTATAGGTGGGGTTGTATCAGTGGCTTGTCAAGGATTCTTGGTTAGGAAGGCTTGCTTTGGAGTTCTGGTGTGTGAAGCTGGATTCCCATCATATTTCTTAACAAGAGGAACAAATGTCAGCTTCTGAAATCCACAGGTATTGTCAGAAGGAGGGACATTTTAAAGCAATTGTGTAATTTTTTTTTCTCAGTTTCTTATGGTTTGTTTTGGCCCTGTGTCCAACTTTAGCATTTAATGCCCTCCACCCCCATCAGAGCTGATTCTTCTTGCATTTTTTCCTTCTCTCAGTAATTCATGTGTTCCTCTTCACTGATTTCCCAGGAAGCATTCCATAATGGTTCAGCTCACAGTAGTAGTAACCTTTTTTATTCACATCAAAAGAATAGAAACCTTTAACCAAAGCATTTTATCAAAACAGAGCATTGCAAATATGTACCTCTGGTGGTGGTGTCTTATTTCAAAGCAGTAGATGCCACAGGACTTCCTTTTAACAATGACTGAAAATAGAGTTGATTCCCACCTTCACAGCTTATTATTTTCATTGTGAAAAGTAATTAAATATTACATTGGAGATGAACAATGAAGTGTATAATAATATGATACTCCAAACTAATCTTAGTTGAAGATCAACACTGCCCCTTTCAGTTGGCATAGGATCTAAAACCCAGTGACAGAGCACTGAAACAACAGACCAAGTCAGATACTTAAATGCACTGGAATCAACAAACCATTGGATCACCTTCAAAGTCATCTTTAAGCCAAACTTCCCTAGGCAGTCTGCAATCTGTGGTTGATAAATGTTAGTAATTGTACATCCATTCCCTGTGCAGAGCCAGTTGAGGGCTATGCCAAGGTGGACAGCATTTAACAGATGAGAAAACTGAGATTGAACAGCCTGTTTTTTCTCATATCGTTAATGAATGTTATGCTAGAATTGGGCTTTTTTATTTTGTGATTATACCTTCCCCCAGATCAGCTCTTCATGTACCCTGACTGCAGCAAAACATTTTTTCACTTCAGTCAAAACTCTTAAAATATATTTTGTAAACTTTGCAATATTTTACCATGCAAATAGTCCATGATCTGCTCATTCATTCCTGAATCATTGGATATTTATTTTTCTAATGTTTTGTTATTAAGTAAATATTGGAAACAACAGCCTATATAAAATATTTTGCCTGAACTCCCTTCTGGAAGGTAGGATCTGACTAAGGGTTGGCTTTCAGGAGCCAGGGAACAAAAATGAGAACAGTGTAGGGCTAGTCTTCAGCCACTGACCAGGGAGTCAGGAGACTGCTGCCAGAGGCAAGCGAGTTTCAAGAACTGAATGGGCTGCCAAACCAAGCATCAGTCCAAAAAAGACAGAGAAAAGGTAAAACCATATCCATGACAATGGGGTTATAAGCGGGAATGTATGTGTTCTCATTCAGCCGTGTCCAACTCTTTGGGACCCCATGGACTGTAACCCACCAGGCTGNGGCAAGCGAGTTTCAAGAACTGAATGGGCTGCCAAACCAAGCATCAGTCCAAAAAAGACAGAGAAAAGGTAAAACCATATCCATGACAATGGGGTTATAAGCGGGAATGTATGTGTTCTCATTCAGCCGTGTCCAACTCTTTGGGACCCCATGGACTGTAACCCACCAGGCTGCTCTATCCATGGAATTCTCCAGGCAAGAATACTGGAGTGGATTGCCATTTCCTTCTCCAGGGGATCTTCCCGACTCAGAGATGGAACCTGGGTGAGACAAACCAAGCAGGTACAGGAGAGAGATACCAGGCCGATCCTTGAAACATTATGCTGTCTGTAATACCACAGTGGCAGACAGAAGGAACTTGGCAAATCATGTATCTGATGTTAAGCTTCTGTCTGAAATGTCTCATGCCTTCTCCTAAATTCAAAGGGCAAAGAACTGAAATTATACCCCATGTGGGAAAGGAGGAAAACCAGAAACACAGATAAATACTACAAAAGACTATCACAGATAATCTATTATAGTGCAGACACCTAGAGGTTTTCAATAGTAAATGTATGTATAAAACACTATACAGTCTTATATGTAAGAATCTCAAACAAGTGAAAATGAGAACAAATATGTTATCATTTTAACAGTAATGACTTAAGATGATCAGATTATTGGTGGCCTTTTCCTGCTTCTTTCTGTGTTATTAATTTTATATAACATGTATAGGTTACTGTTAAAACGAGCAAGACCAATATGTATTGCTGTTTATGCCTAGCTATTTTAATCAAGTTTTAAAATTCTGTTAACTACAGCTTTTACCTGGAAAATCTCATGGACGGAGCAGCCTGGTAGGCTGCAGTCCATGGGGTCGCTAAGAGTCGGACACGACTGAGCGACTTCACTTTCATTTTTCACTTTCATGCTTTGGAGAAGGAAATGGCAACCCACTCCAGTGTTCTTGTGGAGAATCCCAGGGACGGGGGATCCTGGTGGGCTGCTGTCTATGGGGTCACACAGAGTCGGACACAACTGAAGTGATTTAGTAAGCAAGTAAGCATGTGTTATTAATTTTATATAACATGTCTAGGTTACTGTTAAAACGAGCAAGACTAATATTTATTACTGTTTATGCCTACCTATTTTAATCAAGTTTTAAAATTCTGTTAACCACTACTCTGGAAGGTCAGCTGTTTGGATGATGAAATCATAACCAGGGTCTAACTATTGGGGAACAAAAAGGATATACAACTTGAACGCAGAAAAACAAGTAAAAAGATAAGCAGACTATGTATAGCTAGCATCAAAGATATGAATGTTCATTTTGAATTGATGAAAAGAATACAGAGAAAGAAAAACTTTCTCTTTATTCTACATATCCATATAACAAAATTAATATCTGCAGAGAGCTGAGTGGCAGGCAGGATTAACAGTGAGTACAGTGGGTCTTATCAGGAACTTTGAGAAATGGGAAGGCAATTCCTGGGTGTTTCATTTATCTTAAATACAGATGTACTAACCTAAGTGTAAGCTTCCCTAATAAACTGATATATAAACAAAAAAAGATTTAAATATTCAATTGATAGCAAATGTCAAAATATAGGAGTAACAATCTGTATTGCAAGTAACATTGTCATAAGATACTACTAATGAGACTCTTGTCTAATGAACAAACTATTTCCAAATTGTTAGGAAGTTTAAAGTCTTCCCGAGATCTCAGCTTCTTCATGTTCAATAAAATCAAAAACATTATAGTCTTTGGTTAAAATATACTTAAGCATATCAAAAATCATAGCTTTTGTAGTGGAAAAAAGTAGCTGTTTTTAAAAATTCTCCTAAGACTGAAGAAAACTCTAAGCTTGTGTCTAATAAAATATAAACTCATTTTAATGATATTGCAGATCTAATGTCCTCTGTTAATTCCCCATTCAGCAAAGAAAACATTTTATTTCTGTCTCTTTTTGCGGTTATCAGTCACTGACCTTGCACCCGAGTCTGACTCCCTGAAGAACTGTGACCCCAAAGTCTAGGGATGGGAGCTGGTTGCTTTGAGTCATGCTGTCTGAGCCAAAGATGTCAGTTTTGTGCTGTTTTGTTTCTTACTGAGAATAGGGTTACTGGAGAGAGGATGTTGAGTTAAATGGTGCTTATAAACCAACTCAAGGCAGCATAATATTGTACCTCTGCTATTGAAGAAAATACAGGCTAATAGCTTATTTGCCATCAAGATTTTTATTTTCTTCAACAAATTAATGTCATTTAAAAAGATGAAGGAGGTTTCTTGGTATTCAAGGAGAATTTTAAAGCACAGCCCAGTGAAATGTGTGGACTCCAAGTGCAATAGAAAATATCTTGGATACACAGGGAAATTTAAAGGCTGAGTATTGCGTGCATGCTGCATGCTCATTCAGTCATGTCCAGCTCTTGGACACATGACTCCATGGACTGTAGCCCAACAGGCTCCTCTGTCCACGGAATTCTCCAGGCAAGAATACTAGAGTGGGTTGCCATGCCCTCTTCCAGGGCATCTTTCCCACCCAGGGATCAAATCTGAGTCTCCTGCATTGCAGGCAGATTCTTTATCACCGAGTCAGCAGGGACACCTGTGAGCATTTAGGCAGCTTACAAAATTACAAAATGTCTAAAATAGGAGCAATAACATAAAAGTCAACACTCTGCGAAAGAAAGCCAAGTGTTCGTAGGCCTTTATTGTTTCAGAGGAGGGTAAAACAATCGATTAATATTAGGCTTTAATATGTATACACTCTGAATTTCTAGAGTAACTACTAAAATAATAGTTTAAAAGTGCATATATCCCAAACTAAGGGAAGAAATAAATGGAACAATATAGTGAAGACAAAAGTCAAGAAAAACAGACTACCAGTGGGGCAAATGGGAAGTACACACTAAGATCTTTTGAAAGTTCACCAACTTGAATGGCTTGTCTAAACTCTGGGATTTCAGTAAAAGAAGTTTTTATGACTCAGTTTTGGTTGTCAAATGATCTGCGATTATGGGACAGAAAGAAACAAAATCATCCCGTTATCTCAAGACTTGAACTTGAGGAGTCCTGATGCATTAGACCAAGGTGACCTCAACCAAGTTCTACTTAGCCAGGACGGTGAGGTCCCTGAAATACAATTTCATTGAGAAAAGTGGAGTACAGTCTCAGAAGGAAGATTCAAGATAAGAACCAAAGGTTCCATATAAAAGGATTCATTTCTTCAGTGGGGCTGATCCTGGAAGATCCTTCAGATCAAACGCACTGTCATAGTGCTTCTAACCTTGGAAAACTAGCTGAGAATGAGAGCTTTATAGGAGCATCGTGGAATGAACCTGGTACTCATCTGCCCTCAGAGGACTTGACAGCATATGTATTAATAGTTATTGCTGGTTATGAATTACTCCCCAAAATCTGTATCTGAAGGCAACAAATACTTATTATCTGGTAGTATCTGTGATGAAATTAGGAGGTATGGCATTTGAGATTTAGAGGAGGTCATGCAGACAGAGCCCTCGTGGTGGGATTCGTGTCCTTAAAAGAAGAGAGAGCAGAGCCTCTCCCATCTCTTCACCACGTAATGGCACAGCAAGTCGGAGGCTCTGTGCAACCCAAGAAGTGGGGTCTTCCAAGACTGAATCAGCTGGCACTTTGATCTTGGACTTCCCACTCTGTGGAACTGTGAGAAATAAAGGTCTGTTTAAACCACACATCCATGGTGTTTTGTTATAGCAACCCAGACAGACTAAGACTTGTGAATTGACCCGTTTAATCCTCATGATGACTCAGTGAAGATGTGTTACTGCTGTACACTTCACCATGGAAGGAAAAAGAGGCACAGAGAGGTTGAAAAACTTATCCAAGATCATAGAGCTAGTAAATAAACTTCCTGGGCATTCAAACCTAGGAAACCTGGTCACAGAGCCCATGTTTTCATCCACTCATTTCATTGAGTGGACATCAGTGTGAGCAACTGAATGAACACCAGGGTCCTCCCTTAAGATTGTATAAGCTGTTGCAGTTTTGGAAAATTTGGAGTGAAGCAAGAAGACAGATTTATCTGACTTCCTTCCAATACAACAGATAGGGGCTTGAGCAAGTGTTAACCTAAAAAACAAAAAGATACAATAACATCTGTTCCTATAAAGGCAAAGAGTTATGAAGTGCTTTGCTCCAGTTTTTCAGTGATTTGCTGACTCTAAGGGTGTTCATCTTCTTTGGACTGAGCTGCAGATTTGGGTAGCTATGGTAGATTTCAGGGACTAGGGAGACTGAAAAATCCCAGGAAAGGCATCTATCATTCTTATTGAACCCCACAAATATTAGCTCAAAGAAAGTCCTCAGAAGACAGCTGCTTTCCTTAATGACTTTTTGTGGCAGTTCATCCTTTTCCTGTACTCACCTTGAAAGTATGTAATAGACAAGCCTTGCCTTACACTGACAGCCTACCATAAAAATGAGTCGGGACCAATTGACTTGTGTTGACATAATCTAAAAGCAAAGATTTTTCACTTAGCACCTCTGAATCTCTTCCTCTTCAAAGAATATTGTCTTCCAGATGCCACCACCCTTGAAGTCATGGTCCATCCGTCAGTGGCCATCGCTGTGTCTCCCCATAGTCCAAGCCATTTGCAGCACAGTGTGGGATGAGCTTTCTCACAAACTAGGACTTTCTCACAAACTCAGATGGTAAAGAATCTGTCTACATTGCAGGAGATCCAGGTTCAATCCCTGGGTCAGGAAGATCCCCTAGAGAAAGGGATGGCAACCCATTCCAGTATTCTTACCTGGAGAATTCTTACTTGGAGATGGACAGAAGAACCTGGTGGGCTACAGTCCATGGCGCCACAGTCAGATATGACTGAGTGATTAACACGTTCACTTTCAAAGTGAAGGGAGCCCTCCTCCAGATGCCTTCACATAAACCAAAGTTTTCATTGGCCTGAAAGGAGAATGACTATTTCCATTTGAACTTGGCCTGGCATCAACACTTTTTGCTTCTCTGGTTTTGAGACCACTGCTCCCTCTGCCAATTTCTCATAATTCATCTAGAAGCCTGGGACAACTCAAAATGCCCTGATAGCCAAAGAAACTCTAGAGCGTGAGAGAGTAATTCTGTAAGCATCAGTCAGCAACATCCAGTTTAGAGGGAAGCAAATGCTCCTTCTGGAATCTCTGAGTACAGAGGGAAAACAAATTGCAATGGGTTGGGTTGGTATTGGTGATTCTTTTGCTCCAGAATAAAGTAGATGTGCCATTTGAAAGGGAGTGAACAAAATGGGGAAGTGAAAAGGCAGAGGCAGTCTGTAATGGCAGGAGATAACACTTATGTTTCTTGGGCTCCAAAATCACTGCAGATGATGATTGCAGCCTTGAAATTAAAAGATGTTTACTCCTTGAAAGAAAAGCTATGACCAACTTAGACAGCATATTAAAAGNCTATGGTAGATTTCAGGGACTAGGGAGACTGAAAAATCCCAGGAAAGGCATCTATCATTCTTATTGAACCCCACAAATATTAGCTCAAAGAAAGTCCTCAGAAGACAGCTGCTTTCCTTAATGACTTTTTGTGGCAGTTCATCCTTTTCCTGTACTCACCTTGAAAGTATGTAATAGACAAGCCTTGCCTTACACTGACAGCCTACCATAAAAATGAGTCGGGACCAATTGACTTGTGTTGACATAATCTAAAAGCAAAGATTTTTCACTTAGCACCTCTGAATCTCTTCCTCTTCAAAGAATATTGTCTTCCAGATGCCACCACCCTTGAAGTCATGGTCCATCCGTCAGTGGCCATCGCTGTGTCTCCCCATAGTCCAAGCCATTTGCAGCACAGTGTGGGATGAGCTTTCTCACAAACTAGGACTTTCTCACAAACTCAGATGGTAAAGAATCTGTCTACATTGCAGGAGATCCAGGTTCAATCCCTGGGTCAGGAAGATCCCCTAGAGAAAGGGATGGCAACCCATTCCAGTATTCTTACCTGGAGAATTCTTACTTGGAGATGGACAGAAGAACCTGGTGGGCTACAGTCCATGGCGCCACAGTCAGATATGACTGAGTGATTAACACGTTCACTTTCAAAGTGAAGGGAGCCCTCCTCCAGATGCCTTCACATAAACCAAAGTTTTCATTGGCCTGAAAGGAGAATGACTATTTCCATTTGAACTTGGCCTGGCATCAACACTTTTTGCTTCTCTGGTTTTGAGACCACTGCTCCCTCTGCCAATTTCTCATAATTCATCTAGAAGCCTGGGACAACTCAAAATGCCCTGATAGCCAAAGAAACTCTAGAGCGTGAGAGAGTAATTCTGTAAGCATCAGTCAGCAACATCCAGTTTAGAGGGAAGCAAATGCTCCTTCTGGAATCTCTGAGTACAGAGGGAAAACAAATTGCAATGGGTTGGGTTGGTATTGGTGATTCTTTTGCTCCAGAATAAAGTAGATGTGCCATTTGAAAGGGAGTGAACAAAATGGGGAAGTGAAAAGGCAGAGGCAGTCTGTAATGGCAGGAGATAACACTTATGTTTCTTGGGCTCCAAAATCACTGCAGATGATGATTGCAGCCTTGAAATTAAAAGATGTTTACTCCTTGAAAGAAAAGCTATGACCAACTTAGACAGCATATTAAAAGACAGAGGCACTACTTTGCTGACAAAAGTCTGTCTGTATCTAAAGCTATGCTTTTTCCAGTAGTCATGTAAGGATGTGAGAGTTGGACTATAAAGAAAGCTGAGCACCAAAGAATTGATGCTTTTGAACTGTGGTATTGGAGAAGACTTTTGAGAGTCCCTTGCACTGCAAGAAAATCAAACCAGTCCATCCTAAAGGAAATCAGCCCTGAATTTTCATTGGAAGGACTGATGCTGAAACTGAAACTCCAATACTTTGGCCACCTGATGAGAACTGACTCATTGGAAGAGACCCTGATGCTGAGAAAGATTGAAGGCAGGAGGAGAAGGGGAAGACAGAGGATGAGATGGTTGGATGGCATTACTGACTCAATGGACATGAGTTTGAGCAAGGTCCTGGAGTTAGTGATGGACACGGAAGCCTGGGGTACTTCAGTCCATGGAGTCGAAAAGCTTCGGACACGACTGAACTGAACTGAACTGAAAACTTAGTTGCATGAGTCAGAACAAGGGGCAAAGAGGGGTGGGAGGAATTAGGAGATTGTGATTGACATATATACACTATTGATA
The DNA here is from genome assembly GCA_006410615.1 of Neotragus moschatus. NCBI lineage: Eukaryota > Metazoa > Chordata > Mammalia > Artiodactyla > Bovidae > Neotragus > Neotragus moschatus. The sequence goes on along the minus strand of SJYA01001314.1, from coordinate 1,273,081 downwards.
CCTCATATAAAACAGATAACTGATGAGAACCTACTGTATTGCACAGGGAACTCTACCCAATGCTCAATGGTGACCTAAATGGAAAGGATATCCAAAAAAGAGGGGATATATGTATACATAAAGCTGATTCACTTGGCTATACAGCAGAAACTAACACCAAAACAACAATACTCCATGAAAAGTAATTTTAAAAAAACTAAAAAGTTCTTAAGAGTGTATATGTGTGTATGTATAACTGATTCACTTTGCTGAACACAACATTGTAAATCAGTTGTACACCAATAAAAATGTTAAAAAATATATTTCAAATAGAAGGAAACTTTTTCAGCTTTCTGATTCCCGCTGCATTCTTTCACACAATTGCTCAGGATGAGAATATGAAAATAAGAAAATGACCTGTTTTTATGTTCATTATTTTAAAATGCTCCTTAAGCTACCACCATCACGTAGAGTTCTAAGCCAGACGTTTCAGAACATTATTGGATATTCAGAAATAAAGAATGACTCCAAAATTGCTCCTATCCTCACCGAAAAGCACACAGCCAACCTGCCCTTGAGGCAAAAGCCTAGGGAAAAGCCAGCCCCTATTCTGCTGAGGTCTAGTTCCTTAGCCAAGGAAGTTACATGGGTCCATTTTTAAAGACTTTCTGGGAAGTACAGGCCAGAGGGCCCTGAAAATACTCAAGACTATCCTTCTCCCAAATTCTCTATAAATTCATTTATTTTAATTGGAGGCCAATTACTTTACAATATTGTATTGGTCTTGCCATACATCAACATGAATCCACCATGGGTGTGCATGTGTTCCCCATCCTGAACCCCCCCTCCCAGCTCCTTCCCCATAACATCCCTCTGGGTCATCCCAGTGCACCAGCCCCGAGCATCCTGCATCCTGCATTGAACCTGGACTGGCGATTCATTTCACATATGATACTATACATGTTTCAATGCCATTCTCCCAAATCATCCCACCGTCTCCCTCTCCCACAGAGTCCAAAAGACTGTTCTATAGATCTGTGTCTCTTTTTCTGTCTCGCATACAGGGTTATCATTACCATCTTTCTAAATTCCATATATATGTGTTAGTATATTGTATTGGTGTTTTTCTTTCTGGCTTACTTCACTCTGTATAATCGGCTCCAGTTTCATCCACCTCATTAGAACTGATCCAAATGTATTCTTTTTAATGGCTGAGTAATACTCCATCGTGTATATGTACCACAGCTTTCTTATCCATTTGTCTGCTGATGGACATCTAGGTTGCTTCCATGTCCTGGCTATTATAAACAGTGCTGTGATGAACATTGGAGTACACATGTCTCTTTCAATTCTAGTTTCCTCNACATCCCTCTGGGTCATCCCAGTGCACCAGCCCCGAGCATCCTGCATCCTGCATTGAACCTGGACTGGCGATTCATTTCACATATGATACTATACATGTTTCAATGCCATTCTCCCAAATCATCCCACCGTCTCCCTCTCCCACAGAGTCCAAAAGACTGTTCTATAGATCTGTGTCTCTTTTTCTGTCTCGCATACAGGGTTATCATTACCATCTTTCTAAATTCCATATATATGTGTTAGTATATTGTATTGGTGTTTTTCTTTCTGGCTTACTTCACTCTGTATAATCGGCTCCAGTTTCATCCACCTCATTAGAACTGATCCAAATGTATTCTTTTTAATGGCTGAGTAATACTCCATCGTGTATATGTACCACAGCTTTCTTATCCATTTGTCTGCTGATGGACATCTAGGTTGCTTCCATGTCCTGGCTATTATAAACAGTGCTGTGATGAACATTGGAGTACACATGTCTCTTTCAATTCTGGTTTCCTTGGTGTGTATGCCCAGCAGTGGGATTGCTGGGTCATAAGGCAGTTCCATTTCCAGTTTTTTAAGGAATCTCCACACTGTTCTCCATAGTGGCTGTACTAATTTGCATTCCCACCAACAATGTAAGAGGGTTCCCTTTTTTCCACACCCTCTCCAGCATTTATTGCTAATGGACTTTTTGATAGCAGCCATTCTGACTGGCGTAAAATGGTACCTCATCGTGGTTTTGATTTGCATTTCTCTGATAATGAATGATGTTGAGCATCTTTTCATGTGTTTGTTAGCCATCTGTATGTCTTCTTTAGAGAAATGTTTATTTAGGTCTTTGGTCCATTTTTTGATTAAGTCATTTATTTTTCTGGAATTGAGCTGCAGGAGTTGCTTGTATATTTTTGAGATATAGTACATTAACAAATTGAAAAATAAAAGCCATATGATTATCTCAATAGATGGAGAGAAAGCCTTTGACAAAATTCAACATCCATTTACAAAAAAATCCTCCCAAACTCTTAAACCTAGAGAAACATTTGGCAGAAGAGCAGGAGCCTCCAGGCATGTCTAATACCAACCATACCATAAAGCAGGATCAGCACAGTTGGTTATAAAGGACCAAATAAATAGTTTAGGCTTTGCAGGTCACGTAACAGTTGCAATTTTTTCTCTGCTTGCTTGTTTTTTCAGACCTAAAAAAGGCAAAAACATTCTTAGCAGGAGGGCACCTACAAAAACTTAGCACAGGAATGAGATGTAGGTCATGGGTCATAGTTCACCAATCCTTGCAAAAAGTCAAATGGATGCTCTTTTATTTTGATGTTACCTCCAAACCAACAGTAAGTTTATTTTTTGTGGACCTTTTCTTATTAAAATATATTAAGGATTTAGGTTCTGAAAACCTAGGTTTCTATTGCTAAGACACTGTGATTGGGTCAGCTCATTTGACTTCTCAAATTGCAGTTACATCATCTTAAAAATATGAGCAATAAATGAGTGTCTTATATTTGGCTGTTCAAATTCCCCAGTGACAAAACATATGTCAAAGTTTTTCGTAAACTATAAACTCTATTTAAATTTTAGCTGTTATTACTCGATGTTATTGAACTCTTAGGAAATAGAATCACTCTGATGACATTATGGTTTAGTTTATATATATACAGCCCCAATGATAGAGTGTGGGAAAAGTCCCAAAGAATATTTGGTTTGAATCATAAATTATTAGAAAGCTTCAAACTTTTCTTAGAAGCTATTATTTTGTTTATGTGGGAAGTTACTTGTATGGAAAAGAAGCTGTGGCTTTTTAAACCTTCCACATTCAAAGGAGAAAAACCACAAAAGAAAAACAAAATATTTTTCTAAAAACTATTTGCAGAGATTTGTTTTCAAATGCCAAAAATTCTATCCTCCAGAAGTTAAAATGAGCAAGGATCTGTTTCTTTAGAAAAAGAGAAATTCAAAATTTTGCTACAAATTAATATAGTATATTATATAATACATAAGGAGATAAATAGACATATTATATATGAAGAAATATATAAGGATATAATATATAAGGAGAAAAGACAGATTTAAATAAATGGTGTTGGCTGATTGCAACCACAATGCTACCTTGTCTAATACATTGAGGAATTGAACAGCTAGTAAATGTTACCAAATTTGGCAACAAACAAAACAAAAAGTGAATTTATGTTCTACCCATGTGCCTCTTAAGGTATTTCTCCCCCAACAAAAGTTATATAAGGACATCAACAAACTGTCATAAGTAGTGATAGCAAATAGTGTGTCCATTTACAAAGTGTGTGTAACAGATTATCNAGGAATTGAACAGCTAGTAAATGTTACCAAATTTGGCAACAAACAAAACAAAAAGTGAATTTATGTTCTACCCATGTGCCTCTTAAGGTATTTCTCCCCCAACAAAAGTTATATAAGGACATCAACAAACTGTCATAAGTAGTGATAGCAAATAGTGTGTCCATTTACAAAGTATGTGTAACAGATTATCTCTAATGCTTCAGTCTTTCTTTTCAATTCTTTGTATTTGACTCTAGGTCACACTTAAAAAAAAAAAAAAGCCTCAAACTTTTGACATTTTATTCTCCCTATTAGTTTCTAGCTCCTCTTCCATGTCCCACCTTGAAAACATGAGCATTTGCCAACATTTTTTATTGACCCAACTGTCTCCTCAGCTCCATCCTCCAGACAACAAAATCACTCAAAAATAGTTGCCTAAAACGCTTATTCCTGTTAGATTATAAGGTCCATGAAGCAGGAACTTTCTTTTCTGCTAAATATCTCTGTAAGGAATTTGGAACCCAGCTCATGATAATAACGTTCAGTGTTTTAATCACTGCTGTTAACCACCATACTCTGTAGAACTGTATTCTGCCACAAAGCTCACTAGCAACATCAACTTCATCATATTCAAACCACACTTCCAACATTTATCAGCCATCTCATAAATCTTGTCCTCCTGATTTCATAAATGTCACCAACTATTTTCTCAGTGACTTAGAGGTATTTCTTTTCATCAAGTGGCAATTTAATTGCTATGTTATGGTCAATTCTGTTTTTTGCAGGGGAAGCTTCTAATATGCACAGGGTGACCAAATAGTGCCACATATAAACCAGACAATGTTTCTATTAAAGTATCATTGATTTACTCTGTTGTGTTAATTAATGCTTACAGCAAAGTGAATCAGTTATACACACATACATTCTTATTTTTTAGTATTCTTTTCCACTATGGAAATTTCTATTGTTCCAGAGGTTTATTGGAAAGCACTAGTCTAGAAGCTTGAGAAGAAATAAACTAATGCTATATGCAATAATAAGGTGACTCTCATAATGTATGATTGATACTAAATACAAATATATATATATATATATATATATGCTTAGGACTCCAATCATATAAATATAAAAAATAGGCAAAATTAACCTCTGGTCTTAGAAGTCAGTATAGTTGTTAATTTGGGGAAGGAAAGAGATGATAATAATTGGGAATGAGCATTAAAGGTCCTTCTGGGATTGTGGTAAGGAAGGATTTCTTAATCAGGATGTTTCCTTTGTGAGCATTCTAGCTAGCTGTACAGTACTGATTTTATTGTTTGGTTTTTTTTTTTCACATTTTATCCCTTAATGAACATTTTATTTAAAAAAACATTAATAAGAAAACAATATCAGATAACTCAATAGGAATTTCAAAAACAGACCTGAACACTGCACAAAAAAGATAGTCAACCAATAAATATATATAAAGTGTCTCAAATTCATTAGCAATCAGGAAAAATGCAAACTAAAGCCACAATAAGCTATTTCTACATACACACCAAGATGGTTACAATTAAGAATACTGGCAATAGACATGCTTGTACCTCTGATAGGAATGTAACTGGTACAAGTACTTTGCAAAAGTACGCATCGATATATACTAAAGTAGAACATCTTTAATTTATACTTTGCCCTAAGATCCAGTAATTCCATTTCTAGGAAATATATACAATGGAAATTCTGGCCACGTGCACCAAAAATCTTCACACGAAGTTCATTGTAAGATTATTGATAATAGTTGAACACCCGTGCAGGATTCATGTTGATGTATGGCAAAACCAATACAATATTGTAAAGTAATTAGCCTCCAATGAAAATAAAATTAAATTTATAAAAAGAAAAGATAATAAAATATTAGCTTATTTATACACTTAAATACTATTAATATAAAGCAGCATCAATAAATGATCCATATGATATATATGAAAAGCATGATTGAATCTCATAAATGTAATCCTGAACTAAAGAAGCTAGACATGATTGAATATATATTGTATGGCTTAAATAAAATTCAAAAATAGACATAAGTATAAAGTTAGACATTGAGATGGTGATTACCTTTAGGAAAGAATGTAATTACCTATGAAAGAGACTGTGAAGAATTGGAAGTGTTCTTGTTCAAAATCTGGGTGACTGTGATAATCCATCAAGTTGCACATTTACAGTCGGTGCACTTTTCTGCACCTGTGTTTTATTTCAATTTTTAAGGTTTAAATGAAGAATAACAGATGGAAATTGTTCAGAAATAATCACTCTGAAAAGACACCATAGTACTCAACAGAATGGAAACAAATTCACATTTTTATGAAAATGCAGGACATAAAAGGTAAAAATAAAAACTATTAGGGAGATAAAAGATTACACACAAATGCCAGTTAGACTGATAGCAAAATTATCAGCAGCAAAAAATGAGTAATAGCATAAAAGAATTTATCTTCTAAATACTAAAGAGAAAATCAATGTTAATGTAGAATTTTATCACCAATAAAACTATCTTTCAATAGTAAATATGAAATAAAAATGTACTTGAATTTGCACAATCTTCAAATAATAGATTTTCTAATTTATTTATACTACCCCAGAGAACAGAAAAAGAGGGAGAGCCAGATATCATATTTTTGGTGAGTACAGTTATAATTTCAAAGCAGAATAGATAAAATATTAGAAAAGAAAATCAAGTCCAATCTTACTGGTAAATAGCACTAGAAAAAATTATGAATAAATTACCAAAAAATGGAATTTAAAGTATATAAAAGAAAATATTATATTAGGACTAAGTAGTATTCATAAATTAAGAGCAGAAAAATATTCAACATAAGATGTGTATAAGAGACAGACTGTATTCTGCCACAAAGCTCACTAGCAACATCAACTTCATCATATTCAAACCACACTTCCAACATTTATCAGCCATCTCATAAATCTTGTCCTCCTGATTTCATAAATGTCACCAACTATTTTCTCAGTGACTTAGAGGTATTTCTTTTCATCAAGTGGCAATTTAATTGCTATGTTATGGTCAATTCTGTTTTTTGCAGGGGAAGCTTCTAATATGCACAGGGTGACCAAATAGTGCCACATATAAACCAGACAATGTTTCTATTAAAGTATCATTGATTTACTCTGTTGTGTTAATTAATGCTTACAGCAAAGTGAATCAGTTATACACACATACATTCTTATTTTTTAGTATTCTTTTCCACTATGGAAATTTCTATTGTTCCAGAGGTTTATTGGAAAGCACTAGTCTAGAAGCTTGAGAAGAAATAAACTAATGCTATATGCAATAATAAGGTGACTCTCATAATGTATGATTGATACTAAATACAAATATATATATATATATATATATATATGCTTAGGACTCCAATCATATAAATATAAAAAATAGGCAAAATTAACCTCTGGTCTTAGAAGTCAGTATAGTTGTTAATTTGGGGAAGGAAAGAGATGATAATAATTGGGAATGAGCATTAAAGGTCCTTCTGGGATTGTGGTAAGGAAGGATTTCTTAATCAGGATGTTTCCTTTGTGAGCATTCTAGCTAGCTGTACAGTACTGATTTTATTGTTTGGTTTTTTTTTTCACATTTTATCCCTTAATGAACATTTTATTTAAAAAAACATTAATAAGAAAACAATATCAGATAACTCAATAGGAATTTCAAAAACAGACCTGAACACTGCACAAAAAAGATAGTCAACCAATAAATATATATAAAGTGTCTCAAATTCATTAGCAATCAGGAAAAATGCAAACTAAAGCCACAATAAGCTATTTCTACATACACACCAAGATGGTTACAATTAAGAATACTGGCAATAGACATGCTTGTACCTCTGATAGGAATGTAACTGGTACAAGTACTTTGCAAAAGTACGCATCGATATATACTAAAGTAGAACATCTTTAATTTATACTTTGCCCTAAGATCCAGTAATTCCATTTCTAGGAAATATATACAATGGAAATTCTGGCCACGTGCACCAAAAATCTTCACACGAAGTTCATTGTAAGATTATTGATAATAGTTGAACACCCGTGCAGGATTCATGTTGATGTATGGCAAAACCAATACAATATTGTAAAGTAATTAGCCTCCAATGAAAATAAAATTAAATTTATAAAAAGAAAAGATAATAAAATATTAGCTTATTTATACACTTAAATACTATTAATATAAAGCAGCATCAATAAATGATCCATATGATATATATGAAAAGCATGATTGAATCTCATAAATGTAATCCTGAACTAAAGAAGCTAGACATGATTGAATATATATTGTATGGCTTAAATAAAATTCAAAAATAGACATAAGTATAAAGTTAGACATTGAGATGGTGATTACCTTTAGGAAAGAATGTAATTACCTATGAAAGAGACTGTGAAGAATTGGAAGTGTTCTTGTTCAAAATCTGGGTGACTGTGATAATCCATCAAGTTGCACATTTACAGTCGGTGCACTTTTCTGCACCTGTGTTTTATTTCAATTTTTAAGGTTTAAATGAAGAATAACAGATGGAAATTGTTCAGAAATAATCACTCTGAAAAGACACCATAGTACTCAACAGAATGGAAACAAATTCACATTTTTATGAAAATGCAGGACATAAAAGGTAAAAATAAAAACTATTAGGGAGATAAAAGATTACACACAAATGCCAGTTAGACTGATAGCAAAATTATCAGCAGCAAAAAATGAGTAATAGCATAAAAGAATTTATCTTCTAAATACTAAAGAGAAAATCAATGTTAATGTAGAATTTTATCACCAATAAAACTATCTTTCAATAGTAAATATGAAATAAAAATGTACTTGAATTTGCACAATCTTCAAATAATAGATTTTCTAATTTATTTATACTACCCCAGAGAACAGAAAAAGAGGGAGAGCCAGATATCATATTTTTGGTGAGTACAGTTATAATTTCAAAGCAGAATAGATAAAATATTAGAAAAGAAAATCAAGTCCAATCTTACTGGTAAATAGCACTAGAAAAAATTATGAATAAATTACCAAAAAATGGAATTTAAAGTATATAAAAGAAAATATTATATTAGGACTAAGTAGTATTCATAAATTAAGAGCAGAAAAATATTCAACATAAAAATCAATCTATGTAATTCACCATACTAATAAATTAAAAGTGAAAAATTAAGTGAGAAGAATTTTAAAAAGCCACTTAGCAAATTAGAAATAAATGGGAACCAATTTAACAAATTATTAGCAAAAGATATACAAACATCATCCTAACTATTGGAAGGCTAGAAGCATTCCCATTAAAGTAAGTATTAAGACAAGAATGTTTATAATCATCCCTAAAATTCAACATTATACTGGAGCTATAATTAAATATAAAAGCAGTAGAAGAGGTATAAGCATTTGAAAGAAAGACATAAAGTTGTTAACTAAATATAGATTATTGTCTTTGTAGGAAATACAAGATGATGCAGAAATTTTAAAAATCAACATTAATTTTTGAAAGGAAAAAGAAATAAAAGAAATTCAGTACCTAAGATCAGTGTACAAAAATTAAGGCTATTTCCATATATCAGCAAATCAAATAAGGAAAAGACACTATTTATAATAAGAACAAGAAATAAAAGTTATCTAAAAATTGCTAACCAAAATCAGGCCAGATGCTTAAGAAAAAAATTATTTTTTCAATTATTAAAAAATATATTTTGAGTAAGAGGAGAAATAGAACTATTATAAATATGCTAATTCTCTACAGTCTAACTCTTGCAATTACAACTAAAATTCTGGTAAGATTTTTGTTGAAAATCAACAAACTCATTAAAATTCAAATGACACTTTTAGCTTCTGGAAATAGTGGAGTATTTTGTCAAAGCAATCCCTCATGTAACAATTATAAATTCTGGATTATCTATATATACATATGCATACACACACTGTGTATGTGTGTGTGTACAGACATACCCAGACAGACATACACAGTTTATTCACGTTCATAGTAGTTATGTTCTATACGGTCACTGCAAACACTGAGTTAGTGAATATGGAACCATTTCTGGGAAATTCAGGGTTAGGTTCCTGCAAGCCTCTGGTCACATTTTCATCAGCTGACCAATGTGAATCAGCTGGAAAACAAAAACTATATATTGTCTATAGGGACAAAATATTATAAATTTGTCTGACTTTTCAGAAATGACAAAAGTTAGACAACAGAACACATATACTCCAGAAAATAATTTTAGTGTGTTATACATTTTACAATATTTGCTCCCAGTTAAAGTTATACTTTAATCTTGACCTTTTGTATCTTTTATCAAACTGCAAAGTATTGAATATTGAAGGAAATTTGTCAATTTATTTTTCAAAAATTATATTCTTTATGTTTTATTTAAGAATTCATATGTATATATAAATTCATGAGATGTTTTCCCTTAAATATCCGTGACTGGAAGAAATGACAACATATATCACAAAGGGCTGACATCCTTAATATACATGTCAATCTTGTACCCCAGTAAACAGATACCACAGTTCAAAAGCATCAATTCTTCAGTGCTCAGCTTTCTTCACAGTCCAACTCTCACATCCATACATGACCACAGGAAAAACCATAGCCTTGACTAGACAGACCTTTGTTGGCAAACTAATGTCTCTGCTTTAAAATATGCTATCTAGGTTTGTCATAACTTTCCTTTCAAGGGGTAAGCGTCTTTTAATTTCATGGCTGCAACCATCATCTGCAGTGATTTTGGAGCCCAAAAAAATAAAGTCTGACACTGTTTCCCCATCTATTTCCCAGGAAGTGATGGGACCGGATGCCATGATCTTCGTTTTCTGAATGTTGAGCTTTAAGCCATCTTTTTCACTCTCCTCTTTCACTTTCATCATGAGGCTTTTGAGTTCCTCTTCATTTTCTGCCATAAGGGTGGTGTCATCTGCATATCTGAGTTTATTGATATTTCTCCCGGTAATCTTGATTCCAGCTTGTGTTTCTTCCAGCCCAGCGTTTCTCATGATATACTCTACATATAAGTTAAATAAGCAGGGTGACAATATACAGCCTTGGCATAATGCTTTTCCTATTTGGAACCAGTCTGTTGTTCCATGTCCAGTTCTACCTGTTGCTTCCTGACCTGCACATAGGTTTCTCAAGAAGCAGGTCAGGTGGTCTGGTATTCCTATCTCTGTGAATTTTCCACAGTTCATTGTGATCCACACAGTCAAAGGCTTTGGCATAGTCAATAAAGCAGAAATGTTGGGCTGTGAAGAAAGCTGAGCACCGAAGAACTGATGCTTTTGAACTGTGGTGTTGGAGAATACTCTTGGGAGTCCCTTGGACTGCAAGGAGATCCAACCAGTCCATCCTAAAGGAGGTCAGTCCTGGGTGTTCATTGGAAGGACTGATGCTGAAGCTGAAACTCCAATGCTTTGGTCACCTCATGCGAAGAGTTGACTCATTGGAAAAGACCCTGATGCTGGGAGGGATTGAGGGCAGGAGGAGAAGGGGATGACAGAGGATGAGGTGGCTGGATGGCATCACCAACTAGACGGACATGAGTTTGGGTAAACTCCAGGAGTTGGTGATGGACAGGGAGGCCTGGCATGCTGCGATTCACGGGGTCGCAAAGAGTCAGACACAACTGAGAAACTGAACTGAACTGAACTGAACTGAAACAGACACAGAGACATGATTAATCATGCAAAAGATATAAGGGGGAAATTCCTATGAAGGAAAAAGGGAAAGTTGCAGAAAGAGAGCCTTCAAACTATGATCTAAGTCAGAATCCTGTGATGAAGAGAGGAAGGAAGAAGTTCTGTAAAAGAAATATATGACTATTGCACAGTTAGAAGAAAGTTTTGGCCAATCAGGAGTGCATGAGACAAAGTCCCCCATTCAGGAAATCCCAGGTCTTATAGTAACAGGCCTGCAGTAGAGCCTCTTCCATGCTTAGCCATTGGTTGGGAGTAGCCCATAGGAAGTATAGAATAAGCACAGGGATGGATCCAGAAGGACAAAATGTGGGATTGTCAGTCAATTATGCATCCGGAGATCTTGATAGCACATTTTCATGGCTGCCATAATATGTAAAGAGTACTTACAAACCAATAAAACAAAAAGGGGAAACACCACTATAAAAATACCAGCGGACATTATACTAAATTACCCATCAGCCACTCAGAATTATTTTCCCTTCTCTATGTCCCTCTCTGCATTCCAATGGATGGAAGAATCTCTGCCAGCCAGATGTGGGGTTATAATCTACCAATGAGAGGTATTCCTGTGGAAGATCTGAAAGGAAAAGAAAAGCAGAAGTCATTGTGCACTGTGTACCACTGTTGCATAGGAATGAAGGCTTCAGCCCACAGCACATGTGAAGATTTGCCAGGAGATTTTTTTTTCCTGGATATGCTGCACATTATTGATGCTTAAGGCAGACAAATGCACTATTGCAATGTCCTGATATTCCTGTGCTTACAGATTTCCTGTAAGCAAATAGCAGTTTTCCCTGATCTGTTTTGCAATCTTGCTTGTCTCCAGAGTGAAAAAGTGATAGTGAGTTTCATCCTCGTCTCACAGGAGGGCAGGAACAGACCTTTACCACTTCACAGCCTACTCTGACCTCACTGCACCTTCTCATGGATCTCACTGAACATCTTCTAGAGCATCCATGTCAACCATTCTTTAAGGAGATGAATAGTTTCCTATTAGCCAGGCTGTGATTAGCTACAGAAAGATTGGTTCTGAGAGTTAGTTTAGCAAATGTTGATGTTCACAGGTTTAGAAGCAGATTTGAAAGACCTACATGGCACCATCCGGGGGCCAAGCTGGAAATAAAGAGCTGGCTCAGGTTTCTCTTTTGAGGGGGCTGGGATTGTGAGTATGCTTGTTAGCTAGGGATGGGAGATGGAGAGTTTCAAAGTCTTTGTACATTTTGACCCTGCAGAGTTGAACAATTTTTACTTGCTCTTTTTGATCACACTACTTCCCTTATCTACCATGGAACAGATTTTACCAGAAAGCTTGCATTCATGCTAAAAAGTTAATGGATAAGAAACTAAACAGTAATATAGTCCTCTGGTGGGTGGGATTTCTGAAGAACAGACCTTGTACACATATTGGATGATAAGATGTGAGAGTCTCAGGGAACTGAGACAGCCTTTCCAACCCAGGGGACTACATCTCAGAGAGCAAGTGACTTAAGGATGAGAGCAAACCCAGATTTCCTGTCTCCTCTCATGTCTGCTTCTCCTTCAAAATAGAACTCAGTTTATGATTAAAAAAGCCATTTGTGTATTTATTTTTTAAATAATATTGAAGTCAAGTCAAAAATTAATCAAATAGTATTAAAGTCTAATTAAATGTGATAAGTGTCAGTTGTTGTTTGTTGTTGTTGTTCAGCCTCTAAGTTGTGTCCAACTCTGCGACCTCATGGACTTTTAGTCTGCCAGGCTCCTCTGTCCATGGGATTCTCCAGGCAAGAATACTGGAGTAGGTTGTCATTCCCTTCTCCGATAAGTGTCGGTACCACTCCTATAGATGTGGGGGTAGAATGGCATTGTTTTTAAGAAAGAGGTCATCTATACACTAGGTCTTGGATGAAGCAAAAAAATCCCTTCTCCCTGCTTCCTCCCCCCCGATCTTCCTGAGGGCAGAAAGAAGAGGGATTTAGGAGATGGGAATCAAGAATGGAGAAAATTCTGGCATTTCCCCAATATTCCAAAACACAGATGACTTTATTCAACTGTAAGATAAAAAGCACATGGGATTTATCAAAAGAAAAAGTAAATAAGACTGGCAATGTCAACTATTCGAACTCTAATTATTCATTCATTAAGAAAATTAAAGAGAAGTAATACTCTTTGGGGGGGCG
>SJYA01001314.1:1154842-1259466 GCA_006410615.1 Neotragus moschatus | reverse complement strand
CGGGGGGGGGCGGGGAGGGGGGCGTACTTCTCAGGTGACACCAGTGGTAAAGAATCTCCCTGCCAATACAGGAGACACAAGAGACATGGATTTGATTTCTGAGTCAGGAAGATCCCTTGGAGGAGGAAATAGCAACCCACTTCGGCACTCTTGCCTGGGAAATCCTATGGACAGAGTAGCCTGTCAGGCTGCAGTCTATGGAGTGACAAAAGAAACACCACTTAGTGACTAGACAACAGCACTCTTTTAAAGGATATATTTTCTTATGGAAACTGGAAAACAATAAATAGCACTTTAAAAACACTAAGCTGTGTAAGAAACTGCAGTGGAACCAACATGCTTTCTTAATCCATTTGTCTGCAGAAATGAGAAGTGAATCATATTTCAAAAGGTTTAGATATGCTCACTTTATTCTTCTGGAATTATAATTTTATTACAATCAGATTTATTGAAACTTATCTGATTTTACACTCTTCTTAAAACATCTGCAAATAATATAATTCACCTGCACATTTGGCTTAACAATACGCTTCTTTTCGATTTTAACAGAACCTAGTCCAAGGGTTAATTGAATCAAGCTGTTCAAAAGTAAATCTACTGGGCATTTCTTTGAACACATCATACGCAATGTAATACTTGTCTGGCAAATGTCTATTTTTCTTTATTTTTAAAATCAGGATCATATAAAGAAGTTATTTACTACAAATAAAAAAGTTCCTTCTCCCCGCTTCCTCCTCTCCTCTCACACACCTTCTTAAAGTAAAGCGAGAACCTAATTCACTCAAGGTAAAAGGCAAAAGCCAAAAATTAAAAAACAAAACAAAACAAAATCTAGTGGGCGCATAGGGCCTATTACCGCCGAGTAATACGGTAACAGCAGGAGATTACGGTACTAGCCGGGGCTACTGACTGTGTTACGTCAGCGAGAGCCGCAAAGTTCCTTGCCAGTCTTTGCTGATGTAGGGGAGCTGAATATTAAAAGGGCGAAGGTGGAGTTATTGCTTGACTGTATTTTTTTTTTCTTTTTCTGTTTTCTTTATTGTTAAAATCTCCAGGTAGAACGTCTGTGAGCCAGGATCTTAAAGACATCTCTGGCAGAGGGGTGAGTCGGAGGGTGCAAAACGACCGGGAACTGTTTGGTGGGCGAGACGGTCCCCTCTCCCCGCAGGGAGGAGGCAGCGGACTTGCTCAGGGGACCGCGGGCCGCTCCGCTTCTCGCGGCGCGCGCGCACCAGTGTCTCTGCATCCGCGCTCCAGGTGAGTGCGCTGCAGGGCCGGGCGGGTGAGGGCAAACCTCCCGGGGCCTTCAGACGAGACCCTACGCCCACTTTCCCCAAGCTCCTGCTCTGCCTTTCACCCCCCTTCCCCACCCCACCGCGTTTCTCTCTTGTATTCTGGGAACTTATCTCCTAGTTAACAAGTGTGTTTTTAACAGCGTATTTATCGCTCCGCGGTAAAGGGAAACGGGTTTCTGCAGTTGCTTGCGTTCTGTTATCACCTGTGAGCTCTAGAACTTGGGATTTTCACAGAAGCCTTTGCTGAGGGAATCCCGTCTCGGGGCCCAGCCGCAAGGTGGGTCCCCACTCCCCCGCATTCTCACCGGAGTCCCTGTGGTCTCCTCGCAGCTATGGATATCTACCTTTCTTACGCAGACGGTGGCCCCCAGCTCGGAAAATAAATACGAGACGTCCCCTGGCCGCCGGCTCGCGGATTTGATTTTTACGCCTACAAAATCCGCAATGACTGCCGCCAGCAAAGCCCTTTAGGCTTAGCGATGCTCCTTGCTCCCACTCCTCCCCGGAACCCTCAGGGCCCTCCTGGGCGTGGCTAGAGGCTCGAGTCCTCCGGGACCCCTGATCCTGTGGCTCGGAAAGGACTCTCGGACCTTTCCTACAGTCGGGTTCAGCCCTCGTTGTGTCCCGAGGGCTTTGCTCTGGACCCGGCTTTCAGGCCGGCTTGGCTGTTAAACAGACCGGCGCGCTCCGCACACTCAAGTGTGAATTCCTCTGGCGTGAGCGTGTGCGTGGCACTGCCTCTGCGGTCCCCAGGTCTCGGCGACTCCCTCTCCCAGGCCGCCCCCTCCAGGTGACTGCGAAGCAACCTGTGCAAGTGGCCACCGGGTAGATCCTCCGGGTTTCCACCAGCTTGGCTCGGCGCGGCATACACTTCAGCCTCAAATCGCGCCACTCGGGCTAGATTTTAATTTCAAGCTAGATTTAAATTAATTTATTTTCAGATTTTAATTTCACGCCAGCCGTGCTGGAGCTTGGGGTGTGTTTGCCTCGGTCCTTGAACACCGCCAGAGGCCGCGAGGAGGAGCGCGCCAGGGCAGGTGCCCAGCGGCTGGGCACAGCTCACGGTCCCCTCCCGAGCGCTGGGCTGCGGCAGGACGGGTCGCTTCGGGATCTCAGAGTCGGAGGGGCTCCGGGCCGGGTCAGACCCCGCGTCTAGCACGGCCTCGCTCCGCGAGGCGGTTGGCTTACACTCTGCATTTCTTTGCGCTCTTTCAGGACAACGCTGGCAAACTACGCTCCGCAGCCATCTCGCTCTTGGTGAACATTTCACATCCGCGTTTCCCCTTGGCCTGCGAGATCTATCATGAATCCAGCCACACCGAGTGTAATTGCGAGTGGGGAGAAGCGCCCAGATGCCAACGGTCCTCGCCTTTGAGAGTCGACGGCAGACCAGTACTTGCTTGTGGTTTGTGGGGGGGAGACTGAAGTTTTGAATTCCAGTTATGTGCAGAATGCTCAAACTTCTCACCCGGACGGAGCGGACAGTGAAGGAAAGGGAACTCCCATAATTCTGGGATTGCCTTTTGCATCGCGTCTCCCTGAGTTCCGTGCTAAGGCTCGGATAGGGAGGGAGCCGGGGCCCCGGGCCAGCGCTACGGGTGGAGAGGGTCGGCTGGCAGCTCCGCGCGCCCTGGCCATGTCGCCTTTAAAGCCCTACCCCTTTGCGTGGCCTACTGAGGGTTTCCCGGGCTGGCCGGGGTTGCTTCCTCCCTGCACGTTCTCTCTTACCCCTAGACAACCCCAGCAGACGAGGCTCCTGGGAGCCGAGAGCTTTTGACTCCCCGCTCACTCGCTCCCCTCCTCCGCGCCCGCCGAGGGGTGGCCCTCAAGAGCCAGACTTTGCTGGCCTCGCCCCGGGGGCCTGGGACCATGGTGTTTCTCTCCGGAAATGCCTCCGACAGCTCCAACTGCACCCACCCCCCGCCACCGGTGAACATTTCCAAGGCCATTCTGCTCGGGGTGATCTTGGGGGGCCTCATCCTTTTCGGGGTGCTGGGGAACATCCTCGTGATCCTTTCCGTGGCCTGCCACCGGCACCTGCACTCGGTCACACACTACTATATCGTCAACCTGGCAGTGGCCGACCTTCTCCTCACTTCCACGGTGCTGCCCTTCTCCGCTATCTTCGAGATCTTGGGCTACTGGGCCTTCGGCAGGGTCTTCTGCAATGTCTGGGCGGCGGTGGACGTCCTGTGCTGCACGGCTTCCATCATGGGACTCTGTATCATCTCCATCGACCGCTACATCGGCGTGAGCTATCCTCTGCGCTACCCCACCATCGTCACCCAGAAGAGGGGCCTTATGGCCCTGCTCTGCGTCTGGGCGCTCTCTTTGGTCATCTCCATCGGGCCCCTCTTCGGCTGGAGGCAGCCAGCTCCGGAGGACGAGACCATCTGCCAGATCAACGAGGAACCGGGCTACGTGCTCTTCTCGGCTCTGGGCTCCTTCTACGTGCCGCTGACCATCATCCTGGTTATGTACTGCCGGGTCTACGTGGTGGCCAAGAGGGAGAGCCGGGGCCTCAAGTCGGGCCTCAAGACTGACAAGTCAGACTCGGAGCAGGTGACGCTCCGCATCCATCGCAAAAACGCCCCGGTAGGAGGCAGCGGGGTGACCAGTGCCAAGAACAAGACGCACTTCTCCGTGAGACTGCTCAAATTTTCGCGCGAGAAGAAAGCGGCCAAAACGCTGGGCATCGTGGTCGGCTGCTTCGTCCTCTGCTGGCTGCCTTTTTTCCTAGTGATGCCTATTGGTAAGTCTTTACATCAGCTCTTCCCCTTCTGCCATCCTAGACTTACAGTCATGGGTGGACGAGAAAGGATCTGCATTTCAAACGGCAAAGCTAGGAGGGCAGTAAGGAAAGACGTCTCTGTAGAAAAGTAAATTTTCATTCCCTTTCTGCTCCAATCTCACTTAATATTCAGTCCTAGGGCAGTTTTTCGACTACTGCAAAGTGGTTTCCCACCTATGCAGATTAATTGGCCTTCTTAATAAGAACATTAACTTCTGCTAATGCTTTTAAGCCTGTATTTAACTTAAAAACATCCATCCTTGGATTTCACGTCTCTGAGTCTCCTCCACCAGGCACTTAGGCAGGGGCAATGGAATGTCACTTTCATCTCTGCTGCTGTGGACTGCAAATTCTCTTGGCCTAAAAATAAGCAGGATGCTTACCCTGAACAAACTTGTGCAATTTGATTATTAGATTAGATTATTCCTAAGGGTTAGTGAAAATGGTCTGCTTATGTTCCATATCTGTGTTCATTTTGTTTTCTGGATTCTGTGTGGAATAAACTATAACGAGCTACTGGCAAGAAAAAAACATATCTCCAAAACAGTTTAACCTTTAAAGAATTCAATATACTGTTTCCAATAAGTAAATACATTCCCCTTCATTTTAATGCTAAGTATTAAAGCAAGCAGTAATGTTACAGATCCAATTTTCACAAATGCTGAATGAGCTGTTGTCAAAACTAATTAGTTCATTGTAAGTGTCAGCAAGCTGATGCACTTGGATTCATCATTTACCTTTGGAAGGCCTTCCTGACAACCTAGAATGGTTGTTTACTATTTTTAGTTTGTGAGTTCAAATATAGACCCACACACATTGGTTATCCACTAGCTCAAGCAAACAAAAAATTACAATAAAAAGTCATAAAAGTCTGTACTTTAGGGTCGATTTTCATGGCAAGTCCTTTTATTATGATTACAAGTCCTTTTATTGGCAATACCAAGTGGTCATTGCAGCTATTATTTTTTGAGGGGTAAATATGTTTCAGACATTGACAATTTGATATCATTAGTCCTCTCAATAACTAATTGAGGTATATATTATTATTCCAAAATCACAAGTCAGGGGAAGGAATTCTTCAGGTTCTAAAGCTTTTCTGTCTACTGTCATAACCACTAGCCCCATGTGTCTATTGAATGTAAGTTAAAATTAAAAGAAAATTAGTATTCAGTTGCTTAGTCCCACTGGACCATTTCAAGTGTTCGGCACTCACATGTGGCCAGCAGCTACTGCCTTAAACAGCAGAGATATAGAGTATTTCCATCATTCCAGAAATTTCTACCCAACCCGGCTGCCTGAGAGGCTCTTCCAAGCCCATTCCCTGGCCTTTCATCGTTATTGTATTCTCTGCTTCTAGAATGACATCACAGCTTTGATTATATTTATACAACCTGGCTTGGGGTCGCAGAGTCGGACACGCCTGAGCGACTTCACTTCACGTCACTTCTTCTTTACCTGAGCCACTGCCTCCTTACCTATCATCTGCATCCATCCCTTCCTCTTCAAGTTTTCACATTTAGTTATGTGTCTGTTCACCTGTCAACTACTGTGTTTATTAAGCACTTGTCCTAGACACTTAGGGTGAACAAGGCAGAAAAGTCCTTGCACTGAGATGTTTGCAATCTTTGGGGGGAAGTAGACAAAAACAAACAAATATACCTTTAAAAGTCAAGAAGTAACAAGCACTATTTTAAAAGTAAACAGGATAATAAGATGGAGACTGGGATGACAATGTGGTGAATGGCATGGAAAGTCCTCTCTGAAAAGGTGATATTTGAGCAGAGACCTGACTGAAGTGAGGAGCAAGCTTTGCAGATTCTAGGAGGAAGAGTTTTCTGGGCAGAGGCATTAGCCAGTGCAGAGCTGGCAAGGAACCTGACCTGTCTTTTAGGCCAAAGTATAATTTGCATATTATTCTAATTGTGATGGGAAGCCATCCAATCAGAGAGGCTTTAGCACGTTAGTGGCTGGTCTTATATTTTTAAAGGCTGGTTCTGGCTGCTGGGAGGAGTGAGGGCTGTTTCCCAGATAAGAGTTGAAATAGGGAGATCACTTAGGAGACTGTTGGAGACATCAAGAAGGGAAAAGTGGGGAAGCCCTATACTCAGGTAAGACAGGTGGGCATGGTTCAAAGTGATCCCAGTTCAGTTCAGTTGGTCAGTCATGTCCGACTCTTTTCAACCCCATGAACCGCAGCACGCCAGGCCTCCCTGTCCATCACCAACCCCAAAACTCATGTCCATTGAGTCAGTGATGCCATTCAACCATCTCATCTTCTGTCATCCCCTTCTCTTCCTGCCCTCAATCTTTCCCAGCATTAGAGTCTTTTCAAATGAATCAGCTCTTTGCATCAGGTGGCCAAAGTACTGGAGTTTCAACTTCAGCATCAGTCCTTCCACTGAATACCCAGGACTGATCTCCTTTAGGATGGACTGGTTGGATCTCCTTACAGTGCAAGGGACTCTTAAGGGTCTTCTCCAACACCACAGTTCAAAAGCATCAATTCTTCGGCACTCAGCTTTCTTTATAGTCCAACTCTCACATCCATACATGACCACTGGAAAAACCATAGCCTTGACTAGATGACCTTTGTTGACAAAGTAATGTCTCTGCTTTTGAATATGCTGTCTAGGTTGGTCATAGCTTTTCTTCCAAGGAGTAAGCGTCTTTTAATTTCATGGTCGCAGTCACCATCTGCAGTGATTTTGGAGCTCAAAAAAATAAAGTCAGCCACTGTTTCCAGTGTTTCCCCAGCTATTTGCCATGAAGTGATGGGACCAGATGCCATAATCTTAGTTTTCTGAATGTTAAGCTTTAAGCCAACTTTTTCACTCTCCTCTTTCATCAAGAGGCTCTTTAGTTCTTCTTTACTTTCTGCCATAAGGGTGGTGTCATCTGCATATCTGAGGTTATTGATATTTCTCCCGGCAATCTTGATTCCAGCTTGTGCTTCTTCCAGCCCAGGGTTTCTCATGATGTACTCTGCATAGAAGTTAAATAAGCAGAGTGACAATATACAGCCTTGACGTACTCCCAATAGGCACTTATTTCAGAGACAGAACTGACAAGTTTGGACATAGCATATGGAAAAAAGAGAGGAGTAGAGATAACTTTTGGGTTTTAGGCCTTAGCAACTGGGTAAATAGTAGTATTTCCTGAGATTGGGGAAACTAAAGAATGACGGAGTGGTAAGGGGCTGACAGGAGTGTGAAGCACAAGTGCTTATTTTATACAGTCCATGCTGAGAAGTGTCTATTAGATGCACAAGTAGATATGTCAAGTAGGCAGTTACATGCATGTATTTGGAGCTAAGAGGGGAAGCTGTTTCACATCAACATATTTCCACAGAAATGGAAGGATATGCAAGTGAGAAAGTCTGGAGAGAAAAGAGAGATGAAGACTGAGCCTTGGACCCTGATATTTGAGGGTCAGGAAAAGGAAGAGCAATGATCAGCAAAAGAAACTGAGAAGAAGTGGCCAGGGAGGTAGAAGAAGGTGATGTTCGGAAACTGAATGGAGATGTTTCATGAAGGCAGGAGTCATCAGCTGTCACATGCAGTTGCTAGACCAAGTCAGAGGAGGACTGGGAATCCACACTGGACTTGGCCTTGTAGAGGTCTTTGGTGATACAAGGAAGTCCTGAAGGAAATGGCAACCCACTCCAGTATTCCTGCCTGGAGAATCCCATGGACAGAGGAGCCTGGCGGGCTACAGTCCATTGGGTCGCAAAGAGTTGGACACAACTGAGCAACTAACACTTTCTCTGAGGACAGTAGTTTCAGTGGAGTGTTGGAGATGAAAGCCTGATTGTGCACTTTTTTGAGAGACTGAAAGGTGAAGTGAAAGGGTTTTGCTAGACTGTGGGACAAGGAAAGGCAGTGTAGCTATAAGGATCTAGGGAAAATTTTCAAAGGTGGGAGACAGGATATCATGTTTATTTACTGATGGAAATGATGGCCTAGAGAGATCTTGATGGTACAGGCAAGGGAGGAGACAAGAGGGTTTGAAAACAATGGGGAAGCCAGAGTGTGTGAGCACAGAAGCAGTAGGTAAGGAGGGGAAAGGTCAAGATCACTTCCAAATACATGCATGTTCTCCATGAAATAAAAGACTCATGGTCATCTCAAAATTTGATGAAAGTTATGTATTTTTAAAACTAAGCTGATTTTAATTTCAGAATGACGAAGAGAATAGAAAACATTCGTTTTTAAAAAGCAAATATTCCTACCAAGCCAAAAGCATCATTGTGAGAGTTAAATTTTAGATGTAGAAATGCTGATGGCTTCAGCCTGGCTTTATACAGCAGGAGCAAATTGTAGTCAGATAAAAGTACACATCAGCTTAATTTCCCTTTCTTTGGGTTCCCTTCTGTATAATTCTGCTCGTCATTAAAAAGAAATGAACCAAATATCTAAGTGTTTATGAAAATGTCCTGTGGTATCTCTATTCCCTATTTTCAATAAATTGATAAATAAAACAATTAAAAATAAAATAAAAAATAAAAAAATAATTAAGATCATCAGCTAAGAGTGAGGAAGGAATAGGAAGTGATGAGAGTTTGAGGAGTGAAAGAAAATGTGAAAGGTCAGTCTTTGAGGTGAGAGAGTAAGTAGATTATGGAAATTTTCTAGAGTTACCAGGAGGTCCTGAGGACATGTTTGAGACTTAAGGTCATATATTTAAAGGAAGACCAATCAAGAAGGCTGAATGCTGGTCTCTCACAGCTAAGAGGCTGTGAATGATAGGGAATGTTGCTGATGACTGATTATATCTAGGGGACGAAGTAAAGAAGGGGAGACTGTGAAGGATCATAGATCAGATTGTGCTGTTTGTGTGCTCACTCAGGCGTGTCTGACTCTTTGTGACCCCATAGACTGTGGCCCATTAGGATCCTCTGTCCATGGGATTATCCAGGAAAGAATACTGGAGTGAGTTGACATTTCCTCTTTCAGGGGATCGTCTCGACCCAGGGATCGAACCACATCTCCTGAGGCTCCTAGATTGGATTAGGGGTCATACAGAGCCAGATGGTGGGAACAGCTCAGATAAGGATGGGTGACTGGGAGTTTGAGACTTCCAGTGGTGGCTTAGCTGTCCAAGAAGATGAGCATGATAGACTAGGTCTTGAGTCCATCTAGGGAAAAGGAGCCTCTGGTCTTTCAGAGCTTCTCTTGTGGATCTGCTGTCTCGGGAACCCGCTAACGTTGAAGTGAAAATGGGCACAAGATCACCAAACCTACCAAATCTATGATCCACAGTTTCTTTTAGACACCAAACAAGTAAGACACTGTTTCTTCCCAGAGTGATTGGCTGTATAATAAGTGCCAGGCACTGTATTAGAACAAAAAGTTGACCAAAGCACAGACTCTGCCCTCAAGAGTCTCACAGTCTAGTTAAGCAGACAAATTGAAAACAATGGTCACAAATTTATGAGATTGGTCCTCAAAGTGATATTACAAATGCTAAGGAATAGAATAGTGAATGGTGTCTGGAAATCACTACAAAAGCATCTAGATGTAGCGTAGTTAACTAAGCAGAGACTTGAAGACTGCACTACATCTCCTGAGCCATCAGTGAGACGTTGTTTGTTTTTAGTAACTATCTTAAGTACATTTTTCATGCAAAATGTGAAGAGAAGAATAAATATGTCATTATGTTATTATACCCAAGGGACATGAGCTCTTAAGTAGGACAAGTAGTCTCTTGGGAAGAGAGCTTATGGGTTTGCCCTCAGCTGCCAGAGGACAGAGGGCTTGGAAACTGAAACCAGAGCAGGGGTGGGTGTACTGTGCAAAGCTGAGGGATGAAGCACCACCTGTGCAGGAACCAGACCAGGATAATCAGGTGGAGGGGGACCTCCCATCTCATTGAGAAGGCCCCTCTGGATTTGTGAGAAGGCTCTATCTCCCCATGGGCTCCACACTTCACTCTCTCCCCAGTTCTTCCCCACCAGGGCGGGGTTGGTTGGTGGGCTGAATAGCCTGATTACAGGTAGAAATCTGATTTTTCTGCCTTCATGTCTAAGTCTTGCTAGCCTTGTCTTCTTCCCAGATCCTAAATATTTGCCTGAAACTGAGAACCCCTTCAGGGGAGGGAGATCACACTTGACATAATGATCAGTCATCTATACCTTAGAGTGAATTTTTTAAATTTTATTTTTGCTTATTTATTTTTATTATTTTTGGTTGTGCTTGGTCTTTTCTGCTGTGCAGGGGCTTTCTCTAGTTCCAGTAAGCGAGCTTCGCTTTGCATTGGCTTCTCTTGTTGTGGAGCATGGGCTNCAAGGAGTCACTTTGTCTGTAGCAGCCCACATGATCACTGTTCACAGGCTCCTGAGCTAAATGATGTTTCATCATTGTCTGAAGGCATGGAGAGCCCTATGGTTCCTCCAAGTCCACACCACTCACACCACACCTCACCCTACCTCACCACACCACACCAAACATTTGTGCCAAGCCACACCTACTCTTCTGCACACAGCCACACGGGCTGTCACTTTAGCAGATGCCCTCTTGTGTCATCTCCCAGATGCCAGGATGGAGAAGGGGGAAAAGGATCTTCATTTCCACCTCTGCAGTGCTTGTCAAGAGGGGAGTTCGGGAACACCGGGCTTTCTCTTTTCACTTCCTCCTTCCCCACTTCCCCCCACTGTCCACCTGGGGAGGGCAGATACAGAAAGCCTTCCCTTCCTTTTTCTGCCTAAAAGGGACCCTCCTTNAAGGGGGAAAAGGATCTTCATTTCCACCTCTGCAGTGCTTGTCAAGAGGGGAGTTCGGGAACACCGGGCTTTCTCTTTTCACTTCCTCCTTCCCCACTTCCCCCCACTGTCCACCTGGGGAGGGCAGATACAGAAAGCCTTCCCTTCCTTTTTCTGCCTAAAAGGGACCCTCCTTTGAACCACATACTCCTCTTCCTCCACGCAGGCAGAGAGAGGTATAGGTTTGCTAAAAAGGGAATAAAGATGAGGGATATTTCGAGGGATGTTTAACAATTTTATAATCTTTATACATACTTAGCAACTATTCTCATTGATTTTTTTTAACATTTTATCCTTTTTGTCCTTTTACAAATACATAGACTTTAAAACTTTTTACACAGTCTCATATTTTAATGTTTCTTCATGGATTGTGCCTTCTAAGGGAACCTTGGAGAGATCTTCCCCCATGTAACTCAGATAACCTCTATTTTCTCCTAGTTCATTTAGAGCATCATTTATCACCTACCTGGAATTTAGTTTTGTGTTTTGGTAGGTGATGTCTAACTGTATTTATGTTGAAATGGCTAGCCAGATATTCTTTTTTTTTTTTTTTTAAGATTTTTATGTGGACCATTTTTAAAGCCTTATTGAATTTGTTACAATATTGCTTCTGTCTATGTTTTGGTTTCTTGGCCCTGAGATATGTAAGATCATTGCTCCTTGGCCAGATTGAACCCACACCCCCTGCATTCAAAGGCGAAGTCTTAACCACTGGACCACCAAGGAAGTCCCTAGCTAGATAGTCATGAAAGACTTTTTTGAATAATCTGTCCTTTCCCATCTTCTTTGGGAAACTACCTTTGTTACATTAGGAAGAATCTTTAATCTATTTTGGAACTTCCACTTCTGTTACATTTATCTGTCTCTCTGCTATTAGTGCTACATTATTTTAGCTTCTGTGGTTTCATAATACACTTTCATATTTTGGGGATGAAGGCACCTGGATGAATATTATTTTTCAACATTATTTTGTCTGTCTTTGCATGTTCATTCTTCTAGAAAAAGTCTGAGCTCATTTTGTCAAGTTACATCTCCTACTCCACCAACACTGCTGTACACATACATGCTCTCACACACACATGCTCTCACACATGCATACACAAATCCTGTCACACGTTAGTCATAATTTTGGGATATATAGATCAATTTGAAAGGCACCATCTTTATCACACTGAGACCTCCTGTTAAGAAATATGACTATGTAAGTCAACTGTACTTCAATAAACAATATAACATTTCTCCATTTACTTCCCAAATTATTTTTTGACTATTGTTTACACTTTCCTTTTAATCACACTTACTAACATGTTCTTGAAAAATGATTGTTACAAAGAAGTTGGGAAATGCTGCTTTGGTATTTCATCATTAGATATGACACTGTTGGTTTTTAGATCAATATCCTTCATCATATCAAGGAATTATCTTTCTACAGTTCATAGAATAATTTTATCAAAATGAATTTTTAATTTTATCAAATGTTGCCTTTTTAATATGCATCAATATACTATTTTTCATTGACATTGAGTTGATAAATTTTATTTCCTAGTAATAACCAATCATGTATTCTTGGGTTAAATTCTAGCTGATCAGTGGTATTATTCTTTTTTATGTTGCTACATTCTACTAAATATTTTATTTCTGGTTTCCATCTATATTTCTATGTGAAATGAATATATTTTTTATTTTACAGTGTTGTTTTTGTTGCTTTTTTGGTTTCAAGATTATGCTAGCTTTATAAAATGAATTGTGATACTTTTCTATTTTTTTTCTACTATCTGTAACAATTTAAACAGCATAAGAATTATGTGTTCCTTGAAGTCTGAAAGAACTTGCCCATAAAACATCTGGGTATAGCACCTTTTATGGAAGCAGCTCTTGAAGACTGTTTTCTATTTCTTCCATGGATAGTGGTCTATTCTGATTGTTAGATTTGATAATCTTTGTTTTCTTCTTTTCTATTTTCCTTCTTATTGAGGTCCTACATTTTAGCACAGAATTCTACATGAAATTCTAGTATTTTTTCATTTCTTTTCAGTCTTTCTCATTTTGTACACCATCTACTTATATTTTCTCACTTTTTGTCTTCACTGAGGTGTCTTGAAAGATTGTTCATTTCATTAGTTTTTTTCGGAGAACCCACATCCTGAATTTATTAATTATTTTTCTCTGTTTTCCAAGCCACTAATTTAAGCTCTAGACATTTCCTTTGTTTTTCTGGTTATATTTTGATATTTTATGTTAATGAGCAGAATGTTTGGTTCACGTATTTTAATTTTTCTTGTCTAAGATTAAAAATGACCAAAGTTGTTCATTTTCTTCCCTGCAACTTGAGTTTCTTGCCTTATGTTTTGCTAGGCAGTGCTCTCATCCAGTTTTTTTTTCCTCTGTTTGGAGCTCCTTAGTCCTATATGAACTGAAGAGGATTTCTATATTTTTGTTGTTGTTGCTTGTTAATTTGAACAGTAATTGGTGCTTTTATCCCCTACTTTTTTGGTTGTTGTATCATTTTTATTGTGAAATTTCACTTACGTGAGTGTGATTATCAAAACTGTTATATTATTTATTGTCACTATTTTTCAAAGACCATTAAAACAAACATTATCTAGAGTTCTATGTTTCAGAAGAGTAGAAACTATTTAGAAGATAAAAATATATAAATCTATAGGCTGTTTGAACAATAGACCTAAGGAGGATATCATTTATTTTTTCTTCTTTTAAAGTTTATTTATTTTTAATTGGAGAATAATTTACAATATTATGTTGGTTTCTGCCATACATCAACATGAATCAGCCATAAGTATACATATGTCCCCTCCTTCTTGTACCTCCTTCCCACCTCCCACCCCATCCCACCCTCTCGGTCATCACAGAGCACCAGGTTTGAGCTCCTTGTGTCGTACAGCAACTTCCCACTGGTTATCTGTTTCGCAGATGGTAATGTATATATCTTAGTGCTACTCTCTCAGTTCGTCCCACCCTCTCCTGCCCCCACTGTGTCCACAGATCTGTTCTCTATCTCTGCGTCTCCATTGCTGCTCCGCAAATAGGTTCATCAGTACCGTCTTTCTAGATCCACATCTGTGTGTCAGTATGGATTTGTTTTTCTCTGTCTGTCTGATATACTCACTGTGTATAACAGGCTTTAGTTTCATCTGCCTCCCTGGAACTGACTCAAATGTGTTTGTTTTTATGGCTGAGTACTATTCCACTGTGTATATGTACCACAGCTTCTTTATCCATTCATCTCTCAGTGGACATCCAGGTTGCTTCCATGTCCTAGCTGTTATAAATAGTTCTGTGGTGAAAATTAGGGTACATGTATCATTATCAGTCAATTATAATTGATAACGATACATGTACCCTAATGGAGTGGGATTGTTGGGTCATATGGTAGTTTTTTTATCCCTTACTTTTAAAAACCAATTTCAGATTTACTGCATTGTGGTCAAAGAATGTAAACCC
Organism: Neotragus moschatus; assembly: GCA_006410615.1. Lineage (NCBI taxonomy): Eukaryota > Metazoa > Chordata > Mammalia > Artiodactyla > Bovidae > Neotragus > Neotragus moschatus. Next base: position 1,245,161 of record SJYA01001314.1, on the reverse strand, counting down.
AATAATTTCTAGCTTATGAAATGTATTAGCTTTTTTGATTACTTGATATATGATCAATAATTAGCACATTTAATGAATTGAATGTTGCTAAGATATATTTTAATGTTAGCAGTGGTGTTTTTGAGAACTTTATCCATTATTTATTATCTTTATCTCTATTTTGTCAGTCAAGAGAGGTGTGATAAACCTTCCTATTGCTACTGTGAATAATTCTTCCAATTCTTTCTTATATTTTTAGCAAGTTTTGCTTTAAATATGTTGATGTAGATGCCTAATACTAGAAAGATTAAGTCAATAGTACCTTTATTTAAAGAGAGGCTTTTGTCCTATTTATTTTTCCTTGATATGTACATTTAAAAAATTAATATTGAAGTCTCAAACATATTTTTGTTTGCATTGTCAGCATACCTTTGCCCATATTTTTATATATCAGATTGTGTATCTTGCATCAAATGGATTTTTCAGAGTCTGTGTGTCTAATCTGGATGTTATTCTCTTAGTAAAAATTTAACTAATTTCCATTGATTATAACAGATACATTTGGATTTATTTTGTCTTCTGGTTTTATACTTTCTGGCTTTATGCTTCCTTCTCTTTGTTTTCTGCCTCTTGAAAACTAGGACCATTTGCTTTTTAAATTCTGCAGTATTTTGGAATTCTTAATTCTACTACCAGATCATCTGTGAGCTTTTGAAAAACAATTTTTAAGCCTTCATTTCTTAAACAGCCATTTCCATCACCCACGTTTGCCCATATAAGGGAGGAAGCTTATCACCCCTATTTTCCCTTCTTCCAGAAACCTGCATACAATTTTGTGTTTTAAATGTAGTTTATTGCTATTAATTGTTTGCATTTCCTATCCTGTCTTTTATATCTTCCTATAATTTAGTATAGTAATACAAATAGTCCTCCTATTATACACTGTGATTTACCCACTCAGAGCTCTGGATCTTGCTTTATCTACCATGTGGAACAGGGGCCAGCAAACTGTGGCCTATTTTTGTAAATAAAGCTTTATTGCAACACAGCCATGTACATTTGTTTACAAATCATCCATGGTTGCTTCCATGCTATAGTGGCAGAGTTGAGTAGCTGCTGAAGAGACTGCTTGGCCCACAAGTTTTAAAATACTTGCTGTTATATTAAGGAAGAGTATAATGCCAAATAAATTTTGATCAATAAAGATGTTAGAGAAGGAAATGGTAACCCACTCCAGTATTCTTGCCTGGAAAATCCCAGGGACAAAGAAGCCTAGCGGGCTACAGTCCATGGGGTCGCAAAAGAGTTGGACATAACTTAGCGACTGAATAATAAGGTTGTAAGCCAAACACATTTTTTAAGCCCATATATATCTGAGCCTAAACACATAAAAGACAACCTCTCTGAGTACAGAACTTGAATTATGTACTTTTTTTTATTTCAAAATACTATATTTTACTCTTCTGTCTCTTGGTATTCAGTGCTTTATAAGTAATTTGAGGCCAACTTGATTGTGTTTTTTTTTTCTCAAGTGTTCTTTTTATTTATGTGTTTATTTTCTAACCAAGGTATTTATAGATTTTTTTCCCTAACCAAATTTATAAATGTCCCCTGGACATTTCTGGTACGGTGGTAACTTTCTCATTGTTATTGCCTGAAACCCCATGCTCTTTTCTTTCTTTTTTTTTTCTTTTTTTTGTTGGTTCTGAAGCTAAAGATAGAATTTTTTGGTGATTACTTCGTCTGCTTTATTCTTTCTCTTGGAATGAATATTAGCTCTGTTTTGGATCTCCTCTGTCTGCCCCCTTTTCTTTTGCTTTTTTGCTCATCTTAGGCATCTTTTCGCTATTTTCCTCTGACTTCCAAGTTTCTCAAGTCTGTGCTCTATTATATCTAGTTAGCCTTAGTAACAAGCTACCTCTACCTCCTTCCCTCCAGTTCGATCCATTTTACTGGCACACTGTTCCATCTTCATTATTGCCTATACTACACTATTGCCTAAACTTGTAAACCCAACAGCTCCTTAAATCTCATTTCAGTGCAGCAGAGATTTCCTTCCCTATCACTGTTTTTTCCTTAATTTTTATTGGAATATAGTTGATTTACAATGTTGTACTACTTTCTGCTGTACAGCAAAGTGAAACAGTTATACATATAATCCACTCTTTCTAAAATTCTTTTCTCATATAGGTCATTACTGAGTAATGAATAGAGTTCTCTGTGCTATTTAGTAGGTCCTTATTAGTTATCTATTTTAAATATAGTAGTGCGTATGTATCAATCCCAATCTCCCACTTACTCCCTAGTAATCATGTTATTTTCTACACCTGTAACTCTATTTTTGTTTTGTAGATAAGTTCGTTGGTACCCTTTTTTTGATTCCACTTATAAGTGATATCACATGATATTTGTCTTTGTCTGACTTAGTATAGCACTCTCTAAGTCTATCCACATTGCTGCAAATGGCATTATTTTGATCTTTTAATGGCTGTGTAATATTCCACTGCATATATGTACCACATCTTCTGTATCCTGCGGTGCAGGAGACCCAGATTCGATCCCTGGGTTGACAAGATCACCTGGAGAAGGGAATGGCAACCCACTTCACTATTCTTGCCTGGGAAATCCTAAGAATCTGGGTCTCCTGCACTGCAGGCAGATTCTTTACTATCTGCACCACCAGGGAAGCCCAGAAAGAAAGTGTTAGTCGCTCAGTCAGCATGGAAGCAACCTAAATGTCCGTCAACAAAGGAATGGATACAGAAGATGTGGTACATATATGCAATGGAATATTACACAGCTATTAAAAGACCAAAATAATGCCATTTGCAGCAATGTGGATAGACCTAGAGAGTGCTATACTAAGTCAGACAAAGACAAATATCATGTGATATCCCTTATATGTGGAATCTAAAAAAAGGGTACCAACGAACTTATCTACAAAACTAAAATAGCTCTAGTCCATGGGATCTCAAAGAGTCAGACACGACTAAGCGACTACTAACTGGATATTGTAAATAGTGATGCAGTGAACTTTTTTTTTTTTTTTTTTTTACTGTCATGTCTGAATATACTTTAAGTTTGGTAGGCTCCAAAAGGGTATAAACAAAGAAGAACCACCCAGTTCTACATGGATTAAGTTGTAACCCACTGCAAGGTATATCTGTCAATGCACTTTGAGAGGAAATTAGGATGGTTATAGGATAAGGGACTCTGCTTTGGACAAGCAGCTTTCTTAGATAATTAGATGGATCTCTTAGGAAGAATTTTTTTTTTCTTTTTTCTCTAAATATGGTATTTGATTTTTATTTTTTTTTAGTTTGTTTTGCTTTACAATACTGTACTCATTTTGCCATACATTGACATAAATCAGCCATAAGTGTACCTGAGTCCCCAATCTGGACCCCCCCTCCCCCTCCCTCCCCACACCATCCCTCCAGATCATCCCCGCCCATCAGTCCCAAGCCTTCTGATGCAGTGAACTTTGAGGTGCATGTATCTTTTTGAGTTATGGTTTTCTCAAGGTATATGCCCAGTAGTGGGATTGCTGGATCATATGATAACTCTATTTTCAGGCTTTTAAGGAACCTCCATTCTCTTCTTCATAGTGACTATACTATTTTACATTCCCACCAGCAATGTAGGAAGATTCTCTTTTCTCCACATCCTCTCTAGCATTTATTATTTGTAGATTTTTTTGATGGTGGCCATTCTGACCAATGTGAAGTGATACCTTATTGTGGTTTTGATTTGCATTTCTCTAATAATTAGTGATGTTGAGCATCTTTTCCTGTGCTTTTTAACGGTTTGTTTTCTTTGAAGAGATGTCTATTTTGGTTCTTCTGCCCATTTCTTGATTGATTTGTTTGTTTTTGCGATATTGAGCTGCACAAGCTCTTTGTATATTTTGGCAATTAATCCCATATTGGTTGCTTCATTTGCAAATATTTTCTCCCGTTCTGAGAGTTATCTTTTCATTTTGTTCCCTGTCACTCTTTTAAAAGTGAAGTTTTATACCTGAAAATCTCTGATTCCTCAGATCAATCTCATCTACTGAACAGCTGAATCTTTTCACGTAAACAGTAATTCTCTTTTTGTTCAGCCTCATGAAGGTAACTTAATAATAACATTTGAAATGGGCTCTGTTTGGAATTGGTTGGGCCCCAGTCCAAACCTTTCAGACCCAGATTAAGGGACTTTCAGGTGGTGCTAGTGGTAAAGAACCTGCCTGCCAATACAGGAGACATAAGAAATAAAGTTCAATCCCTGGGTCGGGAAGATCCCCTGAAGGAAATGGCAGCCCACTCCAGTATTCTTGCCTGGAGAATCCTATGGACTGAGGAGCCTGGTGGGCTACAGTCCATGGGGTCACAAAGAGTCGGACATGGCTGAAGCCACTCCACACGCACATGAGGGGTGAAGGAAAAGAATTGCCTTTGTTGTAGTTCACATTTGCCAGAATCTTGATCTGTTTATCCATAGGGAGCAGGGGAAACAGAAGGACAAGTGTTCACTTTTGCCTAGCAGAGGACCAGAGTCCTTGTCCTGTTTGGTTGACACAGTGAGTGCAACGGCCTCTCCTCCATGTGGCATGACTGGCTCCCTGGGATCAATGTCCCAAGAGCCTCCCTTTAGTTGTTGGCTGGCCTTGATGGGAAAATCATGAGAGATTTCCAATCTTGTGTGGACCTCAGCATCAGTACTGTAATTAGACACTCAAGTGCAGTTGACATTTGTCTTTGAAAAGCTACCCTGATTCTGCCTAGGTCTCCAGGATCTCCTATTCCAAGCTTCTGGGGTTGTCACCCAGCAGCAACTGAGAGCCATCTTCCCTTCATCCTGTTTTTTGAGATAAACTGAGGACTCCATCCTTCATTCAGGCTGGTGGCGACCAAACTAGTTTCCAGAAATCTCCCAGAGATTTTGCCTTATGTGTATGACCCTTTCTTAGTGTTTTCAGTAGTGATGCAAAATTTCACCTATTTGTGTATTCTTTTAGATTCTTTAAAATATTTATTTATGTGACTGCATTGAATCTTAATTGTGCCACACAGGCTTTTGGATTTATAAAGAATTTAGAAAGGGGATCAGGAGGTTCATTGCGAGTCACACATCCCTGCCTCAGCCCTGGCACCTTTTCAGGTTGATATTGAAGTGTGCAGCAGAAATGAAAATCAATGGACCTGTGATCATTTCCTTTGGTTTCATGTAAGTTTGTGGCTCAAGGCAGAGCAGTCAGAGGGAGATACCTATGGGGTCAGGCAGGGGCAGAGTCTGTGTAGGTCAGCAGGCTGAGCTTTCACTTTATCACAAGAGGAGATGAAATCATGTGAAGGGCTCTTGTCTGTGTGTGTGCGCTCAGTCAACTCAGTCGTGTCCGATTCTTTGCAATCCCATGGACTGTAGCCCACCAGATTCCTCTGTCCATAGAATTCTCCAGGCAAGAATAGTAAAGTGGGTTGCCATGTCCTTCTCCAGGACATCTTCCCAACCCAGGGATCAAACCTGTGTCTCCTACATTGTCAGGCAGATTCTGTAACACTAGTGCCACCTAGGAAGCAAGAAATGAATGAGTTTATGTAAGGGATATGAAGAGTGCTTCTGGTAAGCAGTTCAAACAGAACAGCATAGACCAGGTGTCTTAAACAACAGATATTTACATCTTACAGTTTTGAAGACTGGGAAATTCGAGGTCAGGTGCACCATTGTCAGGTTCTCCTGAGGGCCCTCATCCTGGTTCACTGACAGCCAGGTTCTTGCTCTGTCTCACAGGTCAGAGGGCGAGCCAGCTCTGGTCCCTTCTTCTCCTTTTAAGAACATGGATCCCATCACAGGAGCTCTGCCCTCATGACCTCATCCAAACCTAATTACTCCCAAAGTGGAGGCCCCACCTCCAAATGCCATCACAGTGAGGGTTAAGGCTTCAGCAGATGAAGTTGAGGGGAGGGAAGGGACACAAGGATTCAGCCCATATTAGTGATGCTTGTGGCCACTTCCTGACTCTAGTTTAATTTCTAGAACAAGCCTGTAAGCTAGAAGCCACTGGGCTCACGTAGAGAAGTAGAAACCAAGGCATGGCAGGGAGGAAGTGACCTCTCACTGGAGTTGTCTGGCTGCCCTCCTAGAATAGAGGAAAGCGCTCTGGCCATGAGTTTAAAAGCCCTGGGTTCCATCTCCTCATCTGTAGAAAACAGGGCTTGCATGAGACCAGTAGCTTTCCAGCTCCTCAACTTCACAATTCCTGGTTCCAGTGAAATCCTTCTCAGATACCCAAGATATAAAATGGTTAAACGTGGCACTGAGCCCATGAAAGTGGTCAGGGGACCCCGAGTCCTGGACGCTGAACCCTCACCTTCCCACCAGGAGTGGTCGGTGGGGCATCTGGAGCACTGATTGTTCTCTGTTCTAATGGGTCTGATTCCAGGCTCAGTAAATGGTATCAGAAGAAGTTCTGGAAAGAGTTCAGTCTGCATTTTCAAACGAGCAGGAGGGAAGGTTGACAAAGGGCACATCAGCTGTCATTATTCTGGAATGCTGGCAGAGCCGTCGTCTTTGCCCAAAAAGGGTTTGAGAAGAGAACATTGCACGCTAACTTTGTTTCTTTTTTTTGTGCTCTCCGCATTTAGCTTATCGTCGGAGCATTTAGTTGCCAATGAGAAGGCTGCTGTTTACAAATTGGCTGTGTGGTTTGAGCCAATGTGATGAGAAATGTTTTAAAGGTTACCTGCCATCTGCAGTCTTTCACTTTGTAAAATGATTTCACTGTCATCATAGCTGAAGGACAATCTCAGAAATGGATTTTTTTCCCCAAAGGAAACTCAAGGAGAGGACAGAACCCCAGAGCAGCAAATTACTCCTAAAGAAGTTATTGGAGAAGGAAATGGCAACCCATTCTAGTATTCTTGACTGGGAAATCCCATAGACAGAGGAACCTGGCAGGCTATAGTCCATGGGGTCCCACAATAGTCAGAAGTGACATAGCAACTTAACAGTGAAGTTACAGCAGTTGTTCTCAACCAGGGGAGATTTTGACTCCCAGGAAATGTTTGGCAATGTGTGGAGACATTTTTAATTGTCACAATGTCTCAGCTAAGGTGAGAGATGCTACTGGCATCTTCTGGATAGAGGCCAGGGGTGCCGCTTAACATGGTACAATGTACAGGACAGCCCCACAAAAAAAATGTATCCAACCCCAAATGAAAATGTTGCCAAGACTGATTAGTTCAGTTCAGTTCGTTTCAGTCACTCAGTTGTGTCNTCATGTCCGACTCTTTGTTACTCCATGGACTGCAGCATGCCAGGCTTCCCTGTCCATCACCAATTCCTAGAGCTTACTGAAACTCATGTTCATCGAGTCAGTGACGCCATCCAACCATCTCATCCTCTGTGGGGAAACGTAATAAAGTGACCCTTATTAGTCAAAGGTTGGGAGTGGTTTTTCTGAGTCTCTTTTAATATATCAAGAGAAACTGAAAAGGAAAATGCTTTCACAAATTGGAGGTCCTGCTTAGCTCCCATGGGTGGGAAACCAGAAGCAGGTTTTCCTCCTGATGTCTGACCTGGCTCCTGTGTGGGGACTGTTCCTCTCCTGTTTACAGTCCGTTCTGCTTCATCACTCCTGAAAGGCAGCAGACCTGCCCAGATTCCCCTGCACCTCATCATGGGCTATTGGTGATTTCTAGATGATTCTCCTTCTTCAGATTAGTTTACACAGTCTGGAATTTTGCACCTTTATGAGTTCTTTTAGCTTAAACATTGCCTTTCTGGAACATTCTTTTTCTTTATATAAGTAATTTATTTTTCTAAGATTTTTTGNCAGACCTGCCCAGATTCCCCTGCACCTCATCATGGGCTATTGGTGATTTCTAGATGATTCTCCTTCTTCAGATTAGTTTACACAGTCTGGAATTTTGCACCTTTATGAGTTCTTTTAGCTTAAACATTGCCTTTCTGGAACATTCTTTTTCTTTATATAAGTAATTTATTTTTCTAAGATTTTTTGATTTGGACTATTTTTTAGAATCTTTATTGAATGTGTTACAATGTTTCATGTTTTTTGTTTTGATTTTTTGACCGTGAGACATGTGGGTATCCCCAACCAGGGATTGAACTCTCACTCCTTGTATTGGAAGATGAAGTCCCAACCACTGGACTATGAGGGAAGTCCCTTCTGGAGCATTCTTTAAAATGAAAATGCCTCAGCCAATCACAAGGCCTTTGGTACCTCCAGTTATATAGCCCATTATTCAAGTGTTATTTTACTTAACTACATAATTTTCCTATATAGTTGCGAGGAGATATTTTTATCCTTGTTTTACCTGCCTAAGAAATGCAACTCATAGGTGTTAAATAGTGTAACCAGTGCCACCAAGGTAGTAACAGAAGGGCCATTATGATTTTTCCCTCTACAGTGTGTTAACTTCCTCAATAGAACCATGTCAATCATATGGCAAACAAGACGTTAGCTTTGGCCACCATCTCCAGGAGAAAACAGAAGACCAACACTGTCTACCCTGACTCTGTTGAGATTAGCTCTTATAATTTCCTGGACGAAGGGAAGAAGTAGTTATACAAGAGGAACTGAAGTTGGAGAAACCCAGGATAAGCAGAAGGATCCGAAGAAATGAGAGAGTGTGGGGATTAAATTATTAACATTGTGAGTCTAATGTTCGCTGAGTTCTCAGATGTTTTCACATCCAGCCCTTCTCCTAAACTTGCTTAGTAGTCAGAAGTGTTTACGGAGCATCCAGCGTCTGCCATGTGCTCAGTTCTAAGTCTAATGAAAGAGACTGGGGAAGGTGACCCACTGCCTCCAAGTCTGATTGGGAAGAAAAGGATAACATCCATAAAACAATAGTTATCAGGAAGAGCTCTAGGATTCAGAGGCAAGAGAGGTCAGGCAGGGCTTAGATGCTCATGGAAATTTCTGTGGAGGGAGTTTTCAATTGGATCTTGAAAGCGACGGTATGAAAAGTCAAGCTGCAAGGCAGAAGTGAACATGGCATGGTTATGGGCTAGTGAACTCATTCTCTAGAGAGGGTGATTGAGTGTGTGGGTATGAGCACATGTCCATCAAGACAACACTGACCATGTTTGGTTACACCATTCTCCTGGGTGTTTTTTTGAAAACCAGTCAAGGATTTTGATCTTAAAGTAAGAGAACCTGGGGAGCCACTGTGGGTACAAAGAAGGTAGGTGACATGCAGGGATAGGTGACATTCTTCTCCTACAAAGAAATGGAGTGGGGTAAACAAAAGATAGCATTTTGCTTTGAGTGTGAAGTGGAATGGTGGTGCCAAGGACTGATGCTGGGAGGAGGAATACCTTCTGGAAGGCCATTAGTTTTGACCATATTCCACCTGAAATCATGATGCATAAGTGAAACTGAAAAACTTCTATTCAATGTGAATATGGTAAACTCTAGACATACATGATGCATTAAAGTTAAAATTCACTGACACTGTTGTTCAGTCACTCAGTCATGTCTGATTCTTTGTGACCCCATGAACAGCAGCATGCCAGGCTCCCCTGTCCTTCACCATCTCCCAGAGTTTTCTCAAACTCATATCCATGGAGTCAATGGACCAGCCATCCATGGAGTCCATGGAGTCAACCATCCAACCATCTTGTCCTCTCTCATCCCCTATAGCATTAAAAACTTAGTTCTTATAAAAACATATATAACATTTTTCCCACGTGGTTCCGCTGTAAATCCCATTTCATCCATCCCCTCTCCCCTAGGTTTCTCAATGCCCCGGAGATACTGCATACCAGTCAAAAATGCCATGTGGCTCACTGGTTAAGAATCTGCCTGCCAGTGCAGGAGACAAGAGTTCAGTCCTTGATCTGGAAAGATCTTCTGGAGAAGGAAATGGCAACCCACTCCAGTATTCTTGCAGCTGCAAAAACAATTCCATCAAAATAAAAATTAAAAAAAATAAAAATAAAAACTTATCTCCTCATTCAAGCTCACCACATTTCAAGCACTCACTAGTGACATATGGCTAATGGCTACCATATTGGACAGCCATATGCCAGTGTCAGTGGCCATATTGACATATGGCTAATGGCTACCATACAGAAAAATTTGCATCATCTTGGGATGTTCAGTTGCACTAGATCTAGAAATTAGTAGCAAATATCAGCATTTTGGTAATGAAGGAGCTCCTTGGATGGAAATGGGAACTGGTGATGCTAAGTCAAGGGTCATCTCTCAAGGAGGAGACTGTAGGGGTGAATTTTAGGACATGCATGAAGTTTAGGGGAAAAAGCATAAGGAGAGCAAACAAAAATTTCCCTGAAGTTTTGAAAAAGTGGGAGACACAGCATAGCGTAAATTCTGCAACAGAACAGGAAGAAAATGTCAGTTAGGAGGGAGTGGAGCCGATATCAATTGGCCAATGTCAAGGAGAAAGAGGATCAGAAAAGAAATTGTGTGTAGTAGATTGAGGTCANCAAACAAAAATTTCCCTGAAGTTTTGAAAAAGTGGGAGACACAGCATAGCGTAAATTCTGCAACAGAACAGGAAGAAAATGTCAGTTAGGAGGGAGTGGAGCCGATATCAATTGGCCAATGTCAAGGAGAAAGAGGATCAGAAAAGAAATTGTGTGTAGTAAATTGAGGTCATTGGTGACCTATCAGACTTGATGCTGATCTCTGAGACTGTGATAGGAGTTTGGGACTAGGAAGTTTCAGAAGACTGGATCAGGGCTTGGTTCAGAGGATGGAGGTGAGGGAGGAAATGGAGGTGGGGAGCAGAGCCAGACAGTAGGAGAAGCAAAATAAAGAGAAGGAATTGTCACCACCCAGGGCAACTCAGTCAAGTATTCTTTCTTTTTCCAAGAAAAGGAAGCAAAAAGATGAGAGACTCTTCAAGGATTGTTTGAGAGGATTAGAAGAAGAAGATACCTGTGAAAACCAGATGGACGCCTTTATGGTTGGGATGGAATGAGAAAGGGGGCACTGGGAGAGGGTTTAGACTTTCAGGGGGCTGGGGGGATGGGGGATCAGGAGAGTTATGGGTGGGCTTGTGGCCATTGTCCTCGGAGATCGGAAGACTTGTGTGAAGCCAGGGAATGCCTCTGCTTGGTCTGCTGGCTCTCCTGTCTTCCCCACTTCGCTTCCACTGGATTATTCCTTTAGATCGACTTAATTCTGATTTTTTCTAATGCGTTAGACCTTAACACTTATGTGTAGTATGACTTCCTAGCTCTCTAGATTTCTCTAAAACTGTTGCAACTCTACATGCACACTTACTATTTGTCTGTGTCAGTGTCATCTGTCTCATTTATTTATTTACTTTTTAGCCACCCCGTGTGGCATAGGAGATCTCAGCTCCCTGACCAGGGATTGCCACTGCACCCCTTCACACTAAAAGGCAGAGTCTTAACCACTGGACCACCAGGGAAGTCCTAGCATCACTTGTTTTAGACTGTAAGGATAAGGACAGGGTCTGTTTAACTCTTGTCATATAGGGTTCATCACGCTACTGTGAACACAGAGGCAATTCATTCAATACCATTTACTTATAAAGTCAGTAATTACATTTAAATTTGAAGAGCTGCTTTTTAAAAAATAGATGTATACAGTTAATTAGGTATGCATGCTTGCATACATATGTGTTGACAGCTCTGTTGACCAGATAAAGATTGTTTGTCCTCCTTGCCTTCAGGGTAAAGAGTTGTTAGAGACTGATTTAATGTTGGATTTTAGCTTATTGGGCACTGACGCTGAATGCTTTGTGGACATTATTTGATTGAGTCCTTGCAAACATGTGGAGCCANGATAAAGATTGTTTGTCCTCCTTGCCTTCAGGGTAAAGAGTTGTTAGAGACTGATTTAATGTTGGATTTTAGTTTATTGGGCACTGACGCTGAATGCTTTGTGGACATTATTTGATTGAGTCCTTGCAAACATGTGGAGCCATAGGTATTCTGAGTCTCATTTCAGAGATGAGGAAATTGTGGCAGAGGCTGGTTCTGTAACTTGCCCAGCATCACACCATTAAGTACAAGTGGCAGAGTAGGAATTGGAACCTGGTTCTCCCTGGTGCCCAGTCTCATGCCCTTAACATCTTCTGTGTCCTCAGGCTAGTGTGCTAAAGTGATGGGTCTATTCCTGCTATGATGACCAAGTTTGCCACAGCCGTGATCATGCCCACATAAGGATGTGTTTGTTCTCTAGAGCCATAATTCTCCTCTCATTACTGAGAGGCAGAAAAATGGTTATGGGGAAATAACAAAAATAACACCTCCTGGTGTCAACCCAGCCTCCACGGAGGACAGAATGCTTAGCAACTCTTTCCAAGTATCCAAGACAAAACTTGACCTTTCCATATTTTCTCCATTTAGAATTAAATTTGTCTTTAATGAATATGGTTTGAATAAATCAAGACATCCTGTTTTAGGTATGTAACTGGGAAGGTAATATTTTCAATCTGATTTAGAATTTTTCTTTTACCAAATTCCACAGGGCAAGGAGGGGGAATGTTAAAGTTAAGGATAAAAAGAAACTTCTCAGGAAGTGCACTGATACAAACCATGTCTGTGGTCATTGTAAATATCTTTCCAAACTGAAGTCCAGGGTTTCCATGGTAACCACTTTTACCCTAACTGGCTTGCATCATGTTTTTTGTCTAGAAGCCAGTGGAGCAGGACCCAGCTGTGTCACAAAGTTCAGGTGTCAATAGCAGATGGATCTCCTGGGACAAACACCAGACAGGAAAATATTGCATGCACCCAGCCGCTACCTTCCCACACCCTTGCACTTTGCTACTGTGCTGACCAAGTGCCCAGAGCTCCCCAGGGTTGGCCATCCTCTCAAAGTCAAACCATCAACTATATACAACGGTGACTTTTCTCTTTCTCTAGTGAGCATTGGACAGCAATTAGAACCACATGCTTTGATCTACCAATGTTGCATCCGTCAGTGATCTTGAGCAATCGTGTTTCATAAGGGTCAGAACATGGATTCAATAATCCAGGCCAATTGCCAGCTGGAAAAATTGTGTCTTGCCTTCCTATGACTCACTCCAGCCTCCAGATGGAAGTGATTTCCCAAGGTCACTGCAAAACCCAGTTCAAAGGTGTCTTGTGTGGAGAACGTACAGCATGACAGTACAAGGGAAATTGTACTGAGGGTCAGGAATGTCTTTCCTGTTCTTGCTCTTGACCTTGGCAGATCTGAGAACTTCCGCCCAATCATGAGAGCATCACAGGGACAGCGGATGACTTTCTTCTTCCCCACGTCCTCACCACCCCACCCTATGCCCTTTCTCCTATATTTTAGGCAGAATGAAGGGACCGAGAAAGAAATGTGCCTTCTTTCACCGAATCATTTCCATTTCTTAAAATAAATCCTTGTTTTCCTCCTTTGGGAAGCCACCCCAGGACTAGGAGCTCAAAATATCTTGTATTTACTTTATGTGAGAAACATATTGAGAGCCTATTAGGTGGGAGATACAGCAGACCCTGACTTCAAGGTGAAAACCAACATATAACTGAGCCTATTAAAGCGCTGTGATTATTATGTAGGCACTGTTAGAAGAGGTTGCTGTTCCAGTTTTGGATATGTGTGTGTGAATGTGTGTGTGTGTGTTAGTTGCTCGGTCATGTCCAACTCTTTGAAACCCCACCAACTATAGTTCACCAGGCTCCTCTGTCCATGGAATTCTCCAGGTAAGAATACTTGAATGGATAGCCATTCCCTTCTCCAGGGGATCTTCCTGACCCGAGATCTTCTGCATTACAGGTAGATTCTTTACCGCCTGAGCCACCAAGAAAGCCCAATTTGGGGGGCAGGACAGAGTGTCAAAAGTCTTTGTAAAAGAAGATTGGTGTGATCTTCATATAATTAGCATTCACATTTCATGAATAAGACATAGGTTTAAATACACACGTCAACATGCAAGTTTGTCTTGATGTCTCCTTGTTGGTGTTCAGTCATTTGGTTGTGTCCGACTCTTTGCGACCCCATGGACTGCAGTATGCCAGGCTTCCTTGTCCTCACCATCTCCCAGAGTTTGCCCAAGTTCATGTCCACTGCATTGTTGATTCCATCCAGCCATCTCATCCTCTGACACCATCTTCTCCTTCTGCCCTCAATATCTCCTTAGATCACAAAAATCTTCGATATGAAAACCTGGTCTTTCTTATTATAGGTAAAATATCTGACTTACCTAGAATAGAGCTGAGAAACCAATGAGGGTCATCGTGGCCCTGACTTTGCCTCCAAACTGAGGGAACAGATTGGAGAATCTACAGGCTGTCTATGTGAATTGGGTGGCCTGTGCAGCTGGGCATACAGTGTCCAATGGGAAATGGATTGATAAGCCCCAAAGCTACAGAGTGGCGCTAGTGGTAAAGAACCTGCCTGCCAATGCAGGAATCATAAGATCGAAACATAGCATTCAATCCCTGGATGGAGAGGACACCCCAGAGGAGGGCATGGCAACCCACTCCAGTTTTCTTGCCTGGAGAATCCCATGGACAGAGGAGCCTGGTGGGCTACAGTCCATAGGGTCACACAGAGTCAGACACCACAGAAGCCACTTAGCATGGGTGCATGCACTACACTACTTTTATTATTTTCAACCACTTCTTTTACTTTCTACCACTTCTTTTTTTTTAATCCCCTCCCTCTTGAGCCTCCCTCACCCCACCCTACCCCCGCATCCTGCCCCTTTACATCTCACAGAGCGCCAGGCTGGGCTCCCTATATTAACAGCAGCTTCCCACTAGCTAACTGTTTTACACATGGTGGCATATATATTTTACCATTTCTTTAAAAGTAATGGCACCTACATTTTAACCATCATTTCATGCTTTGGATTACCTTGATTCAGAAGCACAACTTTTCTTTTAAATTAGAGTATACTTGCTTTTCAAAGTTGTGTTAGTTTCTACAGACAGCAAAATGAGTCAGCTGCATGCGTGCATACATCCCCTCTTTTTTGTATTTGCTTCCCATTTAGGTCACCACGGAGCATCGAGTAGAGTTCCTTGTGCTATAACAGTAGGTTCTCATTAGTTATCTGGTTTTCTCCCTTTGGCCATTTTAATTTATTTATTAAACTTTTATTGTACTGGGGTGTAGCCGATTACTAAACAATGTCATGATAGTTTTAGGTGAACAACAAAGGAACTCAGTTGTCCATATACTGCATATAGTCTCCCTCCAAGCCCCCTCCCATCCAGACTGCCGCATAACGTTGAACGGAGTTCCCTGTGCTATCCAGTAGGTCCTTGTTTGTTATCCACTTTAAATATAGCAGTGTGTACATGTCCATCCCAAACTACCTAACTATCCCTTCTCCCAGTCCTTCCTCCCAGCAAGTATATGCTCATAGTAGTGGATATATGTCAATCCCATCTCCCAATTCATCTCACCTCCTTTTCCCCCTTTGCTGCCCATATGTTTTTTCTCTATGTCNCCACTGCATTGTTGATTCCATCCAGCCATCTCATCCTCTGACACCTTCTGCCCTCAATATCTCCTTAGATCACAAAAATCTTCGATATGAAAACCTGGTCTTTCTTATTATAGGTAAAATATCTGACTTACCTAGAATAGAGCTGAGAAACCAATGAGGGTCATCGTGGCCCTGACTTTGCCTCCAAACTGAGGGAACAGATTGGAGAATCTACAGGCTGTCTATGTGAATTGGGTGGCCTGTGCAGCTGGGCATACAGTGTCCAATGGGAAATGGATTGATAAGCCCCAAAGCTACAGAGTGGCGCTAGTGGTAAAGAACCTGCCTGCCAATGCAGGAATCATAAGATCGAAACATAGCATTCAATCCCTGGATGGAGAGGACACCCCAGAGGAGGGCATGGCAACCCACTCCAGTTTTCTTGCCTGGAGAATCCCATGGACAGAGGAGCCTGGTGGGCTACAGTCCATAGGGTCACACAGAGTCAGACACCACAGAAGCCACTTAGCATGGGTGCATGCACTACACTACTTTTATTATTTTCAACCACTTCTTTTACTTTCTACCACTTCTTTTTTTTTAATCCCCTCCCTCTTGAGCCTCCCTCACCCCACCCTACCCCCGCATCCTGCCCCTTTACATCTCACAGAGCGCCAGGCTGGGCTCCCTATATTAACAGCAGCTTCCCACTAGCTAACTGTTTTACACATGGTGGCATATATATTTTACCATTTCTTTAAAAGTAATGGCACCTACATTTTAACCATCATTTCATGCTTTGGATTACCTTGATTCAGAAGCACAACTTTTCTTTTAAATTAGAGTATACTTGCTTTTCAAAGTTGTGTTAGTTTCTACAGACAGCAAAATGAGTCAGCTGCATGCGTGCATACATCCCCTCTTTTTTGTATTTGCTTCCCATTTAGGTCACCACGGAGCATCGAGTAGAGTTCCTTGTGCTATAACAGTAGGTTCTCATTAGTTATCTGGTTTTCTCCCTTTGGCCATTTTAATTTATTTATTAAACTTTTATTGTACTGGGGTGTAGCCGATTACTAAACAATGTCATGATAGTTTTAGGTGAACAACAAAGGAACTCAGTTGTCCATATACTGCATATAGTCTCCCTCCAAGCCCCCTCCCATCCAGACTGCCGCATAACGTTGAACGGAGTTCCCTGTGCTATCCAGTAGGTCCTTGTTTGTTATCCACTTTAAATATAGCAGTGTGTACATGTCCATCCCAAACTACCTAACTATCCCTTCTCCCAGTCCTTCCTCCCAGCAAGTATATGCTCATAGTAGTGGATATATGTCAATCCCATCTCCCAATTCATCTCACCTCCTTTTCCCCCTTTGCTGCCCATATGTTTTTTCTCTATGTCTGTAACTCTGTTTCAGAAGCATGACTTTTAAAGGTTCATGCTTGCTACTATGTGACTCTGGGAAGGTTCGTTCTCTCCAGGCCTCACTTCTTCTTTTAATTAATTAAGCTGTATTGAAGTATAATTGATTTATAATGTTGTGTTAGTTTCAGTTGCATAGCAAAGTGATTCAGTTACACATATACATATATTTTCTCCCTTATAGATAATTGCAAGATACTGAGCATATTCCCTTGTGCTATACTGTAGGTCCTTGTTGGTTATCCATTTTATATATAGTAATGTATATTGGTTAATCCCAGACTCCTAATTTATCCCTCCCCCTACTTTCTCCTTTGGTAACCATGTTTGTTTCTATGTCAAGTGTGCATTCTCAGTCATGTCTGACTCTTTGTGACCCCATTGACTGTGATCCATTCTCTGTTCATGGGATTATCCTAGCAAGAATACTGGAGTTGGTTGCCATTTCCTCCTCCAGGGGATCTTCCCAACCCAGGGATCGAACTCAAGTCTTCTGCACTAAAGGTAGATTCTTTACCACTCAGCTGCCTGCGAAGCCCATTGCTGCTATGTCTTTAGACCTCAACTGATGAGGTGATGTTTCTTAAGCTCTGCATTATATTCTACAGGCCTCACCTAAAGCAGTCTTAGTAGTAGTAGTCATCGCTCAGTGGCATCTGACTCTTTGTGACCCCCACGGACTGTAGCCTGCCAAGCTCCTCTGTCCATGGGATTCTCCAGACAAGAATACTGCAGTGGATTACCATTCCCTTCCCCAGAGGGTCTTCCCAACCCAGGGATTGAACCCGGGTCTTCTGCACTGCAGGCAGATTCTTTACCATCTAAGCTACAGGGAAGATCCAAACAGTCTTAATCAGCTTTGAATCCCCAGATACAATGTACAGTAGTAAAGTACTGAATAAATATTTGTTGAATTAAATTAAAAGGACTCAAGGTCCAGTTCTACTTGTGAGATGATAAAATGAATCTTCCTGTGGAGTTCAGATATCCTGATCAGCTGTGCCATATTGTGTATAAATAGCAGAACTAAGAGTTTGGATTTTCTCCATGTGGAGGTGACTTGGCTCTTTAAGTTAGTACAACTTTAATCTTCAGATGTACATTCAGGCAATGATTTACCCAGGTTTCATGCTGTTAAACATTTAGATTTAAAAGGGAAAATGTCAATTATCCAAAACACTTAAATGTGATCTTGTAAACTGAAAAAGTCTCCAAATTCCTTTTGGTGCCAGAAAAGTAAACTCAGTGTGAAACAGCTGTATGATTGAAAGCTTGTCCTGGTTTGTACTCAGTTACTTGGCTTAACTACACAGCCTTGAGAAACAGGAGTCTTGTGATCAGTGTAGACGGCCAACGGGAAAAACTCAAGCCAAAAAGAAAAAATCTGAATTGTCCTAATTATATGTTGCAATGCTTCCAATAACTTAAAGATGATTCCATTTCCCTGTCCTGAATTACCTTGTTAGAGAATAAAGTCTTAGGATAGAAATCAAAGCCAGAAAAGCAGGGAATACCGAGCCATAGAAGATGCATCTTCCCAGTTTGTGTTAGGCCACCAAGGTGGGTGTCAGAATGTGTACGTGTGTGCTTAGTTGTGTCTGACTCCTTTGCGACCCCATGGACCATAGTCCACCAGGCTCCTCTGTCCATGGGATTCTCCGGGCAAGAATACTGGACTGGGTCCTTCTCCAGGGGATCTTCCCAACCCAGGGCTCGAACCCACGTCTCCTGCATTTCCTGCATTGGCAGGTGGATTCTTTACCACTTGGAAAGCCCAAGTGTCAAAATAAGCCACTGCAAGCAAAGCGTCCTCGTTGCAGACTTCAGTCAGCTCTCTGGCCATTTACTTGGTGCCAGTGGCTACAGCGCAACTCTTACTGCTTCTCCTTTAACTGTGTAATGTCTGTAGATGCCACACTCCAGCTGAAGCTATTTTAATACAATGGAATCTTTGTGGGTCCAGAATACATAAAACATCTTTTCATAAGGGGCTTTTGGGAAAGAGTCAGGCAGATGCCCAGTGAAGGAAGTGAACTTTGTCTGCTTTATTTTTTTCTGTTTACAAAGACAGGTATTTTCCAGCATGTATCTGCTAAGCCATTTACACAAACTTCTTTTGATAATTGCTATCCTATAAGTGGGCTTCTTATGTGGCTCAGTGGTAAAGAATCTGCCTGCCAATTCAGGAGACTTGGGAGACATGGGTTTGAGTCCCACGTTGGGAAGATTCCCTGGAGGAGGAAATGGCAACTCACTCAAGTATTTTTGCCTGGAGAATCCCATGCACAGAGGAGCTTGGCAGGCTGTAGTCGATGGGGCTGTAAAAAGTCAGACACAGAGAGTGTGAGCACACATGTGGGCGCACAGACACACAGAGTGTTTGAAATTTGTTTCCTAACACGCCAGTGTAGTGTGAGAACAGTGTCATTGGCCCCAGGGCCCTGGACAATTTGATGGGCTTTCTGTTCAAGGATATGGGGTCAAGGAAGGTGGAAAGGAACTTTTGCAGTCCGAGCACTTAACATGCTTTGTGGACCAGGGACACAAGATTAGACTCTTCACAGACCAGTATCTGGGTCCTTGCCACATATGGGGCTCCTTTGAGGAATGGGAAGAGCTCAGGGTCACGAATCAGAACATTTCAGGTGAGTGAGTGCAGCTCTAGCGCTCACCACTTTGGCCTGCAACGACAGAGACGGTCCTAGACCCAAACAACGGACTTTTTACCCCAAACAAATTTTCGACGGGGTTATACCTCAGAATAATATCACCGGGGAGTCACGTGAGGGATGATATTCGAGTGCCATAAACAGCTGTGCTGAACAGATGTAAGACTGCCGTGTTACACTGACTGCAGGACATGAATCCTTGTCTAAAGTGGCAGTTTTTGTTGGCGACAAGATTTAGAACCTTTAGTCAGTGGATGGGTGCTTGGCTGATTTTGTTACTGGTCTATGGATAGAGTAAGTGTTTAGAGATGTTTATAGCAAGATGACCGAGAAATTCTGTTTAATGTGATAATATAGNTTGTCTAAAGTGGCAGTTTTTGTTGGCGACAAGATTTAGAACCTTTAGTCAGTGGATGGGTGCTTGGCTGATTTTGTTACTGGTCTATGGATAGAGTAAGTGTTTAGAGATGTTTATAGCAAGATGACCGAGAAATTCTGTTTAATGTGATAATAAAAATCAGGACTTGTATTTGCTTGTCCTTTGCGGTTTCTTTCTCTTTTTTGTAATTTATTTTTCTTACATTTAACAAAAGGACTGGTATTGATATATGTTGTATTGGGAAAAAAACTGGCCTCTCACAGAGACTGGAGAAACTGTAGCGTGGTGGTGGTTTAGTTACTAAGTTGTGTCCGACCCTTTGCAACCCCATGGACTGTAGCCCGCCAGGCTCCTCTGTCCGTGGAATTTTCCAGACAAGAATACTGGAGTGGGTTGCCATTTCCTTCTCCAGGAGATCTTTCCAACCCAGAGATTAAAGCTAGGTCTCCTGCATTGCAGGCAGATTCTACCTACTGAGCCATCAGGATGTGTGGGGCATCAAAAATCCAGAAGACAAGTGAAAGATTAAAATGAGAGTTGCACGTTTTTCCTATCCCTCGAGAGGCTGACAGGAAGTGGAANGAGATCTTTCCAACCCAGAGATTAAAGCTAGGTCTCCTGCATTGCAGGCAGATTCTACCTACTGAGCCATCAGGATGTGTGGGGCATCAAAAATCCAGAAGACAAGTGAAAGATTAAAATGAGAGTTGCACGTTTTTCCTATCCCTCGAGAGGCTGACAGGAAGTGGAAAACACCGGAGACTGCCCCAGCTGGGTGTGTCACTTCCTTCGAAGATGTCTGGTGACTTGTCAACACAACCGGAGGACATGCTCTGATGTCCCAACCTGGGAATCTGCCCCAGTATCATCAGAAGGAATAAAGGCCCCAAGAGTAGGGCTATAAGCACGTTTCCTGAGGTGGTGCTGCTGATGAAATCTGGCCATCCACAGAAGGTCATGGTCAGCTGAGCAAGGAGAAGATGCTAATTTCCATGTCCAGACCATCAGAAGTGGCTGAATGATCTGAAGACAGCCTGCTTTCTGTTTTNGGTGTGGGGTGGGAGAGCTCAGCAGGTATGTCTCTATGTGGTCAGACACCAGACATGAAGCATCTTACCAGGTTGGTCATCACTGGCACCTCCTCTCCTCTTCAGTGTGTGTTGAAATGAGCTGACCCTCTATGCTACTATTGTGACACAGACTCATTATCCCTAATAAGCATTTCATAACTCCATCTATTTTTGCCAATTGTTTTAAGTCTCTCTGATTAGCTATGTGAGGCATGCTGTTATCTTAATCTTCTTAACGTCCATGTGAGAGTTTGACAAGTCAGCAGGGGATCTTGCCTTAGCTGCCAAGGATACACGATTAGGTTACAGCTCCTGTGACCCGTGCTTCAGAGCCTCCCTGCCCGTCCCCCTCCTTGTCAAGGATTCATCTCCAGAGCATACTTCTTTTAAAAGACCNTGCTGTTATCTTAATCTTCTTAACGTCCATGTGAGAGTTTGACAAGTCAGCAGGGGATCTTGCCTTAGCTGCCAAGGATACACGATTAGGTTACAGCTCCTGTGACCCGTGCTTCAGAGCCTCCCTGCCCGTCCCCCTCCTTGTCAAGGATTCATCTCCAGAGCATACTTCTTTTAAAAGACCTCAGTTTCCTAAAGTCTGGGAAGTCATGGTGCATCAGTGAAAACAAAGCTGTTAGGAAGACCAGTATCTCGGGCTTCCAACAAATAATTCAATCTTGTGAAAATAAGTAAATAAAGAGGGGGAAAGGCGTATGTGTGAGAAAGAGAGAGATAAAGAAAGACCTTAACCAATTCCAGTTGGGAGGCTATGCAACAAGCAGCCTCAAAGTTTCAGAATCAAAAGTGATGTATATATGGGACTTCCATGGCTTCCCTGGTGGCTCAGTGGTAGAGAATCTGCCTGCCAATGCCAGAGATGCAGGTTTGATCCCTGGGTTGGGAAGATCCCTTGGAGGAGCAAATGACAACCCATTCCAGTATTCTTGCCAGAAAAACCCTATGGACAGATGAGCCTGGCAGGCTACGGTTCATGGAGTCACAAAGAGTCAGCACAACTTAGTGACTGAGCAACCATGCACATGTGTGTATATATATTTTTTCACTTAAAAAATTTTTTATTGAAGTATAATATGCTGATAGAAAAGTGCACCTAAGTATCCATCTTGATGAATCTTTATAAAGTGAGCCCACCTGGGTATCCAGCACCCAGTTTAAGAACCAACATCACCCAGACCCAGAGGCCCCTTATACCCGCCTCCAGTCAGCCCAAGTAACCACTCTCTCAACCTCTAACCTAGAGATTCCTTCTGCCAGGCTTTGACCTTCACATAGATGGAATCACGCAGGATGTAGTGTCTTAGGCATTTGTTAGCTTTTCCCCTTGCAGTCGAGGCCCTTTTAGTCTCATTACGCAGATTCATATTGTAACCTCCTGCAAGGGTTAATACAGAGTCCAGAGGGAGTAGTTAACATTGTGGCAGAGCTTGAGTGCTTCTTTCCCTCAGATCATTTCAGGGTAGGAAAATAATTGAGGTTTTGGCAGCTGAGATGACTGTGGGCGGAACAGCTTATTTCTCAGTTAATTCCTTAAGTAAACCATCATCTCTGCCAAATATTGCCATAGCCACTCTGAGGAAGGTCTGACTCTGCTATCCCTCCAGCCACACCATCTTTGTTTCTACTTTCTATTAACTTTCCCACTTTTTGTGTTGAAAGAATACTGTCAGGTGTCAGAGCCTCATCCTTTCATGGCCATTTCCCTGTGGTCCAGACGTGGGTCCTGATAACTAAGTTGGTTCTGGAGATAGAAGAAGAAAGCAGAGGTTGGAATTGGGTTGACAAGAGTGAGTGAGCATCTTCATTTCATAGCCATGTTCCTCCAGGTTCTCCCCTTTCTTTGCAAGCAGGGTATCCGTGGCTGCCTCCAAGGATCAAGTGCGGGTGCGGACGGAATAGGTCATGAAGCATCTTCGGCTAACCATGGTCGTGGGTGTTGACCCAGCCTCCTGCTCCCACCCCCACACCCCAGGGCACCGCTGTTTCCTGCCCCCAAATAGCCAGGTGCTAAAGTGGTGGTTCTTTTTTTTTTTTCACTGGGTTGGGCTGAAGGGGAAGCTCCAATACTGTGGCCGCCTGATGCAAAGAGCCAACTCTTTGGAAAAGACTCTGATGCTGGAAAAGATTGAGGGCAAGAGGAGAAGAGAACAGCAGAGAATGAGATGGTTGGATGACATCACCAACTCGATAGACATGAGTTTGAGCAAACTCTGGGAGATGGTGAAGGACAGAAAGGCCTGGCATGCTGCAGTCCATGCGATTGCAAAGAGTTGGACACGACTGAGTGGCTGAACAGCAGACCAGGTCTTAGTCTTGGCAGAGGGGATCTCTGCAGTGTCATGCGGGATCTTTCTCTGTGGCTCCGGGACTCTCTAGTTGTGGCTTGCAGGCTCCAGAGCACAGGCTCAGTAGTTGTGGCACACCAAGTTGCTCCACAGCTTGTGGGATCTTAGTTCTCCAACCAAGGATCAAACTTACATCCACTGCATTGCGCAGTGAATTCTTTAACCCATGGACCACCAGGGAAGTCCGAAAGTGTGGTTCTCATTGGTGAGCATGACCTAGAAACTTATTAAATGTGTAGATTGCTAGCCCCGCTTCCAGAAATCCTGCCTCATGCAGGCTAAGGTGGGTCCTTGTGGTTCTGACACAAATAGTTGAAATACTCGTTTTCTGCAAGTATTTGGCATTTCTTCTCCCTGCAGTACCCAGTCCAGCCTCCTCTGCCTTTAGAACATAGAGTCGCTATTTCCCTAGTGAATCTGCTTCCACTCAGCTTGTCTGCACCTTAGATTAGGGTTTTCAGCATTTCCTCTAGAGACACTTACCAGGAGCACGTGGGGTTATCCACAAGTGGAATATGTGTTATGGAATTACAGTAAATCTTCTACATAGGAACCTTCAAGTTGCAAATTTTCAAAGGTGCAAACCTGGAACTTTCTAATGAAGACCCGATGGAATGGGAGGCCCCGAGAAAGGATGAAGAAAGACAAGAGGAAGAAGTAACTAAAGAATAGGAGAGATTTATGACACAGTAAGTGGCAAGAGGCTTTTCTTTATTTGAGGAGGCAGTTAGTTTTGGAAGCACAGGACTTGCATGGAGAATGGTACATGCAGGTTGCAGCAGCTGTTCAGAATGCAACCTAACGCTACTGTGTCATCTATGATGAGAAAAAAAGAGCTACTACCCAGACATCACTGGATTGTTTTTTTCAAGAGGGTAGATAGAATTGAATCCAGCAAGGAACCAGGATGGTCAGGTTCCCTCAATGTCAGATGTGAGTGTAATTACAGCTTGCCCTCTGTCTCCTCTTGCTGGTGGTCCTTCAGCTCTGCCATCTCTCACCTCCTCTCCCTCCTCCAGTCAGTAACTTTTCTTGCCTGTTCACCCGATGCCAGCCTCTGTATGCCAGCTGTTGTACTGTACTACTGTACTTATCAAGGTACTGTACCACAAGATCAAGTGTTTTGTTACTCTTTTGTGTTTGTTTTTATTATTATTACTTGTGTGAAGAGTATTATAGAGCTCTTACCGTATAGCACTATATAGCTGATTGTGTTAGTTGGGTGGGTACCTGGGCTAGCTTTGTTGAGCTAAGGAACAAACTGGACTTGTGAACGTGCTCTCAGAATGGAACTCGTTCATATTTAGGGAACTTACTGTACTTATCTAGGTTCCCATTTTATGTCGGGTAGTCTTCTGAACTCCAGCACTAGCTCTTTGCCCACGTTCATGAAAAACTCAAGACTCAGGCTCTGTGTGTTCAGAGGTGGAGTCAAGTATTGTGTGTGTGTGTGTGTGTGTGTGTGCGCGCTAGGTCACTCAGTCCTGTCCAACTCTGTGCGACCCAATGGATTGTAGCCTGCCAGGCTCTTCTATCCATGGGATTCTCCAGGCAAGAATACTCCCTGGAGTTGCCATGCTCTCCTCCAGGGGATCTTCCTGACCCAGGGGTTGAACCCATGTCTCTTATGTCTCCTACATTGGGAGGCAGGTTCTCTGCCACTAGCACCACTTGGGAAGCATGGAGTCAAGGATTACGTAGCTGCATGTCTTTGCTCTGTGACTGAGCCTTTTATTCTTCTGCCTAGTGCTCCTTTGTTCCTGTTGTTCTCTTTCTCCACTTACTGAATTGTCATTCCTCGCCACTTTTTTTCTTGTGGACAGAATTTCATTGGCACATAATTTTAAGTGCCATTGAAAGTCCTATTTAAATTTATTAAGAATATGGGATGAATCGGAATCCTTGCAGTATGGCTCTTTGCTTTAAGAGACATGCATATCCCTTCATTTTATTCTTTCTTAGAATATTATTCTGGAACTGTCTTGCCTTTGTGTTGCTTGCTCCCGGGCAGCTGTTATAGGGGGTACTACTAGTAGCCATTAATTAGAATTTGTCTTATTTTATGGTCGGTTTCTTGTCAGCCCTGTATTTACCCTCCTGTCCTGTGGTCTTGAGTCCAGCAGGGTTTATCCAGACCCTGGCTTTGTCAGCAGGTGCGACAGGCAGGTTATGGCTCTATGGGTCAGGGTAGGTGATGGTTCAATACCTGGGCCAGGTGACAGCAAGAAGATGCCACAGTCCCTAGTGTGTTTCTCAGCTTCCAGAAATTTTTTGTGTACTGTGACTCTGCTCTACTGAGATGTGATACTTTTGCAAAATTATGTGCCAGCCACCTTAAACTTGATGTGAACTTCCTCATGCATACAGCCCTGTAGGTTTAAAGGAAGAAGCAGTGGAGGAATCCTGAGATTAAGTGATATGGCTTATATATGACAAATACAGAATGGGCATCCTGCCCTGGGCTCTGACTCAGGATGCCCTGTGTGTGGTTACGATGTGTCCCTGGCAAATATTAGTGCTTCCTAAGTCACAGGCATGACTGTTGTTTCCAGAGTTTAGGTGAGCTGACTCTTGGTCACTGACCATGAAGACATGAAAGAATTGAAATGCACACCCTACAACTTCATCTGTTAGAGAAGTAGTCTACAGGGGGCATGTGTGTGAGCGTGCTCAGTTGCTTCAGTCGGGTCCAACTCTTTGCACTCTATGGACTATAGTCCATCACTGACTCAGTACACATGAGTGTGAGCAAACTCTGGGAGTTGGTGATAGACAGGGAAGCCTGGCATGCTGTAGTCCGTGGGGCCACAAAGAGTTGGACACAACTGAGCAACTGAACTGAACTGAATGTTCCCTGTAGGGTTTCCCTAGTGACTCAGCAGTAAGGAAACTGCCTGCAATGCAGGAGACCCAGGAGATTCGGGTTCAATCCCTGGGTCAGGAAAATCCCCTGGAGGAGGGCACAGCAGCCCACCCCAGTATTTTTGCCTGGAGAATCCCATGGACAGAGGAGTCTAATGGGCTACAGTCCATGGGGTCCCAAAGAGTCAGACACGACCGAGTGACAAACACACTTGTGCACCAGAAACTATAAAACTCCTAGAGGAAAACATAGGCAAAACACTCTCTGACATAAATCATAGCAGGATCCTCTATGACCCACCCCACCCCCAGAGTAATGGAAATAAAAGCAAAAATAAACAAATGGGATCTAATTAAACTTAAAAGATTTTGCACAACGAAGGAAACTATAAGCAAAGTGAAAAGACAGCCTTCAGAATGGGAGAAAATAATAACAAATGAAGCAACTGACAAAGAATTAATCTCAGAAATATACAAGTAACTCCTGGAGCTCAATGTCAGAAAAAGAAACAACCCAATCAAAAAATGGGCCAAAGAAGTAAAAGACGTTTCTTCAGAGAAAACATACAGATGGCTAACCAACACATGACAAGATGCTCAACATCACTCATTATCAGAGAAACGAAAATCAAAACCACAATGAGGTACCGTCTCAGAATGGCTGCTATCCAAAAGTCTATAAGCAATAAATGCTGGAGAGGGTGTGGAGAAAAGGGAACCCTCTTACACTGTTGGTGGGAATGCAAACTAGTACAGCCACTATGGAGATCAGTGTGGAGTTTCCTTTAAAAACTGTAAATAGAACTGCCATACGACCCAGCAATGCCACTGCTGGGCATACACACCAAGGAAAGCAGAATTGAAAGAGACACATGTACTCCAATGTTCATCGCAGCACTGTTTACAATAGCCAGGACATGGAAGCAACCTAGATGTCCATCAGCAGATGAATGGATAAGAAAGCTGTGGTACATATACACAATGGNGAATGGGAGAAAATAATAGCAAATGAAGCAACTGACAAACAACTAATCTCAAAAATATACAAGCAACTTATGCAGCTCAATTCCAGAAAAATAAATGACCCAATCAAAAAATGGGCCAAAGAAGTAAAAGACGTTTCTTCAGAGAAAACATACAGATGGCTAACCAACACATGACAAGATGCTCAACATCACTCATTATCAGAGAAACGAAAATCAAAACCACAATGAGGTACCGTCTCAGAATGGCTGCTATCCAAAAGTCTACAAGCAATAAATGCTGGAGAGGGTGTGGAGAAAAGGGAACCCTCTTACACTGTTGGTGGGAATGCAAACTAGTACAGCCACTATGGAGATCAGTGTGGAGTTTCCTTTAAAAACTGTAAATAGAACTGCCATACGACCCAGCAATGCCACTGCTGGGCATACACACCAAGGAAAGCAGAATTGAAAGAGACACATGTACTCCAATGTTCATCGCAGCACTGTTTACAATAGCCAGGACATGGAAGCAACCTAGATATCCATAGGCAGACGAATGGATAAGGAAGCTGTGGTATATATATACAATGGAGTATTACTCAGCCATTAAAAATAATACATTTGAATCAGTTCTAATGAGGTGGATGGAACTGGAGCCGATTATACAGAGTGAAGTAAGCCAGAAAGAAAAACAGCAATACAGTATACTAATGCATATGTATGGAATTTAGAAAGATGGTAACGATGACCCTATACATGAGACAGCAAAAGAGACACAGGTGTATAGAATAGTCTTTTGGACTCTGTGGGAGAAGGTGAGGGTGGGATGATTTGAAAGAATACATTGAAACATGTATATTATCATATGTGAAACAGATTGCCAGTCCAAGTTCAATGCATGAGACAGGGTGCTCAGGACTGGTGCACTGGGATGACCCAGAGGGGTAGGATGGGGAGTGAGGTGAGAGGGGGGTTCAGGATGGGGAACACATGTAAACCCATGGCTAATTCACATCAATGTATGGCAAAAACCACTACAATATTTTAAAGTAATTAGCCTCCAATTAAAATAAATAAATTTAAAAAAATAAATAAAAGACACTTGTTCCTTGGAAGAAAAGCTATGACCAACCTAGACAGTATATTCAAAAGCAGAGACATTACTTTGTCAACAAAGGTCTGTATAGGCAAAGCTATGGTTTTTCCAGTAGTCATGAATGGATGTGTGAGTTGGACTATAAAGAAAGCTGATCGGCTTCGGTGGGATTTCCCGGTGGCGTGGCCACCTGGGGGTCAGCGCCTGGGATTTCCAGGAGAGAGTTTCTCCTAAAAAAAAAAAAAAAAAAGCTGATCACCAAAGAAGTGATGCTTTCAAACTGTGGTGTTGGAGAAGATTCTTCAGAGTCCCTTGGACTGCAAGGAGCTCAAAGCAGTCAATCCTAAAAGAAATCAATCTTGAATGTTCATGGGAAGGACTGATGCTAAAGCTGAAACTCCAATACTTTGGCCACCTGATGTGAAGAACTGACTCATTGGAAAAGATCCTGATGCTGGGAAAGATTGAAGACAGGAGGAGAAGGGGACAACAGAAGATGAGATGGTTGGATAGCATCACCAACTCGATGGACATGAGTTTGAGCAAGGTCTGGGAGTTGGTGATGGACAGATATGCAGCAGTCCATGGGATTGCAAAGAGTCAAACACAGCTGAGAGATTGAACTAAACTGATGAAATAAGTAGGTTTATTTTTTTAACTTTTCATTTCATATTGGAGTATTGTTAATTAACAATGTTGTGTTAGTTTCAGGTATATAGCAAAGGGATTCAGTTATACATTTACATGTATCTATTCTTTTTCAGATTCTTTTCCCATTTAGGTCATCATAGAACATTGAGCAGAGTTCCTTGTACAGTAGGTCTTTGTTGGTTATCTGTTTTGAATATAGCAGTGTGTACATATCCATTCCAAAATCCTGGACCATGTTTTTAGTACTTGTGAAGCAACTGCTATTATGATTTGATTTTACAGATGAGAAAACAAAGTCTCACATGTAAATATGTATCACATGTCATCCTGCTGATGAGTGGCAGAATGGAATTCAAATCCACACCAGTCGTATTCTAAAATCTTTCCATTAAATCTCAACATTTTCCATAAACCAACTTTGGCTGCAGTGAGATGTGAAAACTATAGCCATGGTATCATCCTGCAGCAGTTCTTTGAAAACTCTAGCATTCTATAATTGTGAGATATTGTCATATTAAATCGTAAGAATGAAAAATTAACATTTATGCAGTGCTTACTACATGCCAGATTCTGTGTTAAGCATGAATCACCTCACTTTGTCCCCTCAGCAATATCATGAGAAAGATTCAAATCTTGTGCTCCATTTTACAGATGAGGAAACTGAGGTTTACTGAGTCTAAGAAATTGTCCAATTGTGCACAACTGTGTCATTGATACCCACAGAGCTCTAGCTCTGGACAGAGCACTGACCCATGTGCTAGGGAGCTAACAAGAGGCTCAAGACCCTGCTGTCTGTCTGATGTGTACACATCATGTGGGCAAAGCAAAGCCCATGCACTGGTTGCCAAGGAAACAGGTGGACCGGCACCATCGAGGTTGAGACCAGGGAGAGATGATCACAGACTGTATAAGAGCAGTACCTAGGAACCATGATGATTTTAAGGGCTCATGGAAAGTTTTCATGTCTTTAAAATCAACATCAAAAGCTAAACTCTTATGTCAATGAAAATGTAATCTTTCAAAATATATTTGTCTTTGTACCAACACAGTCATAAAATATATTTTTTAATATTTTGTAATGAAAAGGAAACCCATGAAGGCAAACAAAACTAGAACTTGAAAATCGTAATGTGGCCCTTTATTATTATGAGCAGAATGGAGGTGACCCCAAGGCCATCAGAAGTGGCAGAGCACAGGCAGAAGGAGTCTACTGAAGAGCTGCCTGTCAGTCAAAGCACCCAGCTACCAATAGGAACAGATTCCAAAGACCATCCCATGGAGCGATCATCTCAGTCCATGATTCTGTTGTTGTTGTTGTTGTTTAGTCGGTGTCATGTCCATCTCTTTGCGACCCCATGGACTATAGCCCGCCATTCTCCTCTGTCCATGGCATTTCTCAGGCAAGAATACTGAGGTGGGTTGCCATTTCCTTCTCCAGGGTATCTTCCCAATCCAGGGATCGAACCTGCATCTCCTGCATTGACAGGCAGATTCTTTACTCTTGAGCCACCTGGGAAGCCCCAGTCAATGACTCTAGCATTCTTCATTTCATTTCCTTGGGAAAACTGAAAGGACTTAAGGTTACACAGTCTGAGGAAGGTCCAAGGAAATTCAGCTTGAGCTGAGTCTTGACAGGCATGAAGTATTGGCTCGACTGTCAGGCACCCTGTCTTCATCATCTCCGTTATGAGAATAAGGTCAGCTTGCAGGAGGGTTGGCCATCTCCTGAGAAAGAAAGGGTGAAGACAGCACTGGACAGAGTGTATTTCTGATACAGCCAGTTGCCAGCTCAGTGTCTGGAACACTGGAGGAATGTAAAAAAAAAAAAAAAAGTTCTGTGCTGAACTGAACCCTAGCACCACAGAAAGCTATTTCTGCGGCTTACTGAGTTTGTGTCCTCATGCAAACACCAGCATGTGGAAGTTGAAAGTAGGTTATCTCTTTTAAGCTGGAGTCAAATAGGCAACCCGGTCTGTGCCTAGCACTGAAGCAGGACACCCATGGTGGATACAAGAGTGATGGGAGATTTGGTCTCCCTCCTTCAGGACCATTAAATCAAGTCATGGAGTCCACATCATATGACAATTAAATTTGGACATTATTATGAAGAACACTTTGTGTTTTTCTAAAGAAGCAAAGGGAATTGTATAAAGTCTGAAGTAGTTAAGGAAGACTTTTTGAGGAGGCGGCACTTGACCTGAACTTAGGGAATAAGGAAGACTTACATAGGAGGGATGAGGTCATTTTGACAAAAATGGCTGATGGTTTGCAGGTGGGGTAAACACAGCTTCTGGGGCATATGAGACCAAGGCTGACCAGTGGGAAGTGCTCACAATCTCCTTGCAGGTGAGGAAGTGAGGCAGACTGAGGAAATGAAGGAAATGTGTCCTCCTCCCTGCTTGCCTTATACCTGTTGTAATGGAACCCAACTCTCTCACCTTCTTGGATGGATGTATGGTTAAAAGCAAGGAGAAGAGAGAAGAGAGGAAGTGAAGGAACAGTTGGAAAGTAGAAAACCAGCTAGGGGGTAAGGAGTGATGATTCACAGTAGCGCTCACTGATGAGAGCTCATTAAACCCTCCTAAAGAAGGGGTTGTCTCCTTTCTCTGTCTCAGCACACCAGTGGGTGCCGAGCCCTGGAAGGCTGAGCAAACTCAAGGTGAGACATGTGGATGTGTGGCTGTCTTCTCGGCAGCATGCAGGCATCATTGTTCCATGCACTGCTTGAATTCAGAAAAATCAAACGCTCACAGAATGGAGCTGGCACACTATTAGGATGGTAATTCAGTTCTGCGCTGTAAATCTGTCCACTTGCTTAAGAACAATTACCATTGCAATCAAAATCTTATGTCCAATTGGAAACGGAAGCCTCCCTCTTCCTGTAGAGTAGGAAGCAGGCATACTCATGGATCTGAGAGGCTTTCCATCCTTTTCCCCAGAAATAAAGTTGGGCTCATTTAACATGATTTCTACCTGTTCTCCTGCAATTAGTGTTTAAGTGACTGTCTCTGGGTATTAGTCACTCCCAGGAAATGAAATGATGCTATGGTAATTGGCCGTGTGGGTTTGTTCACATCCCTGGAGATTTCACTTGGCTCGGATAGCATTTATACATAGACCCTGTCTGCACTCTTTATTTAGCTAATTAGAGAGCTTGAGGGAATGAGCTGGCATTGAGGTAGGAGAGACGGAAGGGGAGGGGTAGCATATTATAACAGGAAGATCACTTGATTGAAACAGTATCTGGGTTCTAGTCCAAACTAATAAATATTCTCTCCTATTACCTTCTTATCTAGGACAGCTGTGTTGCATATATTATCTTGTTTAACCCTCACAATAACCCTGTAAAGCTGGTATCATGACCCTCCCCCTTAAAAAGATGAGAAAAAGTTCAGAGAAGCTGCCCTAACTGAGGCTTCCCAGCTGGAATGTGGCTGAGCTGAGATTGGAACTCTAGCTAACCTTAGTTCCCAAGCTCTGCTGTCCATTATTAGTGTCTGCTTACTAAATGAACCTCTGTTACCTGGAACAAGTCACTTTACCTTCCTGCTTCACTTTCTCTAACTGTTTATGATTCTATGAGGATGCTGGCTCTCATGGAAATTCTTGAGTGCCTTTGTTTCTGGACTGATGTAAACTATGGTGCTTCCTTTCAGTCTGTGGTTCCCTACTTTTTTCTTTGGTTCTGTTTTTATCCTCTTTTCTACATATCTGAACCAGTGCTGGTGTTAACAGATGTGAAAGTGAGCAAGGGAATGGAGAGAGAAGCAGGTATAGTCACTAGGCGTTCTGTTTTCCAGGCCTGAACAATACTTTCTTCTAAATGAGCTCAGGACACCATGATTTATGGAAAAGACCCAAGGGCTTAGAGTTTGAGGATTTTGTTTTCAGTTTTGCCACCATCTTATTGTGAAAAGTGAAAGTGTTAGTCACTAAGTCACGTCTGACTCTTTGTGACCCTATGGGCTGTAGTCTGATAGGCTCCTGTGTCCACGGAATTCTCCAGGCAAGAATACTGGAGTGGGTTGCCATGCCCTTCACTGGGGGATCTTCCCGACCCAGGGATTGAACCTAGGTCTAATGCATTGCAGGCAGATTCTTTACTGTCTGAGCTACCAGGGAAGCCCCATCTTATTGTGAGGCTTTGACCAAATCACTGTCTCATCATAACACTGGTTTTTTCTCTTTGCAGCTGTAATTGTAATATACATGAGGGAATGGCATTTCCTTAGCATCACCAAAATGTACACGTCAGGTGGAAATAATGGAGTTACAGTCTTTGTAGGGGTCTTAAGCCATAGAGTTCTGATCCTCCCTTGGAATTTCCTGGTGGCACATACATAGTTGGCGGCACAAATATGTCAAGTATTCAGGCAACCTCTTAGCATTCCCAGTGCTTCTGGAGCCAGGCCACTTGTCCTCATTTCCAAAATGGAAGAAAGATGTATACTTATCAAGAGGGAAGAATGAACTATCTGTCAATGAATATCATCTACNAAGTTTTGTGGGTGGGCTCTGAGTGAACTGGAGTTCAGTGGCAATGACTGAAGAGAGGTTGATGTAAAGACCAATCTGTCTTTAGACAGCTAGATGATGACTCTTTCTGGCAAGATCCAACCTCTATCTCCGTTTCTCTCACAAAGGCCTCACACACAATGACGATGAACAAATAAATGCACCTAGAGTGAGTTTCTGTTTGTTAATAGGTTCAATGATTGATATAGAATGTCCTGCATGGATTCAAGGTGTTTCATTTCCATTCGTATTATTGAACTCCAAAAGCTTACCCAGAAGTACATTTGAAGGACATCCTGAAAGAGTAAAATGCCATGCTGGGTGAATCTTGATTTTTTTTTAATTTTCAGATAATTTTTCAAATAACTGATTAATCATAGCTTAAATTAGGCAACATTTTTGTTTGTTTNTTAATAGGTTCAATGATTGATATAGAATGTCCTGCATGGATTCAAGGTGTTTCATTTCCATTCGTATTATTGAACTCCAAAAGCTTACCCAGAAGTACATTTGAAGGACATCCTGAAAGAGTAAAATGCCATGCTGGGTGAATCTTGATTTTTTTTTAATTTTCAGATAATTTTTCAAATAACTGATTAATCATAGCTTAAATTAGGCAACATTTTTGTTTGTTTTTACTTTCAAACTCTTTGGGGTCGGTCAAAGAAGAAGCATATAAATTAAAAATAATTGCAGGGAATTCCTTGGTGATCTAATGATTAGAACTCCATGCTTTCACTGCCAAGGGTGCAGGTTCCATCCCTGGTTGGGGAACTAAGACTACAAGAGCCATGTGGTGGGGCCAAAAAAGTGCAAAACCTGCCATTCAGTGAACAAAGATGTGTTGTCCACGCTTGATTCTACAGGAGTGGATATGTGAGACTTGGAAGACAGACATGAAATACTCGTTCTGGTCTCTGCTAGAGCCTCCATTCCATCTCTCTAATGAAGTAGTTGGTTTTTTGAAAAGAAAAAAAAAAAATCACTGTGTTTATTTTAAGCTGGAATATGCCTGTGTGACTCAGGAATGGGATAATAAGGGTTTGCCTTCTTATTTAAAGTGGGAGATTAGGTTTGACATATATACACTATCATGTGTAAAAATAGATAGCTAGTAGGAACCTGCTGTATAGCACAGGGCACTCAGCTTGGTGCTCTGCAGTGACCTAGAGGGGTGGAAGGGAGGGGATATATGTATATGTATAGCTGACTCATTTTGTTGTACAGTAGAAACTAACACAGGATTGTAAAGCAATTATACTCCAATTAAATAAATAAAGTGCTTCAGATCATCTTATAAATATTGTTACCTTTAACTGAGCTTCTTGAAATAGCCTCCACAATTTCCTTAATACGCTGCTAGAAAATTCTAACATATGGTTTCATTCAGAGTACATGTGCAGCCTCTCTCCCTAATGAAACAGAGCAGCTGTTTTAAGGTTGTTGCCTGTCACCAACTCTTAGAATGTAGCAAGTAAAAACATCTGCAATTATGATTATATCAAGTAGAAACTGCAGTGGGAATTCAGAAGTCCAATGTGAAATTAAGCCATGGTGGAAATTGCCTGAATTACTAGAATCTGCATAACTACTCTTTTGTTAAAAAAGTGTACATTACTTTGATACTTGAGATAGCCACGTTACAAGTTGGCCAATATGTTGTCTTTTATTGACTTGCTCTCTGAATTTAAAAGATTAATCATTAACAACATAAAAAACATGTCCACAAGCCAGTGTAGCTTAGCTGAGAGAAGGGCAGCCAGTTTTCAAGGGAAGATCTCCTTCGTAGAACCTGAGTTCCACTACTGTGATAAAATTTGCAAGCTGAGTTTAATAATCTATGGAAGAAATTCTGTTAACCATCTAGGAAATCTGAGGACCAAATTGGTAGAGAGACTTTGTCAAAATTATACAACAAGCCTTTTACAGAGGCAAGCCTAGTTCAGGATTGTCACTCTTCCATCTCCCTTTGCGAAGGTGACATCATTTTGCATTTTATGAGGCTAACTCAGTGGTCACGACTGTCTCTCAACTTTTTGAGGGAACATACCACCCCTGCATTCTACATAGAGCCCAGTGCCCAGTGGAGGTAGAAGCTGAATATATGTTTGTTAATTTAAGGGTCCTTCGGGCATCACTAAAGTAGACAAGATTTTGTGTTTTTTACAAATGGTGGCTCATTATTATTTAATGGGATTCTCCCTGTTGTTCTTGTTCAGTCTCTAAGTCTTGTCCAACTCTTTGCAACCCCTTAGACTGCAGCGTGCCAGGCTCCCCGTCCTTCACTATCTCCCTGGCAGGCCATACAGCTTGTAGTGTGCACAAAGCATCAGACATGACCAAGGGACTAACACTTCACTTTCATAAAGTATCACTACAGATGAGGGAAGAAGCACAAGAGGTTAAGTAACCTGCCTGACACCATACAAGAAGGAAATGGAGGAAGAGGATTTAAACTCCCGCAACCCAGTGATCTGGAACCTACACTCTCAGCATCCACCCCTTGCCCTTCCCACGTATGGTCATGTTGAAAAAAGTGTTTGAAGAAAGTGCTGGCATATTGATCTAATAGATTTCTTCCTTGGAAGGAAGAAAGAGAATCTATCATGCCCCTGCTTCTGCCCCATCTTTGCTGTCCTCCCCCCTCCCCAGGCATGACCCCCTGTGGGGAATTATTACTATCCTATTTTTTACTGGGCTGCAATTCATTCAGCCTCCTGTGTTTGTATCAAAATAATTTCCACCACGGCCTGCCTTCAGATATGGTGAAACCAGCCCCAGAAGCTGAGTGTTTATACGAGTTTATTTCTTAAATTGAAACCAGGCTTCTGCTTTGCTCCTCTTTTGTACTATAACAGCTAAGAGGGTGTAAAAAGCTCTTTATCAGTTAATACAGCGGCCCTAGGTAAGAAAAAAAGCACGACTCAAGTTTTCTGTGGCTTCTGACTCAGTTTTAATGGAATGTGAGTGTGATGCCAGAGCCTGGTTAAAAATAGAAGCTCTCTGGTGTCCAAGCTCTTCTACAGACAGTGCATGGGAATCCAGATAGTAACTCATCACTGAGAGGGTCGCTATTAATTAGTAGGAAGATGTCAAGCTTCACACTGGGCAGTAAGTGAAAATGGCTTAGAGTTTATAGAGTAGAGCTGCTGCTATTGCCAGAGAATCAGGGTTACTCCCTAAGTCTCTCTGGGGGCAAGTCTCTGGATTAACTGAGAGCTCAGTCACTATATACAGCAGCCACACGCCTTGAAGGATGAAACCCAAAGAGCTAGTGTGGTTGGCCCTGTTTAGAAATGGCCTGCAGGACAGTCCTGGAAAAGGAGGAAGAACCTGCCAGGTAGCCACAGAAAGGAAAGTGACATTCTAGACCCAACTTAAGAGAAGTAATGGGAGAGCAAGGCCGAGCCCATCACCTCAGGTCCCCAAGAGTAGATGGGGAGGGAGCAGGCCTTAGTGAGCATTGAGAGAGGATGGATGAGTGGGACGAGGGCCTCAGGCTCAGGTTTGTGTGGCCCATCTGCTTCTTTGAAAGTGTTTGTTAGTTGCTCAGTTGTGTCGACTCTTTGCAACCCCATGGACTGTAACCCGACAGGCTCTTCTGTCCATGGGATTCTCCAGGCAAGAATACTGAAGTGGGTTGCCATTTCCTACTCCAGGAGATCTTCCCAACCGAGGATCGAGCCTGCATCTCCTGCTTTGCAGGAAGATTGTTTACTGAGTCACCATCTGCTTCTTTACTG
Source organism: Neotragus moschatus (assembly GCA_006410615.1). Lineage (NCBI taxonomy): Eukaryota > Metazoa > Chordata > Mammalia > Artiodactyla > Bovidae > Neotragus > Neotragus moschatus. The sequence goes on along the minus strand of SJYA01001314.1, from coordinate 1,208,036 downwards.
AGGGCCTTCTGAGCTTGACTCTGGCCTTGTTCATAATGTAACTTGTAGGGGAAAATGCTAAGAAGAAAATGTGTTCAATGAATGAGTTTTAAATTCCAAAAATTCATGGCTCAACAAGGTCTTGTAACCAGATGCAATCAATATAAAAAGAGAGAGCCTTATAATAATTTTCACAACAATAATTATTTTCCATCCTAAAGATGACAAACTTACCCACCTCCCATTAAGCATACCTCCTAAGAGAAATTAATTTCTAGCCTTGAGCAGAACCTCTCCAAGCTTTCCTTCTTTATCTGTACAATAGCTGTATTACTGTTGCTGTTTAGTCCGTAAGTCATATCCAGTTCTTTGTGACCCCATGGGCTGCAGCATGCCATGCTTCCCTGTCCTTCACCCTCTCCCAGAGTTTGCTCAAACTCCGGTTCACTGAGTCGGTGATGCCATCCAATCATTTCATCCTCTGTTGCCCACTTTTCCTGCTCCCCTCAGTCTTTCCCAGCATCAGGGTCTTTTCCAATGAGTCAGCTCTTCATATCAGATGACCAAAGTATTTGAGCTTCAGCTTCATCATCAGTCCTTCTAATGAATCTTCAGAGTTGATTTCCTTTAGGATTGACTGGTTTGATCTCCTCGCAGTTCAAGAACTCTCAAGAGCCTTCTCCAGCACCACAGTTCAAAAGCATCGATTCTTTGGTGCTCAGCCTTCTTTATGCTCCAACTCTCACATCCATACATGACTACTGGAAAAACTATAGTAGCTTGGACTATATTTGACTGTATAGCTGTATAATCATAGCTGTTTTCACAAGATTTCTTTTAACAATGAAATAACATGTATGTGCAAGAATTAGGGAGGGTGATTTAGCATATAGCTTATTAAAGTACTAATTTAACTTTTTAAATGTTTTTTACTATAAAAGTCATATAAAATAAAACATAGTATTGACCATATTTAACTGTACAGTTCAGTGGCACTAAGGGTATTCACATTGTTGTACAACTCTCACCATCATCCATCTGAATTTTTCACCTTCCTAAAGTGAAACTCTGTCCTCATTAAACACTAACTCCCATTCTTTCTCCCCAACCCCTCACCCCTTGGTCCTTGGCATCTACCAATGTACTTGCTAACTCTATGAATTCAACTATTCTAGGTAGCTCGTATAAGTGGAATCAAACAGTATTTGTCTGCACTTAACAACAAAGGTCCGTTTAGTCAAGGCTATGGTTTTCCCAGCGGTCATGTATGGATGCAAGAGTTGGACTATGAAGAAAGCTGAGAGCTGAAGAATTGATGTTTTTGAACTGTGGTGTTGGAGAAAACTCTTGAGAATCCATTGGACTGCAAGGAGATTCAACCAGTCCATTCTAAAGGAGATCAAACCCTGGGTGTTCTTTGGAAGGAATGATGCTAAAGCTGAAACTCCAGTACTTTGGCCACCTCATGTGAAGAGTTGACTCATTGGAAAAGACTCTGATGCTGGGTGGGATTGGGGGCTGGAGGAAAAGGGGACAACAGAGGATGAGATGGCTGGATGGCATCACCGACTTGATGGATGTGATTTTGAGTGAACTCTGGGAGTTGGTGATGGACAGGGAGGCCTGGCATGCTGCGATGCATGGAGTCGCAAAGAGTCAGACACGACTGAGCCACTGNCTGGAGGAAAAGGGGACAACAGAGGATGAGATGGCTGGATGGCATCACCGACTTGATGGATGTGATTTTGAGTGAACTCTGGGAGTTGGTGATGGACAGGGAGGCCTGGCATGCTGCGATGCATGGAGTCGCAAAGAGTCAGACACGACTGAGCCACTGAACTGAACTGAATGTATATTAGGGGCTTCACAGGTGGAGCTAGTGAAAAAGAACCCCCTGCCAGTGCAGTGGACATAAGAGACCAGGTTCGATCCCTGGTTGGGAAGATCCCCTGGAGGAGGGCATGGCAATTCCCTCCAGTATTCTTGCCTGGAGAATCTCGTGCAGAATCTGGCAGGCTACAATCCATAGGGCCACAAAGAGTTGGACGTAACTGAAGCAACTTAGCCTGACTTAGCATAACATGACAACATTTATTAGGATGCATTTTTAAGGTTTAACTTAATATATAAATATTAATTTGAGAAATGAAAGTAATACAAATGATCGATATCACTTTTCTTTCTGGTTCAACTGTACGGTATTTCTCCCCTAGTCAATTCTTACTAATTTTCACTATTAAGAATCAGAGTTACCCTCTGAGAAGCTGTTCTGCAATGCCATGCTACATCATTAATCTCAGTGTCTGTCCATCTTAATAGGCAGTGGACCCCTTCAAGAGAGGGAATGTGCCTCATTCAGGTCTGGGGTCTGCCACCATGTTTAGAAGATGGAGGTGCTTGGATATTTAGTAAATAACTGAATGAATGAAGATTTGTGTTGGTGAGGAAACGTTGGGAATGGGGTTCGCTTTGGCAGGAATATGGCATGAACAAAAGCAGGAACATATTTAGAATATTTAGGAAGATGCAGAGGAGGATAGTCTGGCTAGAGAACAGGAGTTGGGGAGTACTGGGGAACAGATCTGCCATAGAGACCAGGTGGTGATTTAGTCGCTCAGTCGTTTCCAACTCTGCAACCCTATGGACCATAGCCCACAGGGCTCCTCTGTCCCTAGAACTCTCCAAGCAAGAATACTAGAGTTAGTTGCTATTTCTTCTCCAGGGGATCTTCCCAATCCAGGAATCAAACCTGGGTATCCTGCATTGCAGGAAGATTCTTTACCAACTGAGCTATCTGAATTCTTGACCCACCTGCTTTTGTTCCTTATTTGTAAATTCTGTTCCCTCCTTCCAGTTCACAGCTTCACAAGATGGCTAAATCTTTCCATCATCACCTCCTGCTCCCCTCTGGACATAGAACCAGCTCCCAAGCCCCTTGTGTCATGACCTCTGCAATTCCTTATTTTTTTAAAAAATTTACCTTTGAATGCTAAGACATTGACTTGGTTCAAAAACTGAGCAATATAGCAAGGTATGTATGAAGAAGTTATAACCCTAGGCGATGCTGAATGGCCCTATTGGGAGACATATTGGGAAATGCTGAAGAACACAATAAAGATTCAGAAACCCATGAGATGTCTATGGCAGTCCAGTGGTTTAGGGGCTTCCCTTGTCATACACTAGTTAAGAATCCACCTTCCAATGCAGGGGATGCAGGTTTGATCCCTGGTCAGGGAACTAAGATCCCACATGCCCTGGGGCAACTAACCCTGTGTGCTGCAACTAGGACCCCATTCAGGCAAATAAATAAATAGATATTATTTTAAAGAATGAAAGAGAGCACTATAAATAATTATGGCAAGACAATAGGCATAAATTGATTCTGCCCTGGGCAAACCAGGAAGGTGACTTAGAGTAAAAGAGATAGGTATATTGACTCCCTCACTTCCCCTATTTTCAGTGGTCACAATGAAATTCATCTAACTGATATTTTAGAATTTGATTCCTACCCTAAAATGAGCATCCAAATCACCAATAGCATTAGAAAAAATTTCAAAGTGATGCTCTAGATCTCCAGAACCAACACGTATGGGACTTGGGTGGTGTGTATTTATGTGTCTGTGTCTATGACATCCGTCGTTGATGCTGGCTGATGAGCTATGAAATCCCAATTTTATGGCTTCTCTCTAGCTGTTAATAACAAAGCAATAAGAATAAATTAAATTTCTATCAGATATTATAATTGCTATTATTGTTCACAAGTCATCTCATCTGATCTCTTAGACAACCTTCTTTTTTTTTTTTTTTTAATTAATTTTTATTTTTTTAGTTTGTTTTGCTTTACAATACTGTATTNTGAGCTTTAAGCCAACTTTTTCACTCTCCTCTTTCACTTTCATCAAGAGGCTTTTTAGTTCCTCTTCCCTTTCTGCCATAAGGGTGGTGTCATCTGCATATCTGAGGTTATTGATATTTCTCCCGGCAATCTTGATTCCAGCTTGTGTTTCTTCCAGTCCAGTGTTTCTGATGATGTACTCTGCATACACTTCATTTCATACCAGATTCCAGTCTCATCTCTATAAATATTGGCTCAGTGCATGAATAAGCCTCTCTAATGTATCCTGATTATGTCTACCTTAAAAGCAAAGCTGTATCCACACTTCCTCTGATCATACATTGGAAAGGCTGCTGAATTATCACTGTATCAAATGATATATTGATATAGTTATTAAATGATGCAATTATCATTGTATCAAATACAATGATCATTGTATAAATGACTACTGGATTTCCTGGGCTTGCCTGATGGCTCAGACAGTAAAGAATCTGCTTGCAGTGCAGGAGATCCAGTTCAATCCCAGGGTCCAGAAGATCCCCTGGAGATGGTGACCCACTCCAGTTCTTGCCTGGAGAATTCCTTGGACAAAGGAGCCTGCTGGGCTACAATCCATAGGGTCATAAAGAGTCAAACACAATTGAGTGACTAACACTTTCACCAGATTCCCGGGGACTCCTCATCTCGGCTCACTCTTTCTAACTTGGTGTTTCTACCCAGGTCCATTCTAATCCTCCCTTTCTATGGTTCCCTTCACTTGAAATGCAAAAGAAAGTTTTAAGAAACTTAGAACTGCAGATAAAAGTACAAAAACCAAGGAATAAGTGAATTTTTGATAGCCATGAGCTTTCATTCCTTTTTAACTTTTAAAAATTTTGTCAGGGAAATTATCAAATATAAATAGAAAAGTGGAGAGAACTGTGTAATGAGGCTGCTCTACCCGTTACCCAATTTTAACAATTTTAAATAGGTATGTAAACACTTCTGTTTCACTCAAATTCCCCACTCCATGGAGATTCTTTTGAAGCAAATTCTAGATAGTGCATTGCTTCACCTGAAAATTTTTCACTGGGTACCTCTATACAGTACTCATTTTTGAAATGTGTAACCATAATATCTGGAGGACGAAATGTCAACACACTCCAGTTCTTGCCTGGAGAATCCCATGGACAGAGGAGCCTGGCAGGCTACAGTCCAACATAAGAGTAGAACACAATTGTAGCGACTTTGCACACACACAACCATAATATCATTATCATCTCTAAGAGGAAAGTCAACAATAATTATTTTCAAATATCCACCCAGGGTTCACATTTCTCCAATTTTCTTGTGACACTATTAGAATCTCTTTNTGGAGAATCCCATGGACAGAGGAGCCTGGCAGGCTACAGTCCAACATAAGAGTAGAACACAATTGTAGCGACTTTGCACACACACAACCATAATATCATTATCATCTCTAAGAGGAAAGTCAACAATAATTATTTTCAAATATCCACCCAGGGTTCACATTTCTCCAATTTTCTTGTGACACTATTAGAATCTCTTTGCTTCAATCAAGATCCAAGTAAGATTCATATGTTATGGTTGGTTTTATGTCTGTCTGTAAACTTTTTTTACCCCCTTCATCTCTCTTTTTTCCTTTTCTTTGAAAATTTTATTGTTATTTTATTTGAATGAGCAGTTTTCTATAGATTAGATTTTCTTTTTCTTTGAAAATTTTATTGTTTTATTTGAACGGGCAGTTTTCTATAGATTAGATTTTGCTGTGTTCTCTGTGTTGTCATGTTCCTTTTCTCCTTGTGTTTCCTGGAAACTAGTCACTAGAACTGAAAGATTTTGTCATGTTTTTTGTTTGTTTTAAATTAATGTTTAGATGATGTTCTTCCATCAGGAGGTACATAATGTTTATGGACTCTATCAATCATGATGACCACAGTCTTGATTCATCAATTTCCTTTTATTAGGATTGTAAAATGGTTACATTCTATTCTATTCTCTATCGTTCTATCTTCATTTATTATTAGCTGGAAAACATCTGAAAGGACCAATTTTCACTTATCGGCTATTTGATTAATCGAGGTATAGATTTTACAGGAGAGGCAGGTTAAGTTGTTGATTCAGACTTATAGATTAAAACCTATTATTAATCCTTACTGTGATGATTAATACTTTTTAATATCCTTATCAAGCTTCAAACCATGCCAGCTTTGGCCAGTGGCAGTTTCTTCAGATTAGTTGCTGACTCCTCTTGCCAAAATCCTGTGGTCTCTTGTGACTACCATTCTTGTAGCTAATACATTTCCTGCCCAAATCTGATTTCTCCAAGAATTCTTCATTCTTTTCAGTGATAAACAGTGTTTGAGGTCACCGTCTAGTCAGAGGCTTATTTCAGCTGCACTGATCACAGTGTCTAGGTCTTTCTAGTAGTCAAAGCTAGGAAATGTGATTTTTAAGATAAATACACTATTTGTTTTCCAAGGAACAAATAATAATAAGTTGTCTTTTCCATTACATTAATATCCCCTGTTTCTTTTTTTCTGTCATTGCACTGTCTAAGCCATCTGGAACATTGTTCATTACTTATACTTTTAGACATCTTTATTCATTAAAAACATTTTTGATAATCAAGGAAGGAACAGAAAAAAATATTTCTGATATCAGAAAAATCCCCCTTAAAGTGAGGGGACAATCCTTTAGGTATTAGCAAGCTGTGGCCCAAGGGCCAAATATAGCTGCTTCTTTTCTTTAATGACTATGAATTAAGAATAACTTTTACCTTTATTAAATGATTGAAAAAATCAAAATAAGAGTATAATACATAAAAATTATACAGAATTCAATTTCAGCATTTTCTAAGTTGTCTGTCACTAGTTTTTATTTACTCTTCAACTGAAAAATTATCTGTAGATATTTTGCTGAGTTTATATTTTAGTCATTCTACTATGAATATAGTTTTATCAATTTTTTCCAAGAACACTTTAATGTATATATATGTATGTGTGTTTGTGTGTGCGCACACATGCCAAGTCATTTCTGTTTTATCTGACTCTTTTCTACCCTGTGGACTGTGGCCCATCTGGCTCCTCTGTCCATGGGATTCTCCAGGCAACAATACTGGAGTGGGTTGCCATTTCCCACTCCAGGGGATCTTCCCAAACCAGGGATCAAACCTGCGTCTGTTCCGTCTCCTACACTGGCAGGCAGGTTCTTTACCCCTAGTGCCACCTAGGAAGCCCTGTGTGTGTGTATAATATATATATTTGTGTGTATATATATATATGTATATAAAATATCTTTTGGTGTATAAAATACAATAAATATAGCTCTATTGGGAAGTATGCCTTTTATCAACATAAAGTAAGATCTTTATCCCATGAAATACTTTGTGCCTTGGATTCTATTTTATTTAATACTAATATTGCTGCTCCAGGTTGGGTTTTTTTGTATTTTTTTTTTATTTTGTTTGTTTAATTTATTTTTAATTAGAGAATAATTGCTGTACAATATTGTGTTGTTTTCTGCCATGCATCAACATTAATCAGCCATAGTTATACATATGTCCCCTCCCTCTTGAACATCCCACCCACCTCCCACCCCATCCCAGCCAGAGCACCTGGCTTGATCTCTGAGTCAGGAAGATCCCCTGGAGAAGAAAATGGCAATCCAATCCAGCATTTTTGCCTGGAAAATCCCATGGACAGAAGAGCCTGGTGGGCTACAGTCCATGGGGTTGCAAAGAGTCAGTCATGACTGAAGTGACTTAGCACGAACACACAGCCAGTGCTTACAGCCAGACACTATGCTTACCAGTAAGAGGAAATTGAGGCACAAAGAAAGTGAGAAACCTGCCCTCACCANTGAGTCAGGAAGATCCCCTGGAGAAGAAAATGGCAATCCAATCCAGCATTTTTGCCTGGAAAATCCCATGGGCAGAAGAGCCTGGTAGGCTACAGTCCATGGGGTTGCAAAGAGTCAGACATGACTGAAGTGACTTAGCACGAACACACAGCCAGTGCTTACAGCCAGACACTGTGCTTACCAGTAAGAGGAAATTGAGGCACAAAGAAAGTGAGAAACCTGCCCTCACCGGTGGACCTATCAGTGGAAGGATTTCCTTTCTAGGAATAAGGGAGTAGCTCTGAAAAGTTGGTAGCAGGCCCTAGTATGTTTATGGAGCACAATAAATATGGTAACTATTGAGTTGACCAAACAGTTCAGGTTTTCCATAACATAGTTTGGAAAAACCTGAACAAACTTTTGCCAACTCAATATTTTCATTTTCCTCTCCTAAGGAACTCTGTATTCAAGAGCTACAGATTCCAGTTCTCCTTTTAGGCCTGAACTCGAATTTTTTTATAAGTGATAAGTCATACGTTCTGACCTAGTCTAATCTGATTGTTTTTTAAGCCGACCTTATTAACAGAGTTTTGTCAAAGGTTTTTTTTTTTTATTTGACAGAATGCAATCTTCACAGTTTTTCACATGGCCAATCATGTCCAACTTGAACAAACAAAATTATTAACTTGGAAGAATTTATTGTTCTTTCAGTGATTTGAATTATACATTTCTCTGCTTTCTGAAAAATAGAGTATAAAATGTGTGATTAATTTCCTTGGCCACTCAGATGACTGTTTTTGTTTTGAACGTTGAGCATTGTAGCAGTGAACACTATTTTCATTATAAAACCAGCAAAGCAGAGATTGACTCTTAGCGTGATCTGAAGGTTAAAAGCATGAGCTTTGGTGTCAAACAAGGCTGGGTTTGAATCTGAGCTCAGCCATGTCCTTTAGTCATGAATTAAATTCCTTAAGTCTCAGTTTCTTCATCTGCAAAATGAGAGGGAGAGTATATTCACATAGGGTCATAAGGAAGAATTAAATGAGGTAGGTTAGTGAAATATCTTGCATAAAATAAGTATCTTCTAGTAAAACAAGTCTGGCATAAAATAAGTGTTCAGTGAAATGTCAGTTTGATCCGTGAATATTTACTAAGCATGTACACTGTACCAGGCTTCCCTGGTGGCTCAGATGGTAAAGAATCTACCTGCAATGTGGAACATCCGGGTTCTATACCTGGGCTTGATACTGTGCCAGGCACAATCCCTATTTGGATGAAATTTATTTTTTTGATGTTATTTATTTTTAAATTAATTTTTATTGGAATATAGTTGCTTTATAATGTTGTTAGTTTTTGCTGTACAGCATAGTGACTCAGTTATACATATATCCCCCTTTTTTGGATTTTCTTCCCATTTAGGTCACCAGAGAGCACTGAGTAGAGTTCCCTAAGCCATACAGTGGGTTCTCATTAGTTATTTATTTTATACATAATATCAATAATGTATATATGTCATATCCAAATCCTCTATTGATGAAATGTATATATAGAGAGAGGAGATTCCTAGGTGGCAGAGGAGCCTGGTGGGCTATGATCCATAGGATCTCAGAGTCTGACACAACTATATTGACTTAGCATGCACACACGCATATAGGGAGAGACATTAAGCAAGTCATCACATACATTATCATATGAGAACAATTGTGGCAAAAAGTTATGATTGTAGAGCATAGGACGCTGTGGTCACGTTTAACAAAAGAATTCCTAGGTGAAATCTGGAGTGTGCCGATGGGAGGAGAAAGATCACAGACAGTTTTCTTAAGGAAGTAGAATTTAATCTAAGACCTAAAGGATGAAGAAGGGGTGGAGGTGGAGAAAACATTATATGTAAATGAAACAACAGGTGTGAGGGTCCTGGGGTGAAAAGTTGAGAGAAGAACAGTGATTGGAGGAGTCTTGGAAGGTCTGCAAGGCAGAGTAGGAGAGGCAAGACCAGATCGTATGGCCTGATGGGTAGTGTTAGTGAATTTCATGCAAGTGCACTTGAGACATACAGGCAGAGATGTCACAGAATAGGAGTTGGTTGAATTTCATAAAGATCATCCTAGAGAAAAGAGATGATACATGCATGCAGGAGACCAATGAGTAGAGTCACGCAGATGATAAATAGCGGTAGTTTGGATTAGCGTGCTGCGATTCATGGGGTCGCAAAGAGTCGGACACGACTGAGCAACTGAACTGAACTGATGACCCGTGACAGTGGAGACAGAGATGTACAAAGACTTGGACAATGTTAGGAGGTATAATCCACTGGAGATATCAATAAGGTATCAGAATTGACTGCCATGTTTTTGTCACAAACGCATAAATGAATGTTAAATATTCTTTATAGAGATGAGGAATACTAGAAGTCAAGCAAGTTAGAGTGTCATTTGGGACATATTAACACTGAGATTCCTACAAGACATCTAAGTATAGATGCACATATGGATCATAAGCTCAAAAAATAAGCACTGACTCAAGCTATATGTGTGTATGCTAAGTCAATTTAGTTGTGTCCAACTCTTGGCTACCCTATGGACTGTAGTCTGCCAGGCTCCTCTGTCCATGGGGATTTTCCAGGCAAGAATACCAGAGTGGGTTGCCATTTCCTTCTCCAGAGGATCTTCCTGACTCAGGGATCAAAGCCAAGTCTCATTATGTCTCCTGCATTCTTAGGCGGGTTCTTTACCACTAACCACACCTGGGAAGCCCAGGCTATATACTTGATAGCTAAATGCTGCACACAGATATTAATCTTGACGGCATCCATATTTTTAGAGCAGATTTTCTGAGCACTCCCAGATAATCAGAGATATTTCTACTCTTGCTATGGAAAATTTCAGTGTATTGATTAGTAGAAAGATTTCTGAACTGGGAGTCTGAAGACCAGAGTTTTTATCTAGTCCTTCTGCTCACCAGCTGTGTAACCCTGAGCAAGTGCTTCACCCTTTTGCACGTTCATATCCTTATCTGTTTGTAGCTCAGATGTCTGCTTGACTCTTGGTGTTTCAGGGACTTATAGGAAGAGGTTATAAATAATTTCCGCAACAATTTAGATCAAAATATGCATGTTGTATCCCAAATAGACTACAAAGAAAATCTACAAAGTATTGAAATGCCTGTCGATCAGTACCACTCCCAGAAAAAANAGTCACGCAGATGATAAATAGCGGTAGTTTGGATTAGCGTGCTGCGATTCATGGGGTCGCAAAGAGTCGGACACGACTGAGCAACTGAACTGAACTGATGACCCGTGACAGTGGAGACAGAGATGTACAAAGACTTGGACAATGTTAGGAGGTATAATCCACTGGAGATATCAATAAGGTATCAGAATTGACTGCCATGTTTTTGTCACAAACGCATAAATGAATGTTAAATATTTTTTATAGAGATGAGGAATACTAGAAGTCAAGCAAGTTAGAGTGTCATTTGGGACATATTAACACTGAGATTCCTACAAGACATCTAAGTATAGATGCACATATGGATCATAAGCTCAAAAAATAAGCACTGACTCAAGCTATATGTGTGTATGCTAAGTCAATTTAGTTGTGTCCAACTCTTGGCTACCCTATGGACTGTAGTCTGCCAGGCTCCTCTGTCCATGGGGATTTTCCAGGCAAGAATACCAGAGTGGGTTGCCATTTCCTTCTCCAGAGGATCTTCCTGACTCAGGGATCAAAGCCAAGTCTCATTATGTCTCCTGCATTCTTAGGCGGGTTCTTTACCACTAACCACACCTGGGAAGCCCAGGCTATATACTTGATAGCTAAATGCTGCACACAGATATTAATCTTGACGGCATCCATATTTTTAGAGCAGATTTTCTGAGCACTCCCAGATAATCAGAGATATTTCTACTCTTGCTATGGAAAATTTCAGTGTATTGATTAGTAGAAAGATTTCTGAACTGGGAGTCTGAAGACCAGAGTTTTTATCTAGTCCTTCTGCTCACCAGCTGTGTAACCCTGAGCAAGTGCTTCACCCTTTTGCACGTTCATATCCTTATCTGTTTGTAGCTCAGATGTCTGCTTGACTCTTGGTGTTTCAGGGACTTATAGGAAGAGGTTATAAATAATTTCCGCAACAATTTAGATCAAAATATGCATGTTGTATCCCAAATAGACTACAAAGAAAATCTACAAAGTATTGAAATGCCTGTCGATCAGTACCACTCCCAGAAAAAAGCTAAATAGTGCTGAGTATATTATTGGTGAGATTTAATAATATGTCCATATTCTTATATCTTTTATTTTTGGCTGCACTGCCAAAAATTGTCTTAATTGCTGCTCGTGGGCTTTCTCTAGTTGTGGTGAAGAGGGGCTACTCTCTAGTTGCAGTATGTGGGCTTCTCATTGTGGTGACTTCTTGTTTTTTATTTACTTTTTAATTGGAGGAAAACTGGTTTTCAGTGTTGTGTTGGTTTCTGCCATACAGCATTGTGAATCAGCCATAAGTGTGTGTGTGTGTGTGTGTGTGTGTGTATACATATGCATGCTAAGTTACTTCAGTCACGTCCAACTCTTTTCGATCCCGTGGACTGTAGCCACCAGGCTCCTCTGTCCATGGGATTCTCCAGTCAAGAATACTGGAGTAGGTTGCCTTGCCCTCCTTCAAGGGATCTTCCCGACCCAGGGATCAAACCCACATCTCCGGTGGTTCCTGCATTGCAGGCAGGTTCTTTACAGCTGAGCCACCCAGCTTCTCCCCGTCCCCATCCCACCCCTCTAGGTCATCACAGAGCATCAAGCTGAGCTCCCTGTGGTCTATAGCAATGTATACAGAGGGAGGTAAGTCAGAAAGAGAGAAATAAATACCATACGTTAGCACATATATATGGAATCTAGAAAAAATGATATACATGAACCTATTTGCAGGGCAAGAATGGAGATGCAGATGTATAGAATGAACTTGCGGTGGCTTCTTTTGCTGTGGAGCACAGACCCTGGAGCGTGGGCTCAGCTGTTGCAGGTCCCAGGCTTTAAAGCACAGATTCAATAGTTGTGGCACATTGGCTTAGTTGCTCTGAGGCATGTGGGATCCTCCCAGATGAGGGATCGAACCCATGTCTCTTGCACTGGCAGATGGATTCTTCACCACTGAGCCACCAGAGAAGCCCAGTCCAGTTCAGTCACTCAGCTGTGTCCGACTCTTTGCGACCCTATGGACTTCAGCACACCAGGCGTCCCTGTCCATCACCAAATCCCGGAGTTTGCTCAAACTCATGTCCATTGAGTCTGTGATGCCATCCAGCCATCTCATCCTCTGTCATCCCCTTCTCCTCCAGAAGCCAGGAGTTAACTTCTAACTCACCAGAATCAAGTCAGAATAAGCAAAAACAATGAGTATTATGATTTCATGTTAACAGACTGTCGAAGCTTTCTTCTCTTCCAATGATAATTTTTTCTGGGAATGAGAGAGACAGATTGACAACTAAGCCAGGTAAAAGTTAAGCTACTTCAACACTTGCCTGGAAACTGAAGTCAGCTGGGCTGAAAGTGCTGAAGGAAGCTCCTGTCCAAACAGAACATCTAGAAAACTATTGATTGTGATTATCTGATGTGTTCTGAATGAATCACTTAATTTGAGCAGATATTGGGTGGGCATTTCAGAAGTGAATAGCCAAAGTGGGAAACAACCTTTCTTAGAAACATGACTCATTTGGGTAACAGAAAGTCACACCATACACCAGGGATTAGTTCTTTTCAGGAAGAAAGGCATTTGTCTCTGTCTTTGCTTTTTCAACTTTTTATTTTGTATTGGAATATAGCTGATTAACAATGCTGTGATAGTTTCAGGTGGACAGCAAAGGGACTCAGCCATATGTATGTATACATGTATCCATTCTCCCCCAGACCCCCCTCCCATCCAAGATGCCACATAGCATTGAGCAGAGTTCCATGTGCTATACAGTAGGATGTTCTTGCTTTTTTCTTCACCATTTTCCATGTTTATCCTTCAGGCATCTTTTTTAAAATTAATTTATTTTAATTGGAAGCTAATTACAATATTATTGTGGTTTTTGCCATACACTGACATGAATCAGCCATGCCTGTACATATGTTCGCCATCCTGAACCCCCCTCCCACCTCCCTCCCCATCCCATCCCTCAGGGTCATCCCAGTGTACCAGCCCTGAGCACCCTGTCTCATGCATCAGACCTGGACTGGCGATCTATTTCACATATGATAATATACATGTTTCAATGCTGTTCTCTCAAATCATCCCACCCTTGCTTTCTCCCACAGGGTCCAAAAGTCTGTTCTTTATATCTGTGTCTCTTTTGCTATCTCACATCTCTCTCTCTTTTGCTATCTCATCATTACCGTCTTTCTAAATTCCACATATATGCATTAATATACTGTAGTGCTGTTTTTGTTTCTGACTTACTTCACTCTGTTTCATCCACCTCATTAGAACCGATTCAAATGCATTCTTTTTAATAGCTGAGTAATAGTCCATTGTGTATATATACCACANGGAAACTGAGCAGAGTCTGGGTCTCTGGACCACAGATGAGCAGACAGTTTTATGGAAACCACTTTCCCTTCTCAACTGTACACTCTTCATCTGTTATAGAGGGGTTGACAGTGCCTGCTAGGTTTCCTAGTTTCTGCCACTCTTCACATTCTAACATCCTGTGACTCCAGCTAATTAAAGCTGTCATAACCTGATATCTCTCGAAGTTGTCATTAAGATGTCAGGTTTTCAGGTAGGTGAAACTAAGTTAGAAGCTGGAAGGCTAGAACCAAGAAGACTGACTCAAGGCTTCCAACTTCTGTACTGAGTCCCCCTTATTCAACAGGAGCTAAACTCAAGAGGCACCTTCTAATTATCAGTGCTAAGTTGGAATTTGAGAACTTCTGGGTTTTTTAAATTTTTTAATTAAAGGAAAATTGCTTTACAATGTTGTGTTAGTTGCTGCTATACAACAGTGTGAATCAGCCCTATGTATATATGTACATTTTCCCTCCTTCTTGGACAGCCAAGAGTTCAAACCAGTCAATCCTAAAGGAAATCAACCTTGAATATTCATTACAAGGACTGATGCTGAAGCTGAAGCTTCCTTTGGCCACCTGATGTGAAGAGCTGACTCACTGGAAATGACTCTGATGCTGGGAAAGACTGAGGGCAAGAGGAAAAGGGGGTGACAGAGAATGAGATGGTTGGATGGCATTACCAACTCAACAGATAAGAGTTTGAGCAAATGCCGGGAGATAGTGAAGGACAGGGAAGCCTGGTATACTGCAGTCCATGGGGTCACAAAGAGTCAGATGAGACTGAACAACTGAACAACAACCTCCTTCTTGAGCCTGTCTCTCTCTCCCCGCCCCCCTCATCCCACCCCTTCTAGGTCATCACAGAGCACCAGGCTGTGTTCCCTGTGCTATACAGCAGCTTCCCACTGGCTATCTGTTTTTCACTTGATAGTGTATATATGTCAATGCTTCTTTTTCAGTTCATCCCACCCTCTCCTGAGAACTCCATTTTTACCCTCATGTATTTTAGAGAGAACTGGAACACTGGTGGATAAAACACACTTCGGAGTCCAGTATTGGCAGGAAAATAGTTTTCTTTCTATGGGGACCATTGAGAGCAAACTTTGCTGTAACTGTAGCTAAAACGTGACTATAGTGTAGCCTTCACTGGGATGGGTCCTGGTATCTTCCACAATAAGCCTACAGATGAGCCCCAGATCAGAAACCAAAAGCGAAATGCTTCCAATGGAGAGGACATTGAGTGAGACTTAAGTGCATCTTTTGAAATCATCCATTTCAATTACTCCTTGGTATCTAAAGCCCTCAACAATGGAAGGGGGGATAGTGAATCTCCAAGGGTGAAGATGTAGATGGTGTTGAGGGGATAAACTCAGGCTCTTCCCGTCTCACTCTGGCCAAGTTTTAGTCAATCAGAGTGTTTGGAGGGACCCTAAAATAGTCAGAAATTCTGCAGCAGGACCTAATCGTGGAGGAAACTTAGTGCATGGAAGAGTCTCTAGAGGCTTGGGGATTTTCCAAAGCTCGGGAATTCAGTGAAGCAAATTCACATGCAAGGGATGACCCGACCTGCAGGGGGAGGAGTTCCAGGAATTAAGCCGAAGCTGTTTGTGTTTCTTGCAGCAGAGTCTGAACAGAAATTGTTGAAGTGCCCAGCATACCTATGATGACAAGAGAAATAGGAGACCCCGTGGTGTTATGGGTAATTCAAATGTCTGGCTCCTCCTGTGGAGCATGGTGAGAAAAACTAGAGTATGCTTAAAACTAGGTATGCTTAAAGCTCAACATTCAGAAAACAAAGATTATGACATCTGGTCCCATCACTTCATGGGAAATAGATGGGGAAACAGTGGAAACAGTGTCAGACTTTATTTTGGGGGGCTCCAAAATCAATAAAGATGGTGACTGCAGCCATGAAATTAAAAGACGCTGACTCCTTGTAAGGAAAGTTATGACCAACCTAGATAGCATATTCAAAAGCAGAGACATTACTTTGCCAACAAATGTCCATCTAGTGAAGGCTAGAAACTCTGCCAAAATAAAAGAAAGCAACACAGAAGGAAGGTAGGGGCGTGATGAGAAATAAGGGCCATGGCTGTGAGGCAGAGGAGAAGCCAGGCCACACTATGAAGCAGTGATGGGGAGGACAGGGAGGATTATGCAGTCAGTCAGTCAAGAAATTCATTCAGCCATTCATTCAGCAAAAATTAGGAGGATGCTTTCCTCGGTGGTTCTGTGGTAAATAATCCGCCTGACAATGCAAGAGGCACCGATTCAATCCCTGGGTGGGGAGGATCCCCTGGAGGGGAAAATGGCAACCCACTCCAGTGTTCTTGCCTGGGGAACCCCATAGACAGAGGAGCCTGGCGTGCTACAGTTCATGGAGTTGCAGAGTTGGACACAGTTTAGCGACTAAACAACAACTTTGAAACACCAGCATTGTGCTGGGTTCTGGAGCTCTATGAGCAAGAAGAACTGACATGATTCCCACTAAAAGGGAGTTTTCATCCTAGTGACTGGATCCAGAGACAGCTGTCCCTAAACCAGGCAGATTCAACCCCGGTGCTCCATGCCATGATGGGTGGACAACAAAGAGAACCATGATCAAGCTTCCTGGTCTGAAAAACATCATCATAATCAAGAAGAAAGTGAGGTTGGGAAAAGAAATTGTGAGGAATTCAGAAAAGATGATGCCTGAGCAGAAAGCCTGGAGCAGAAGAAGGAATCCTGAGATGAGAGCACCCTGATGGGGACCACGAAACAACAGCTCTTTCCAAGCCTGATGACACAGCTCGATCTTCTTTTCCTAGAGAGGAAAAATGAAGGGAAGAAAGAGATCTAAAGATGTGAATAAGGGACTTCTCTGTGGGCCAATGGCTAAGAATCTGCCTAGCAACACAGGAGACTCAGGTTGGATCCTTGGTCAGGAAACTAAGATCCCACATGCCTCTGGAGCAACTAAGCCCATGTGCCACAACTAGAGAGTCCATGGGGTGCAACGAAAGATCCCACATAATGCAGTGAAGATCCTGAGTGCCATAACTAAGACTCAACACAGCCAAATAAGTAAATAAGTGCAATTTTTAAAAAATATGTGAATAATATGAAGAAGTTTGGAAAGAAGCCCTGTACTGTCTTCTTTTAACTTTTGGAAAGGATTTGAAGGAAATACAGTTAGGAGTCTTTCTCTGAACTCCAGTTCAGTTCAGTTCAGTCTTTCAGTCGTGTCCAACTCTCCACGACCCCATGAACTGCAGCACACCAGGCCTCCTTGTCCACCATCAACTCCCGGAGTCTACCTAAACTCATGTCCATTGAGTCGGTGATGCCATCCAACCATCTCATCCTCTGTCGTCCCCTTCTCCTCCCACCCTCAATCTTTCCCAGCATTGGGGTCTTTTCAAATGAGTCAGCTCTTTGCATCAGGTGGCCAAAGTATTGGAGTTTCAGCCTCAACATCAGTCCTTCCAGTGAACACGCAGGACTGATCTCCTTTAGAATGGACTGGTTGGATCTCTTTGCAGTCCAAGAAATTCTCAAGTCTTCTCCAACACCACAGTTCAAAACCATCAATTCTTTGGTGCTCAGCTTTCTTTATAGTCCAACTCTCACATCCACACATGACTACTGAAGAAACCATAGCCTTGACTAGATGGACCTTTTTTGGCAAAGTAATGTCTCTGCTTTTTAGTATGCTGTCTAGGTTGGTCATAGCTTTTCTTCCAAGGAGTAAACATCTTTTAATTTCATGGCTGCAGTCACCATCTGCAGTGATTTTGGAGCCCCCCAAAATAAAGTCTGACACTGTTTCCACTGTTTCCCCACCTATTTGCCATGAAGTGATGGGACCGGATGCCATGATCTTAGTTTCCTGAATGTTGAGCTTTAAGCCAACTTTTTCACTCTCCTCTTTCACTTTCATCAAGAGGCTCTTTAGTTTTTCTTCACTTTCTGCCATAAGGGTGGTGTCATCTGCATATCTGAGGTTATTGATATTTCTCCTGGTGATCTTGATTCCAGCTTGTGCTTCTTCTAGCCCAGCATTTCTCATGATATACTCTGCATAGAAGTTAAATAAGCAAGGTGACAACATACAGCCTTGACATATTCCTCTCCTGATTTGGAACCAGTCTGTTGTTCCATGTCCAGTTCTAACTGTATGCTTCCTGACCTGCATACAGATTTCTCAAGAGGCAGGTCAGGTTGTCTGGTAGTCCCATCTCTTTCAGAATTTTCCACAGTTCATTGTGATCCACACAGTCAAAGGCTTTGGCATAGTCAATAAAGCAGAAATAGATGTTTCTCTGGAACTTTTCTGCTTTTTCAATGATCCAGTGGATGCTGGCAGTTTGATCTCTGGTTCCTCTGCCTTTTCTAAAACCCCAGTTGGAAGCTAACAAAAGAGAATCACCTGAAACGGAGGATGAAAGACTGCAGGGAGGAGAAATGGGTCCCGTGACCTACCTCTGTGGAATTGTCAGATTGAGCATGGGCACATCATGCTAGGTTTAGACTCATATAGCTGTTGTCACACACCTGATGGAATAAACCAAATGGTTCATTTATGGGAGAGCCTCTGATCCAGAAGAATCTCCCATTCACTGTCTTAAAAGCCAATATCAAGAGATTTGCTATAATTAACAAGATAGTATTTCTGCGTGGTTAAAACAGGACTGTCTTTAAAATCTAGGTATAAATTTATTTTAACCATCTCCTTTCTCATCCTACGGGTTTCCCTGGTGGCTCAGATAGTAAAGAATCAGCCTGCAATGCAGGAGACCTGGGTTCAATTCCTGGGTCAGGAAGATGCCCTGGAGAAAGGAATGGCTACCCACTCCAGGATCCTTGCCTGGAGAATTCCATGGACAGAGGAGCCTCGTCGGCTGCAGTCCATGGGGTCGCAAAGAGTCGGACATGACTAAGCAACTAACACATTTACACTTTCACCTTTCTCATCCTATGCCTCAGCTGCCACCAGGAAATGGGTATTTTGAGCAGGGCACCTGAGAGAAAGGACCAGTATTTATCTCTGAAGCTGTGGACACAACAGGAAAGCCAGAGTAGCTTGGCTCTGTAAGGAGACTTCAAAGGAGGGAAGAGGAATAGGAGGAAATGGACTGAAAGGAAATGTTGAGATGTCTTTATGCAGAACAGGACTCTGTGAATACAAAGAGTGTCCCTGAAGGAATTATGGGAAACTCCAAGGATCTGAAATCACCTCATAGCATTAGTGTTCAGAATTCACATATTTTTTTGTTTTTATCTTAAATTCTTCAAATAAGGGACACACACTCCCCTCTCTAGCTGATTTACAGAAGAGTGAAATTCCCAGACAAGGTAATTTGGAGCATGCCCTGCTCATATATCCTCATTAAGCCCAACCCAATGCCTGCCTTGAGAAGAGAGTCCCCTTAATCCTGTCACAGTTGCTATTTGGAAGAAATATGGAACAACATATAGGCATCATAATTAAGATGAATTTTTCTGGAACTGACCACATTCACAAGAATCACCATTCCTGTTCATAGTAGCTGCTTTTTTTCACCTCTCAGATTAAGTTTGAGAAACCATCTTTCTAGTTTAACTCCCCCAGCTGTACCCTTTTTCATTCTACATATATCATCCTCATTTCCTAGATATGCATTATTCTAATGTACTTTCAGATTTGATAAAGGAACATAGACCCTAAAGTCAGACTTCCCAATTCAAATCGCAGCTAACCCTCTGCCTGTGTGACTTTAGTTGAATTATTTAATCTCATTAAATCACAGTTTCTTAATTTGTAAAATGTGGATGTTTATATGAATCATATAATTTTTTATTAGAATACATTAATAGTTGATTTATAGTGTGTTAGTTTCAAATGTACAGCAAAGTGAATCCATTTTACATAGATCCACTCTTTTGCAAATTCTCTTCCTATATAGGTATTTTCCCATACAGAGTATTAAGTGGACTTCCCTGTGCTATACAGTAGGAATCATATGACTCTTGATGTTACTAATGATGATTAAATTTATGTAGACTGTTTAGTACAGAGCCTGGCTCAAACCAGACACTCAATATGAGTACATTGTATTATAACTATAGGAAAATGTTAAAAGCTTTGAAGATAAAGGATAATACTTTCCCACTTAACAACCATCATCTCTGTATGTGCCTGTATGTGTTTTAATTTCTTTGAGACACATTGAATTTAACAGGGAATATGCTTCAGAGACAAAAAAAACTCTCATCAATCACTGTACCATTTTGCCTTCTTTGGTTCTGCAATATTTAACTTTACTCTTTGTTTATATTTATGAGATTCTCCACTAAATTTCAGGGCAGTGTTTGCCGGAGTAGATTTTTAAGCCTATCCATCAGTTTGTCATGACTCTGATGGGTCTCTAGAGCAGAGAGAAAAAGAAAGACATAAAATCAAGATTTTTATGAGGCTGAAGCAAAAGAAAGAAATTGTGCAGAATATAAATAACACTGGGCTAGCAGTTCTATATCTCTTTATCTATTACTGTATTAGTACATAGCTATTAAGTTTGTGACAACCACTTTAATCATTGTTTTTTTCATTTGGAAATTGAGTAATTGAATAAAATAACCTCTAAGAGTGTTCGCATGGCGCTTCCCTGGTGGCTCAGGTGGTAAAGAATCTGCCTGCAATGCAGGAGACACTGGTTCAATCCCAGGGTCGGGAAGATCCCCTGGAGAAGGAAATGGCAGCCCACTCCAGTATTCTTGCCTGGAGAATTCCACGGACAGAGGAGCCTGGTGGGCTACAATCTGTTGGATTGCAAACAGTACGATACGACTGAGTGACTAACACTTTAACACTGTTCCCACTTTAAGATGACTTGGTTTTGCCATTTTGCCTCCAGGAGCTATGAGAGAGTTATTATGTAAGATGCAAAGAGACCTGAAACTTGATTCCTGCTGGGTAAGTTAAAGGATGACTTGAGTAGGTAAAGAGAGAACAGTAAAGGTCATTTTGGACATCTGGACACCCCAAAAAATGAGCAGTGACTTGGAGAGAATTTTGTAGTGTGTCTGTTTACAGTGGAAGTATTAGTGTTAGAAAGCTAGAGTGGGTTTAGCACTGGAAAAGACCCTGCATGTCAAGCTCTTAAGAAACATTTGGCTGCTATTGGAGTATTGTGAGCAGGTGAGTATACTGCAATGTCAAAAGGCATCATCAGAGAAAAAAATCACTGGTCAAAGTTGACAAAGCCAATAAATAGTTTGTAAATTTGAAATTCTCATTAGAAAATACTACTCCAACATTCAGGAGAGAAAAAGATTCAAATTATTAATATTTAGGCTGTATTTGTGTCATATTGCATGTATGCTCAGTTGCTCACTCATGTCCGACTCTTTGCGACCCTATGGACTGCAGCCTGCCAGGGTCCCCTGTCCGTGGGATTCTCACGCAAGAATACTGGATTGGGTTGCCATGCCTTCTTCCTCTCATGTCTCCTGCTTTGGCAGACAGGTTCTTTACCACTAGCGCCACCTGGGAAGCCCATATAATACTGCATCAAAGAACAAAAGAACAATTCAGGTGATCTTATTTTAATATGAATGTTTGGATGAATTTCAACTTAGTTTTAAATTCAGGCAAAACAGTTTGCATATGTAGACTCAGCCTCCATCTCCTGTTTTCATGATTTAAAGCTTCCTAGTGGACATCAAGGGATATTTCATCACTAAGAACCAGTGCAGTCCTATCCTTTGGGTCTTTTCCCATAAACGATATTGCTCATGTGGACCAAGTGTGAATTGCCTTTGAGGATATTATCAAGGATGTGATCAGTCAAATGTGAAAACTCAAATGCATTTGGGATCATTTGGAGCTTTTTCGAGATACGATAAAGGTGTTTGTTGGAGAGTTTGCTTTATTTTCCTAGCCAAGTGGCCCATTGACTTGCAAATAACATGTATGAATCTCTTGTGCTTTCTTGCAGGATCTTTCTTTCCTGATTTCAGGCCCTCAGAAACCGTTTTTAAAATAGCATTTTGGCTCGGTTACCTAAACAGCTGCATCAACCCCATTATATACCCATGCTCCAGTCAAGAGTTTAAAAAGGCCTTTCAGAATGTCTTGAGAATCCAGTGTCTGCGACGAAAGCAGTCCTCCAAACACACCCTGGGCTACACGCTGCATGCACCCAGCCATGCCCTGGAGGGACAGCACAAGGACCTGGTTCGAATTCCAGTGGGATCTGCAGAGACCTTCTATAAGATCTCCAAGACGGATGGGGTCTGTGAATGGAAAATTTTCTCTTCCCTACCCCGCGGATCTGCCAGGATGGCGGTGGCCAGAGACCCGTCAGCCTGCACCACTGCCCGGGTGAGAAGTAAAAGCTTTTTGCAAGTGTGCTGTTGCCTGGGGCCCTCGACCCCCAGTCATGGAGAGAATCATCAGATTCCGACCATTAAGATCCACACCATCTCCCTCAGTGAAAATGGGGAGGAAGTCTAAAGGACAGGAAAGGTCAGAAGGACGGGAGGGTGATCTTAAGCACCCACTCTCCACTTCCTTCTGGGAAGGCCAGTTCACGTTCCGTGGATGCTGAGACACAGACAGAAAACCAGGGACCATCTGGGAATGGGCTAGGGAGGAGAGCTGACTCTGGGGCAGAGGTAGGGCTTAGAGACGAGAGAAGATGTCCTACCACCATCCAGTTCACTATGATGAGAAACAGCATTTCCTTGAGGCTAATGCTCTCTGGGTCATTCTCTGAGCCTGCTTTCTACGCCTGCCCCTTCAAATGACAAACACCATGGGAAACAGAATTTCATACACAATCCAAAAGACGATAAATATAGGATTATGATTTCATCATGAATATTTTGAGCATGCACTCTAAGTTTGGAGCTATTTCTTGATGGAGTGAGGGGATTTTATTTCCAGGCTAAACTTGCTGAGAGCCACGTTGGATTTTTATGGGGAGAAGGGCTGGAGAGGAAGAGCCTTAAGATGGTGGCCAATATCCAGACACATTATTTTTAGAGCAAGTTTTACAGTCCACCCTTTCTCCGTGTGGGTGAAACTTGACAGTGAGATTTTATTTACCTTTTGCTGCTGCTTGACAGGATACTGCTCCCGATTCCCTAAGGATGAGGGTGAGGGGCACTCATTATGTCATTGGTCATCTGCACTTGGGTCTAGAGAATGTTGAAAGAACCAGCTGGGAAAAGGATGGCTTTTCCTAAGGCAAGACAGTAAGGATGAGAGTCAGTTCTTCAACTTCTATGGACAGAATTCCATTAAGTGGTTCCAAGATCAGGTGGAGGAAGGCTTCTTGTGTAACATATTTAAAGATCAAGAGTTTGGGGTGGGGTGGGTGCTACTTTCAAGCTAAGAAAGAGGCTACAAAATTACTCCACAGCATTTTCAACATGGCATAGAAAGGCTTTTCTTGGCAAATCGCTTACCTTTTCCAGAATTCCATTATGAAAATCCAGGGCATATAGTATTTTGAATGCCATATCACCACTGCCGTTTTTTCTCAGCTGCTTCTCTACTGCATGAGTGAGGTCTATGGTCCCCAGGGCACATGGGACATGCCAGAATAAGCTTGATGATTCAAGTACCTCCTTCCTGAACTCTGAAAGATACACTTAGGAAGATGCTTTCTGGTCACTTTAAGCCCATCAAAAACAGAAGTTTGCAAATTGTTTTTGACAGAAGCCTATTTATGCTGAGANCTGCATGAGTGAGGTCTATGGTCCCCAGGGCACATGGGACATGCCAGAATAAGCTTGATGATTCAAGTACCTCCTTCCTGAACTCTGAAAGATACACTTAGGAAGATGCTTTCTGGTCACTTTAAGCCCATCAAAAACAGAAGTTTGCAAATTGTTTTTGACAGAAGCCTATTTATGCTGAGAAAAGATCCGGTCCCCCATTTATTGAACCTATTCCTACTTTTTACAAAAACTTGGGGGAGGAGCTATTTTTTGCTTCCTCTATATCAAAGTTTGGTAAACCTCAAGAATTCAGTATATTACAAAGATACAGATGGTGACTATCAGTACAAACTAAAGTATTTTCACATTCCACAATAGGAATTTAAAAGAAGATTTATGTTTTTGAAATGATGCTTGACTAGAATCACAGGTCTAAAACTTCTAACCATTTCTATGGTCTTTTCCTCCTATTTGGGGTAATTCCTTCTAAGAATTTTAAAACAGATTATTGCCATTTTAAATTATTTATTTATTTATTTATTTATTTTTGCCACCTAGCATGGCTTGCAGGATCTTAGTTCCCTGACCAGGGATTGAACCCAGGTCCTCAGCAGTGAGTGGGCAGAGTCTTAACCACTGGACCACCAGGGAATTTTCCATTACAGACATTGTTTAACCTTCACTGCAAAGGTAGTGGCACCATCATCTTTTCCTTCTTTCCTTGCAGCAAAGTGATAATTTCCTGAAATGCTTCTGAAAGGCTAATTTGTTTGCATACTGCCATGGAAAGTATGCTTGCACATCAGTTGGAGTTTGGTTGTTGGTTGTATTTTGACATAGAATGTTACTGCTTTCTCGGTCCTTTCTGGAAAGTGTCTCATTATTGTCCAGTTAGACACTCTGCCTTTTGCTTGTAACTTAGACTCTGGCAGTAGATGCTGGCTGGATATCTAGACTCTTCTGGTCTGTTTGCACGTCTCATGATGGCTCTTCCAGATGTGGGTGTCATATTGTGCATGGAGGCACGCGGGAAGGACTTGACTACGTAAACCTTGCTTCAGTTTCATTGTTGAGAAGAACTTCCTTTAGGATCTGAGTTTTTAGAACTACTTGTACCAGGCTTACTCTTACAGGAAGAACAACTCCATGAAAAGAAGGGTAACAGTTTTTCTTCGCCAGAATATGACTCCATGTTTGAGCTGGTTTTTAAACCTTAGAGACAAATTTAAATTTTAGATACTAAAAAGCTTAGGATCACCAGAAAACTAGCCTTAATGTCACTTCTAATCAAAGACAACAATTTGAAAACCTTCCAGTCATCAGATAAAATCCATGACAATTGTATTCATGTAAAACTATCCATAAATAATTGTCTGCTATGCACGTCTCCATCCTCAGGCCCTCCAGGGAGGCAAACTTTAACATTTTTTTCCTTTCCCATGATTTGATATTAGGTACAAACACACCAGTTTTACGAAAAATGGATAATGTCACCCAAGACATAGTCAAAGCGGGATAAACAATACACGAGTTATTTTTTTACTCATCCACAAAAATCTCTGTACCTTGGAGCATGCCAAAAACTCTCTAAAATTGTCACAGTTAAACAAATGATCATCATATTTATACTCACATGTTTACTGCTTCTATTTGGAGTTTGGAGAATGTACCCAGAGTAACAGTGATCAAAATATCTTCTCTAATGTGTTATAAAAAGCAGTTGCTTTCAGGATTGTCTAAACATCAGCAAAAAATCAACTTGACATTATGGGATAGGTGAAACTTGAGTTTCTTCTGCAATTCAAATCACATGCATTAAGAGACCTTGAATCTCTTTATTCAGGAATTTCGCCAGACCTTTGCAAGGATTTTAGAAAAGCATTTTATCTGTTATGCTTTCTTCATTTTACTGCCCATAAGGGAGGTCTCAGCCAACACTGCTTCTGCCTATAATCACTTGGGGTCTGCTGCAGCTGCTGCTGCTGCTAAGTCGCTTCAGTCGTGTCGGACTCTGTGTGACCCCATAGACGACAGCCCATCAGGCTCCACCATCCCTGGGATTCTCCAGGCAAAAACTCTGGAGTGGGTTGCCATTTCCTTCTCCAATGCATGAAAGTGAAAAGTGAAAGTGAAGTTGCTCAGTCGTGTCCGACTCTTAGCGACCCCATGGACTGCAGCCTACCAGGCTCCTCCTTCCATGGGATTTTCCAGGCAGGAGTACTGGAGCGGGATGCCATTGCCTTCTCGGGCTTCTAATGCTCTTGCCAGCTACTTGGATTGGTCCATCCATAGTGGACAGTGTTATTTGGTAAATAAACATTTTCTTAAGGTTTGCTTCTTAGGTGTTACTATGTGCCAAGCATTGGCAGAACATTTCACATCCATAGTCTTTACATGTCATAGCAGTTCTGCCGTTCTTATTTGAGAGCCAAGAAATTTGATAGTTAAATGTGATTAATGATTCACCCAAGGCCAAGGAGGAGCCATGATTTGATCCTGGGTCTTCCAAACCCTAATGTCTACATGTTTTCACCAACACCTCAGCCTCATAAGTGGTAAACGTCAAAGCTCCCAGATTGGAGTTGGATATGCTGATGATACTAAACCATTTTTGTCATTGTTATTGTTCAGTTGCTCAGTCGTATATGACTCTTTGCGACCCCACGGACGAGCCCACCAGCCTCCTTTGTCCATGTGACTTCCCAGCCAAGAATACTGGAGTGGGTTGCCATTTCCTCCTCCAGGGGATCTTCCTGGATTATGAAAGGAATCTGTGTCTCCTGCATTGACAGATGGATTCTTTACCACTGAACCACCAGGGAAGCCCCTATACTCAAACTTTGAATGTTTTGTTTCTTTGAGATTTGCTTCCAATTAATCTCAATAAATATGCCGCCAATTTTCCAGCCCAGCCAAACCCCAAAGCAGGTCATAATTGTAAGGGTTTGGCACCTACAATTCTAAGTATCAAACTGCACCACTTTTGTAGGGTATTGTGACCTGGGATGTTACTGAGGCTTTGCCTAAAGGACAAATTATATCAAACTGGGTGAAGATGGACATGTAAGAGAAGGCAGAAGAGGCTGCCTTGGCTTAGAACAGCAAACACATTTGTGGATTAAAAAAACACATTGGGCAGTGTGTTGAAGTTTTTGACGACGAGCCACAGTTCATAAGCACACTTTCAGGAAGTATAGCCCTTTTTAAAATAAATTTTAAAAAATACAATATCACTTTCTTTCACCTGTACTCCAAAAATAATTTTCTTGAGTTGGAGAAAGAAAAGGAATTAGAGATACTTCACCAGGAATTATAGAGTCCAGAGAGTATGTCAAACATGTGAATTTCATGTCTGTCACCAGGAGGAAATGGTTCAGAATGCTGGTCTTCAAGAACCCAGAGACCTGGGCAATCTTTGAAAATGAAGACTCAGTTGGTAGCTATAGCTACTTCTTAGATGGCATCCTCTTGCTTCTGGATTTCACAAACGAAAACTTCTAAGTCCTGAGCATCTTGGTTACCCCCACCCCTCAAAATGAACCATCACGCAGACCTTCTGGCCCCATAAGTTTCATGATTATGGCCTGGGAGTTAGAACATGTTAGAAACTCTTTACTTGGGCAGGTAATTATTCACTCTTTAATCACGGCTACTTATTCACAGCTTGACAAACATTCTCACTTGCTTTGGGGGCTGTTTCTGCTCAGATCGTCCTGCCAGAAGAGACGCTGCCTCTGTGTATGAGTACTTGTTCACTTAATTAAGGAGAGAGCTCTGCTCGTCAGCAAGGGGAGAAGGGAGACCAAGCGCATGGAAGGGAAACTCTGCAAGCAAAACCAGGGAGACTGAAAAAGAAGGCAGCAGTGGTAAATATGGTGGCATCTGAGGTGTGCTCATTTGTTACTCTGATTTCTTTTTACACTACTAGGACTTTTAACCATCAAACTAGCTGCACACAGCTCTGGTGGAGCTCCAGTTGGACCACTGTTGACATCTGCTCCCTGTCTGCAAACTGTACTTTGGAGCAGGGCTGAGCCCAGACTGCTGTGGGGTCCATCATCTTCCAAAAGCAATGGCAGCAGTGAGAGCCCCTGGCCCTCCAAGCCCCTGTAAGATGAGTGAGTGCAGATGACTGTGATGGGGCTGGGCTGTCAAGAGCAAGCTGGAATTTGAGCAGAGGATGCCAGATCTTGCCAGCGATCCTGTCAGCATTACCTCTTTCCCTCTTACCCAGCCCTCAGTGTCACAGGGGCTGTGGATGGATCTTGTCTGCTCTGTACAGGAAAAAATCATGTCTTGGCTACTGCAGCATGAACTACTGAGTCTTCTACCTCTAAGGAAGGTCATGGCATTGGAAGAGGGCTGTGGAGGAAGAGGGAGACTTACCCTGCACATTGCTCAAAGCTATTCGGTAATGCGTTCCTGCAACTGCTCAACAAGAAACTTCCCTAAAGCTGTTGTTGATTCATTTCCAAAGACAAAACAACTGTCTTTCCTCTACTTGTGGCTCAGGAGTCACTATGTTACTTGCCCCCCATAGCATAGTCAACGTGGCACATCATGAGCTAGAAATGATCATTGCGAAACTATGAGGAGTCCATATTTAATTAGGTTATAAAGTCTGAGGACAAATTTGTACTATATTTGGCCGGGGGCAAAAAATGAAGGTTCTGATCTGTTAGAAAGCTTGAATTCAATAACTGCATTCTGATGTGATGGGCTTCCGCAGTGGCTCAGCAGTAAAGAATATGCCTGCAATGCAGGAGACACTGGTTCGATCCCTGGGTCAGGAAGATCCCCTGGAGAAGGGCATGGCAACCCACTCCAGTATTCTTGCCTGGAGAATTCCATGGTTAGAGGGATCTGGCGGGCTATGGTCCATGGGGTCACAAAGAGTCGGAAACAATTGAAGCATGCACACACATTCTGATGTGATAGAAAAGAAACTACAGACAGTCCCAAGAGGAGTTTAATATTTTCTTCTATTTATATATTTCATACAAGTCCAAAGTATATTTGCGTATCTCAAGTCCTACCCCGTGAGGTAGGAAAAGAAAGAAGGAATTATGTTTATTAGCGTATGAAGAGCCAAGGGGAGGGATGAGGTTAAGCCGAGGATTTCTTTGACATCTTCAAATCCAGCCTCTGACTTCTTTTTCTTAGGTGTCTTCAGTATCCCCAAGGTCCACTGCATTTCTCAAGACCCTGACGTTCACATTTCACTCACCTCTGAGTCGTATTTTCAGCTCTGTACCTTCTCTCCCCCTGTATCTCTGCTGGTGGCTGGGCCGATCAAGATTGTTCTGAGTGCATATTTGTCTAGGCTTCTCTCATTGGCTAAAAGACAAGCAGAAGTTATTCTGCTCATTCTCCCTAGACAGGCAGCAGCAGAGCTAAGGAAATAAGCAGGGCAGGAGGGGCTCTTGGCTTGCTCAACGCCGTGACCTGTCAGGCAAAGACAGCAGTGACTGACACCTTAAGGACTTCAGGAATGCAAAAGTCCCAGAGAGAGTTTTGGGAATGTTCATTTTCCTGTGAGCCTGGGAGTTGTATGCACAATGATCATTACCATCACCAAGTTGTTCACTTTTTCTCCTGCACCAGGCGCTGCATTTGGCACAAAAAAGAAACAGAAAATACAGAAAGGCACAGACAGTCCCCAGCTTGTGATCTGGGTGTGTTCCAAACTCATCTGTTGCATTTTTCCAAGAGGCATTGTTATAAATGGGGTCGGGGGAGGATGTTCTCAGATGAACCAAAAACAAAAACAAAAAATAAAAATCTATTTAATATACACCTGGGGTTGGCCAACATTTTCTGCAAATGGCTAGATAGTAAACAATTTCCGCACTGTGGGCCATACAGTCTCTGTCACACATTCTTCTTTGTTTGAAATTTTTTGTGGGGAGGGGAGACCCTCTAAACATGTACAAACCATTCTTAGTCCACAGCCTGTACCAAGAAAAACAAAATAACAACAGACCAGTGGCCATAGTTTTCTATCCTTGATCTCTGCCATCACTTGTTTACAGCATAGTACAAACAATGATAAGCACTGGATTTGGTTGTTCAACAGCAAGTTTTTGTTTTTTTTTTAACGTTCAGTTGCCACATCTACACTTGATTACATCAACATCTCCAAACTGAACGAGTTGTTAAGTAAAGTGACACATTCATGTTCAGGGCTAGAGCCTGCTCCAGTATGACCTGCCCACCCAAAAGATGCACTCCAGTATGTCTCTGTGATTTTCAATCTCCACTCCCACTGCTGTGTTCTGCAGAGCCAGCAGTTCAGCAGAAGCCCAGGGCCATCCATAGGATCTTTTTAGCTCTTTCCTTCATTGGAAAAATACTCCAGCACAGCCTGGCCAACTCTGAGAGCAGCAACAGCCAACCACAGCCACTTGACTATGGCCAATGTGAAGTTCCTCCCAGACTACTGGAGGCTGCTGTAGGGAAGTCCTCACTTGGCTCCATGGGGAGGCCTCCTGACCACAGCACAAGTATCTGGGCAATTAGGGGTCTGCTACTGGAGCTCACTAGAACCTGGGGTCCAGAGGAGGTGCTGGACAGGCAAGGAGGTCAAACCAGTCAATCCTAAAGGAAATAGAGCCTGAATATTCATTAGAAGGACTGATGCTGAAGCTGAAGCTCCAATACTTTGGCCACTTGATGCAAAGAGCTGACTCATTGGAAAAGACCCTAGCGCTGGGGAAGATTGAGGGCAAGAGGAGAAGGGGGAAACAGAGGATGAGATGGCTGGATGGCATCACTGACTCCATGGACATGAGTTTGAGCAAGTTCCGGGAGTTGGTGATGGACAGTGAAGCCTGGCATGCTGCAGTCCATGGGGTTACAAAGAGTTGGACATGACTAAACGACTGAACGAGTTACCAACAGGAGCTCTCCTCCTCCTCCTTCTCCCCCCACCTTCCCTTCCCCTCCCCTCCCCACTCCTCCTCCCCCTTTTCCTCTCTTCCTTTTTGTTTAAGTCTGAAATGACCTAACTAGACTCAAAATGGCATTACTATGGAAACATATTTAGCCCTCTCCTGGGATAACAGAGCTCTATTTTTCTGAGCTGGTGCCTTGTGGGAGGGGTTTCCTTTCCATCGCCTCCAATTCTGATAGACAGTCCCAACTGGAAACAAGGGGTGCAATTCCCTTGGTCCAGGACAGGGTATGCACAGTGCTAAGAGATGAGACTTGGTGGAGGTAGGGATGGGATGCGATGGAGGGCAGACCTGATGGGGAAGGACCTGGGGGCGTGGAGACCCATCAGTCATAAATAACACCACCAGTGGCAGGCATAGAATGGAGGACTGGGCAGACACTGCTCCTGCTTGGCAGCTTCCTTTCCCTCCTTCCAGCCCTGTCTATCTTCACCCTCTCCCTTCTTTGCTTCCCCTGTCCTTCCTCATCACTTCCTCTCTCTCTGTCATTCCACCCTCCACCTCTTGTGAAATTTACAAGCAGTGATGTTGTTGGGGTGGGTGCCCTTATTCCAGATGCTGCCAGTTCCCATGAGGTACAGTGCTGGCAAGCTGGTGCTTCCCTCAGCTGCTGCACTCCTCCCATGGCAGACCCCCACCTTCCAGTGAGTCCAGGGCAGGGAGAGGCTCCCAGTCTGAGAGCACAGGGGAAGCCTCCCCAAGGAGGACCCTTACCCTTTGGCAGGATTGCTGTCTTTGTCTTCTTATATTATTAGTTCCAAAGGAAAGCTACAAGCACCATGTGCAGTCGCATCTCAGAGGAGTCAGGAGTGATATTTGTCATCCCCCCCCACCTCCACTGCCAGACGTGCGTCTCTTCTTTTACCAGCGGCTGCATCTCCCTCTCTGATGTTCAGAAGTCTTTACGGACCCTACAATGCCCCCTTCTCTTCCTCTTCTTCATCATTTGTCTCTGGATTTTGTTGTTTCTTCCCCTTTTCCTTTCCCTCTTAGGGTCTCCAGGGCCTTGATTAATGCCATAAAGTAAACTTGGTTTCATCACAGCATGAGGCAGTGGTTATTCCCCCAGAAGGGATGCTATGCTGTGCTAAGTCGCTTCAGTTGTGTCCAATTCTTTATAGCCCATGGGATGTTAGCCCACCAGGCTCCTCTGTCAGTGGGATTCTCCAGGCAAGAATACTGTAGTGATACTATAGGTAGAACTCAACTGGATGCAAGGTGTTCCTTCATTCCTGATGCTCCTATCCCCATCTTTATTCCCCCAGCCCATCCATTCCTGGACTGTGTTGCCAGACTCTTTCTCTTCTTTCATCATACCCACCAGGAGCCTTCTTACTGTAAGCAAAGGATCCTCTCCTACCAAACATGTGCCTGCTTTTGCTGACACAGCTCTTAACATTTGTAATCCTTCCATTTGCTAGGGCCATTATAACAAAGGACCACACACTGAGTGACTTAAACAGCAGAAATTTTTTCTCTCTGAGTCTAGAGGCTGGAAGTTCAAAATCAAAGTGTTGGCCAAGTTGGTTCTTCTGAAGCCTCTCTCCTTGACTTACAGACAGCCACCTCCTCCTGTATTTGCACACAGCCTTCCCTCTGGGTGTCTGTGCCCTAGCTTCCTCCTCTTAGAAGGACACCAGTCCTATTGGATCAGAGCCCATGCCAATGACCTCATTTAACTGCAGGTACATCTCTTAAGACCATACCTCCAAATACAGTCACATTCTAGGGTACCAGGAATTAGGATTTCAGCATAAAAAGTTTAGGGGGGAAACAATCCAGCCCATAGCACTTCCCTCCCCACTGTCTCTTTCTTCACATAAAAATGTATCCATAATTCTTTTCCCAAAGCAGAAGTTCAAGTGCAGTCCTTCCCAAAGACCCTCTCCAAGATCCTACAGCAGTTATCTATCACATGTATTTGG
This sequence comes from Neotragus moschatus, assembly GCA_006410615.1. Classification (NCBI taxonomy): domain Eukaryota; kingdom Metazoa; phylum Chordata; class Mammalia; order Artiodactyla; family Bovidae; genus Neotragus; species Neotragus moschatus. The sequence goes on along the minus strand of SJYA01001314.1, from coordinate 1,175,275 downwards.
CAACTACTTGTGCACTTCGGGGTCTTCCCTGGTGGCTCAGACAGTAAAGAATCTGCCTGCAATGTGGAAGACCCAGGTTCAGTCCTGGGCTCAGGAAGATCCCCTGGAGGAGGAAATGGTAACTCACTCCAGTATTCTTGCCTGGAGAATCCCATGGACAGAGGAGCCTGATGGGCTACAGTCCATGGGGTCCCAAAGAGTCAGACATGACTGAGTGACAAACACTTGTGCACTTTATTGTTATCTTTCTGTTGCTTTTTTAAAAGTCCAAAACTCCTTTTTCACTTTAAAATGTACTTTATATCCTATCTTTATTGGTTCTATGTTCTCAACTAGACGGAAACTCTGGGAAAGCAGAAACTGTTATATGACTCCGTATGCGTACAGCAGTCCTCAGCACCTAGGTGTCATCTCTGAAGACAGGCTCTCCTAAGCAGGCCAGGAGAAAGGGGACAGAGAGAAGCCAGGGACCACTAATCCAAGCACTAGTAACAGGCAGGGGCTGGGAGCCAGGAGACATTCCTGCTGAGGAGCACCAGTTAATCCACCAAGAAGGTCCAGGTAATAGTTGATAACAAAAGGCTTCTGAAAATTTACAGCAGGAATGTAATCAGAATGCAGAGCCCAGCAGTGGGGAATCCCAGGCTAGTTGTCTCCAGACCCACATGCCAACATAGAATCACCCTCAGAGCCACCAATGAATGGGACAGACTCTAGATCCTGAGAAAGGGTGAGACAGAGCAAGACTGGATCAAGAATCAAAGCCAGGGAATTCCCTGGTGGTCCAGTGGTTAAGACTTGGCCCTTTAACTGCCAAGGTCTCAGGTTCAATCTTTGGTCAGGGAACTAAGATCCTGCAAGCCCTGCAGTGTGGCCAAAAAATGAAAAATGAACCAAAGGCAGAATGCTTTGATCCTGGGAGTTGAATCACTGAGAAGCAGCACATAGGAGGCTGTGGTTACCATAGGCCCCCATTCCCAGCAGTGGCTGAGTTAATACTATTTCAATGACGTCTGCCCTACATCAGGATTAGCTTGGAAAACTGGTGCCAACCAGCCTTCAGATAGCCTTTCCTCTTTTGTCTCACAACCTAAGAGTGGAAGAAAGCAGGATACACTGACTTGATTGGCTATGAGGATGTATACAGCTATTCCCCCCCCCCCTCCACAGGGCTTTTAATTCCAACATGAAGACCACCTCCCACCCTCACTGCCCAAACCCTCAGTGACCATATATTGTCCAATCTCAGCTGCTGCTGCTGCTGCTTCTGCTTCTTGGGAACCCCCAGCCCATTCCCTTAGAAGGTGGCCTTAGAGGACCTTGGTCTGGTTCCCTTGCTTCTCTTGAGAAAATCTGATCCCACTTCTGTTTCATCAGTCCACCTAAGTCCTTCATCGTAGACAAATTTATTACCTGTCTGGTGCTTTCCTAACACCCAAAGAGTGATACCTTCTCTTCTGCCTGGATTTTGCTGAGAAGCACAAGCCTCTGTTCTCATTTTGAAGAACCAGATTAGCATCTGCTGTCATGCTTTCTGAGTGAAGAACCATCCCACTTCAGTTTCCTGGTCCCTTGCCTCCTCCCCAGAGACCCTCATACTGGAAGTGTTTCTGGTTCCGTGCTGTCTATCACAACAAGGGAACACTGTTTTGTCCAGAGTAATGTGCTTTACCAGCTTCAGTCCAACCTAGAAATTATAGGAGGGATAAGATCACATGAAAAGGCAGGTCCTACAAAAGCATTAAAATGTATTTAAACCAAAACCATCCCAAAATAGGTTTGATTGAATGTGGCAATGGCTTATTGATTTATCCAATGAAAAGAAAAAACCATCTTTCTTCCTCACTCTGGTCCTCATGCCTTTTGCTAAACCCAGCATTACCTTCCTAATGAAAAGATTTCAGCTCTGCAGCTTGGCTAATTGAAGTCTCAAGAGTGGGAGGGTCCTTGGTACATTAATCAAAAGCTGAGCATCAGTGTGAATGCATCTTAGTCCCAGCGCCCTCCCCACCCATGCCCTCTGTCATAGCAGAGGTGATGATTGTTGAAAAGAGCTGGGACATGGGAAGCATTGATACTTGAGGAGATGAATAAGCAGATTTAATCAAAAATAAAGATATTCAAATTCAATCTGATAAGTAGGAAGGCTATTAAAGAGTAAGCTGTTGAGGGCTTCACTGGTGGTCCAGTGGCTAAGACTCTGCCAGCCAATGCAGAGGCCATGGGTTCGATACCTCGTCCAGGAAGATCCCACATGCAGCAGAGCAACTAAGCCCGTGCACCACAACTAATGAGTCTGTGCTCTAGAGCCAGAGAGTCAGCACTGCTAAGCTCAAGTGCCACAGCTATCGAAGCCTGAGCACGTAGAGCCCATGCTCTGCAACAAGAGAAGTCACCACAGTGAAAAGCCCGAGCACCGCAACTAGAGACCAGTTCCCACTCACCCCAACTAGAGAAGCCCAAGCACAGCGAGATCCAGTGCGGCCAAAAAGAAATCTTTTTTAAAAAAAAGTATGAAATATTCTTGAGCAAAACAAACAAAAATTGCAAATACTTAAATAACAAATTATTGCTAATTTTCTACAGACTTTCTTAATGTTAAATACCTATCAGGGAGTCATTGAATAAAAAAAAAAAAAATGGAGTCCCCTTCTTGCTTTTGTCTCTACTTTCAGCGGCTCCTCTGATCCTCTGCTTTCTTATTCCAATCACACGCAACCTTGATCCCTAAACTTCAGCACCCAAGAGCTGCCACTCTGCAACAAAAATTTTGCTTCAGCTTGTAAAGCCTGAGTCAAAACACATGCTTTCTTCATCAGATGTAGAAGGAGGAAAATAGCTATTTTTGTCTCTGGGGTATAAAGCCATAAGCAATCCATTTTCCAGTTATTACCACACCTACTTAACCCAATGTTGCAGACAATGAAATGAGTTTGCTGCCTACAAGGCACTGTGATGGAGTATGTAGAGATAAAGCTTTAAAGAATAAAAATTAAAAATTTTTGGAGCATCTCCTATGTGAGAGATGCAGGGAGCTAAGCCCACTGCCCATTTTTGATATGGTAAAGTACAAAATTTACAGTTGCATTACCAAAGAAGCATTTTCACAGAGAACCAATAGAGTGGTATGGGTATGAGAAGAATAAAAACAGTAGTCATAAGGGAGTTCAGGGAAAAGAGAAAGACTGGAAAAGGCTGAGCATCCTCTGTACCTTTTTCTGGAGCTCACCTGTGTAGGCACCCAGTTTGCTGAACCCTTGGCCTGGCGTGAGTAATGTCAGAGCCCATCATAGGAGGGGAAGTTGTGGATTAAGTAAGCAGGGACCTGGGAGCCACAAAACCTGGGCTTCTTTTCAAGCCTCAACTTTATACCTAACGAGGTTCTTGGACAAGTCATGCAATCTCTCTTGGCCTCATTTTCCTCACCTGTGAAATGGGTAAGCAAATAAAATAATGGAGGTGAAATTATCTCACATGAGGATAAAACATTTGAAATCACAGTAGCCCCTGATAAATGCTAACCCTCTTTCCATGTCTTCATTTCCCCTCCCAAATGCTATATAAATAAATAACATTATTTTAAATTAGATCACCTTTAGAGTATCTTAACTGGAAGAGGAAATGACAGTTCAGTCCAGTATTCTTGCCTGGGAAATCCCATGGATGGTAGAGCTTGGCAGGCTACAGTCCACGGGGTCACACAAAAGAGTTGGACGCAACTGAGCATGCGCGCGCCCACACAGAGTATCTTAAAGCACTGAAAACTCCACCTTCAGGGAAAGACAAAGTCTTCCTGTTTCCTTTGCTCTTCATCCTAATTCAGTTGATACTTTCTAGAAGTTGGTCATCACCAGTTCAAGACACGAGTGATTCTTTCCCTAGGAAGGAATTCACAAGATGGATGCTTTACCATCACCTGGGAGCTGTCATTTGTAAATTTAGAGTGCTTGGCACCAAATTCCAAGTTTCAGTTATTTCTCCACACCCTGCCCCCAACCCGTCATGATGTTATTTTCCTTGGAATGGAAATAAACCCACCAGAATATTTTGTTTTAATTTTTAAAAGTCAGACTCACTGGGCTACTCTAAGGCTTTCCAGCCAACTTTCAGATTATAGACAGCCCAGAACAAGAATATCAGGGCTAGTGTTCATAATCTTTCTCAAATTGATGACTTACTTGGCAAATAGGAAGCATTTTGTTAGCATCATTATCCTATGAAAGACACTGTACAGGACGCAGACACTGTAAGACGTGTGTGTGTTTATACAATCAACATTAAGAGGAAGAGAAGTAATTTTGACCAGAGCGATTGAAGCAAAGCTTGGGGCTAAAAATCATCTCAGGAAAAAGGGCTGGGCACCACTTGGCCCGGGGAACCGTCAGTAGTGTTTACAAGATGCAATAGCAAATTCCGGTCATGACCCACGAGCTGTTTAGATTTCAGCCGGAATTAAAATCCACAGCACGGGATCACCACGTCATAGTCTTAGCTCTCATTTCAAGTACTGCTAATGAGAGCCTCACCATTTCTGTGGACCCCTTTTAAAGATCTCTGGGACCCCTCGGGCAAGAGGCGCAACAGGCAAGTCCACATGCTAGCTCAGCTCACCACGACTCAGTTTGCCCAGAGCAGTCAGTCGGATCAAAAGGCTGTGCTTGGCAGAGGACCTGCCACCATCTTCCTGCCAAACAGTCTCTCGTGACTCAGAATCTTAAACTTGTTTTAAAGGGAGGGGGGAAAGTCACTTTCAGGGATGAGGTTCTTGGCCCAACTCTGCTTTGTACAAACACAGTCTATGTCTATTTTGGTATTCTGAGTTTTTGAAGCAGCTGTTGAGTTGTGGCAAGGGTGACTGGATTGGTGTTGGCCCAAATCAAAAAGAAGAGTTCTCCATCCTTTCAGTGCTGGGAGATGGAAAACTGAGAGTACCACCTCATAGGGAGCAGCAGGGCTGCCAAAGGGAAATAAGTGTGGACATCATTTCACAAAGAACCATTTGCGAAAGCCCAAACTTGTACAGATGAATATTTTTGTTAGGAGTAAGAATCCTTACTCTACAGAAGGATAAAATTTTGATCATGTTGACGCAGAATGTCTAGTATGTTAAGATATTAACATGATTTATTAAAGGTCAATCTGCCTTGTTTTTTGAGAGGACATGGCTCAGACAGTAAAGAATCTGCCTGCAAAGCGAGAGACCTAGTTTCGATCCCTGTGTCAGGAAGATCCCTGGAGAAGGGAATGGCAACCCACTCCACTATTCTTGCCTGGGAAATTCCATGGACAGAGGAGCCTGGCATGCTAATAGTCCATGGGGTCGAAAAGTGTTGGAAACAACTAAGCGACTAGCCCTTTCACTTTTTTTTCACATCCATTATGGAGCTCAGTGGTAAAGAATCCACCTGCCAGTGTAGGAGACATAGGAAATTCGAGTTGGATCCCCTGGGTCATGAAGATTCCCTGGAGAAAGACATGGCAACCCACTCCAGTATTCTTGCCTGGGAAATCCATGGAGAGAGGAGCTTGGTGGGCTATAGTCCATGGGGTCACAAAGAGTCAAACATGACTTAGCAGCTGAGCAGGTACACACACCCATTAAATGAAGCCAGCTTCTTGTTCATGAGTGTGATCCTCATGACCTATTGAAGGCCAGGGGTGCAAGGGGGATGGTGTTCAGCCCAACCCCCTTTCCTGGTACCCACTGTCTTGAACCCACTTCTGGAGCCTGTAAGCCTTCCCTCCCATGTGGACTTTCTTCTTTAACATTTATCTGACTAAGGCACAAATCTAGCATATTACTGTTGTTAATGCTGGGACATCTCTACATTATGGCTGTAAAGAGAAAGGAAAACAAGTATGAGGTAAAATAGCCCAGAGACTTCCCTGGTAGTCCAGTGGTTAAGAATCCACCTTTCAATGCAGGATATGCAGGTTCAATCCCTGGTTGGGGAACTAAGATCCCAGAAGCCACTGGGCACCTGAGGCCATGAACCTCACCAAGAGAGGAGACCCCACGTGCTACAACGAAGACCCAGAGCAGCAAAAAAAAAAAAAAAAAAAGCTCAATGTTTTGAGGGTCAGCTTAAGACAACTCTCCCTGTTGTGTTCTGAAAAAGTAAACACTGAAGCTCCTTTTGTGTCCTTCAATTGAGAGCATATCCACAGAGGCAGAAGAAGCCATGCAGTAAAACAAAGTCACCTTCCACCAAGGGAAGCTGCCCATTGCACACGTGGCTTTGCCCCTCATCTATCCACTCTGTCACATTCACTGAGGCACCTGTGGTCTATAGAGAGCCCAGGCAAGTCAATGAGGGCAGAGCGTGGTAAGGACTAGTGCACGCGCATTCACCTGGGAGTTTGGTTGAAGGCAACCAGTTCAGCCTCACAGTTAAGCTTCTCAAAAATAGTGACGTCTAAGTGGGATCCTGGAGGATGAAGTGGAACTGGGAACAGAAGGACTTGTTCCAAGCCAGGAAGGGACGCAAAGGCCCAGGGGCTGTGATCCTCATGCATGGGCCAGACTGCCTGCTCCTCCAATGGACCAGGGCACATGGACGTCAGCCTTGCTTATCATGGTGGCCACTTGGCTCTGCAATCCTCTCCATCTCTCATCCTCTCATCCTCTGCGGGCTTTTCTTCTCACTTTTCTTCTCAGCCAAGGAAGAACCGAGGAAGAGCCAGTAAATAATGAGTCCAGGGGCTTTCTTATCAGACCTCCTGTGTTTGGCTTGGCTGGAAAGGCTTAGTTTCTCAGTCTTCTGATTATCTTGGTCTCAGGGCTTAGAGCATTACAAAGCGATGGCTAAACAGAGAAAAAAAACTCTATGTCTCATTGTGCAAATAAACATTGGCCCCAACAAGAAGTAGCTAATCCATTAGAATAACCAAATGCTTTGGAGGTCTTAACAAGCAAGTCTTCACTGATACAATTGAAAAGTTTTTGATGTGTTTAAAAATTGAAGAATTGTTTGTAGCAAGAAAATGTTGTGCAATAAGTTTCAAAGAAAGAATTTTTCTACTCCCTCCCCCCCAAAAATGCAGTATGCCCAGAAGCTGGCTTCCCATTGTCCTTAACAGAGGGTGGAACGTCCATCACGGAGGGTCCATCACTGAAGGGTCAGTGTCATATGTTATATCAAGGCATATTAAAATTGAAGAGTGCCTGGGATTTTACTACACACCACATGCAGCAAAGGTGGCAGGGGAGAGACAAAAAGGTGAAGGTCTTGGAGCTGCATTTTTTACAATTAACTAGCCACAAGGAGGGACTTGACTTTCTGGGACTAAGGAAAACAAATTTGGAGGTTCATTCTCTCTGTGAAAATAAAACTGTATTTTAGGAAAGAAAGTTGATGCCATTTAAACATGAACCCCAGGACATTCCTGGCTTACTGCAGCTTTATGTCTTTTCTCTTCATTCGATCTGTTCAAAATATAAAGACATTCCTGGCTTGCTGCAGCTTTATGTCTTTTCTCTTCATTCGATCTGTTCAAAATATAAAGACGGCATTTCCACGTTGCCAGGGAAGCAAATGTGAGCTGATGGGCTGATTTTAGCTGCTGTAGTTTTCCTATAATCCTTACTATTGTTGCTTCAAATAAGATCCCTGTAAAGTACAGTTCCACTACGCACTGTTCGTGTACACAACCATCTTCTCCATGTCTTAGTATTTTGTCGATTGAGTTGATCTTGCCAACTTTTCCCTCCGTGTAACAAAGTTCATCTGAATCATGCTGGGAGTTCGATCTTTGCTCTGTGCTATAGGAGGGAGGCATACCTCTCTGTTGTCAGGTAAACACGCTCATGTGTATGAATTGTTATACTTGAATTCACTGCAGTATTTTGTATGGATGCTATATATGACCCCCCAGGCTGGCTACAATGGCTTCTAAAGTGTTTAACTCTTTTTAAATGGACTCAGTGTCCATGGAATGTGCTGTTTAAGTGTTTCTGAATTTTCTACATGCCATTTTTACAGATCCATTTGTTTATGATGTGATGTGGTGAACGATCATGGTTTTTTAAGAAAACAAATGCACATATTTACTAAGCAGATGAGTAAATTATTATTACTGAACAAATAGACTTTATGAATCATGTAGCCCACTGTTCAAAAGGAATTTATTTGTTGAATAAAGTGACTTCAAATTATAAGAATTTATAATGTCCTTCTAAATATGGATGCCATAGTATTTAAATTGTGTTGCTCAATATCAATGTATATTCTCTAATAAAATATTTTAAGTCTCTTTCTTTAGATGTGTGGTACCCTACTTCCTCAATCATAAGTCATTGTTAATATATCTGTTGAGAAATGGAGTATGTGATCCTTTTTTTTTTTTTTTCTTAGCCCCAGGGTTTTATTCATCATAGGGAAACTATGTTCAGGAACACACTCAATAAAATTTTGCAATCGGATCAGCTATGAAAAGTAAACAACCATGATAGTATGACTTTTTCCCTTTATTTATAGTGGATAACAAACTTGAAGTTTATTGTATATTAGCAGTCTTCAATTTTGTAATCAAAATAGAACTTTCAAGATAATCCAACAGTGTTTCTATTTAAGACAGCAGATTGAAAACAGTAGGCGAATTTCACCCCAGTTGGAGTCAGTAATAACTCTTAAGAAGGAGAGTTGATGCCTTTGGTCATCTATATAAGATAGATTATATATAAGAAATGTGAGTTGTCAGTATTCAAGGTAAAAGTTGAATTATAACTGCATCATCAGGTTTAGAAGAAGAGGAAGGTGATACTGAAGCCAGACACACAAAAATGTTGAGTGTCCCCAACATTTTTGAACCATATGTGTTAAGTGGCCCAAAGCCAAGGCAATAGGTTAGTGCTCGGAGATTGTTATGGGAAGTACAGTTCAAGGAGAGGTCTTTGATGGGGCTTCTTGTCTGACCATGAGCACAGAACTGGGAAACTCCAGGACTACCCTCTAGCTCCGTTCCCTCCATGCACACCTTGGTGACATGATGTCATCACTGGGGATAAGAACTTTTTTATTTAGTGGTTTTTTAAAATATTATTTCAGATGAAGTGCATTTCTCTAAAAATGTTTCAATGTCCAGTTTCAATTGGCAAGTGGTAACGGTCAATTTTATGATGAACATTTTACTGGGGGTCAGACACAGATTCTTACTCCTTCAGCTAATCACAATGACCAGGTAAGGGGAGAGGTTATCTTTTACTCTAATGGTGTATTTCAGAGGAATAAGCATTTACAGCTTGGCACCAGGTGGCTCAGTGGTAAAGAATCCACCTGCCAAGAAGGGGACTCAGGTTTGATCCCCAGGTTGGGAGGATTTCCTGGAGGAGGAAATGGCAACCCACTCCAATACTCTTGCCTGGAGAATTCCATGGACAAAGGAGCCTGGTGGGCTCCAAGTGGTCGCAAAGAGTCGGACACGACTGAGCACACTACACACACTTTGTTTTAACTGTTCTTTGGTGAAAGGTTTATGAATCAACAAATCCAATGATTTAAAAAAAAAAAAAAACAACTTCCGTTTTCTCTTAAAATGCTAAGTAGAATTTTCATGGGCTGGTGACAGTTTCCAAATTCCCTCAACCACTTGCCACCTATACAATCTCAAGCTAGTCACTCAACAACTCTAAATCTTAGTTTCCTCTTCTGAAGAATGGGGACAATCATTGTACATCACACAGAAGGTCGCTAGGATAATAAAATAAAACAATGCATGGAGAAATACTTAGAAAAATACCTGACATCCAGTCAGCACTCAGCAATTATCAGTTGTTCTTTTATTTACCCATCTGGCTGTTTATGTCATGGCTGTTGCTTTTGGCTGCCCACAGAGATGATCATTGTCTTTCTGGTGATGAGAGATCAGTTTTACCCAAGGCCCTTAGCATCAAAGTCAAATGATGGTACCATATCTCCTATACATGCTGATTTGGGGTTTGCCAAATGATGTCACATTTTGGGGATGCTCTGTGGATCATAATACAGCTTCAACTGTCATGACGATGGCTTCACTCCCTGGAATCCCACAGAGGGTGTGGAGTGCAGGGCAGAGGCAGAGTGAGAAGATGTTCTAAAGGACACAAAAGTTCACAATTATTCAGGCTTTGTTTTCATGGAGCATGGAAGTGGTGAAACTGGTTTGTAATCTCACATCACTGGATTATCCTGATGACTTTTCTTCTCAATTCACTTACTTTTTTGTCCCAGGACGTAGACTCTGGAAGAGATAGAAAAAGGAGATATGGTCAATTTTGCCATTCATTTGTTCCTATGAAGGTAGTGAAATAATTTTAAATTGATGACCACAATGATGTCAGTGCAATATTTCTTCTGGGCATTCTTCCATGGCAACATTTACCATGGGAAGCACTGTTCCAATGAGTTCAAATGCTTCACCTCATTTAATCCTCATTTGTCATTCAGTCGCTCAGTCGTGTCCAACTCTTTGTGACCCCCATGGACTGCAGCACACCAGGCTTCCCTGTCCTTTGCTGTCTCTGGGAGCTTGCTCAAACTCATGTCCATTGAGTCAGTGATGCTATCTAACCATCTGATCCCCTGTTGCCTCCTTCTCCTCTTGCCCTCAACCTTTCCCAGCATCAGGATCTTTTCCAATTAGTTGGCTTTTCTTATCAACTGGCCAAAGTATTGGAGCTTCAGTTACAGAATCAGTCCTTCCAGTGAATATTCAGGACTGATTTCCTTTAGGATTGACTGGTTTGATCTCCTTGCTGACCCTGGGACTCTCAAGAATCTTCGCTAGGACCATAGTTCAAAAGCATCAGTTCTTCAGCTCTCAGCCTTCTTTGTGATACAGTTCTCATATCTACTACTGGTACCTGACTACTGGGAAAACCATAGCTTTGACTACACCGATCTTTGTCAGCAAATTGATGTCTGCTTTTTAATATGCTGTCTAGCTATGTTTCATAGCTTTTCTTCTAAGGAGCAAGCATCTTTTAAGCTTACAGTCACCATCCCCAGTGATTTTGGAGCCCAAGAAAATTCTCATAACAATGCTATAAGAAAGTGCTAGGAATCGATCTGGACTCATTTGGCTGGAATTAACAGAATGCCCAAATAAAAGTGGCTCATACAATAAGAATATGTGTAATACTATTATCAATAATTTGACATGAAATTTTTCATCTTTGCCAAAATGCTCTGGGATCAAACTGCCTGGGTTAGAATCCTATACAATGATGTATCATAAATGTTTAGCAACCACATTTCAGAATAAAAAATAAACCAAAGAAAAGATACAATTTACAGCACTTGCCAATTCTTGGTGTGTAAATTCTCCCACAGTGACCAATATCAAGTTCCCAGCATGAGGTCATTGAACATAATGCTGGGGAAAGATGTTTTCATAATCCTCTCTCTGGGACCATAGAAACCAAGTTTAGCACAACTAGGATCCCCACTTTGCCCCTTAGTAGTGTGTGACCTAAGGCTACCTGAGTGTTCATTTCCTCAGGTGTAAAATGGGATAAAGACAGTATCTTTTTCATGAGATTTATTACATGTAAAGAATTTATGTGCTTATTTCACAGTAAACAGTCAGTGGATGTGAGTTATTATTGCTATTGTAATTGTTGTGGGCTTCCCAGGTAGCACTAGTGGTAAAGAATGTGCCTGCCAGTGCAGGAGACGTAAGAGACACAGGTTCAATCCCTGGGTTAGAAAAATCCCCTAGAGGAGGGACTGGCTACACACTCTTGCCTGGAGAATTTCTTGGACAGAGGAGCCAGGCGGGCTATAGTCCTTAGGGTTGCACAGTATCAGACGTGACTGAAACGACTTAGCACCTTGTCATTGTTAATACTACTTCATGTAGACATAAAGCAGGAATCATCTCAGAGTGACAGTGTCCATCCTTACTCAATTCTAGTAGAGCAACTCTTCCGAAATATATGCAACAATATTGCAATCCCATTTTAAATACAACAACTGACTCCTCACCCCCATCCGCACTGAAAGTGTTAGTGTCTGTTTCAGATACCAGAGTTTTTCAGTCATAATTCTACTTCTTTGCTTTTTTATCCTAACCGAAGTATTTAATGGTTCTATGAATTAGTTTTCTTAACAAAAGAGCCCCTTAATACTGAATCATTCTGCCAACCAATTATTAGATCTCTTCTGTTTATAAATATAAATTGCTTTCAATAGTATTTCTGAAAAATAATTTATTCTGCTGTGTAGGTGGACAAAAAGAACATTATTCTTTCTCACTCTGTTATTATCTTCTGATCCACACACTCTTTTCAAAGACAATATATGCACAGGATAGATCCCTAAATGCTACCACACGCCATCCGGCAGTCTCCTTTCCAGAAACTGTACACAAAAACATAAGAGCCAAAGTGGGAAGAAAAGTACATTGTTTTTTAAGATTGTTTTATATGGACCATTTTTAAAGTCTCTTATTGAATTTGTTACAATATTGCTTCTGTTTTAAGCATTGAATTTTTGGCCACGAGTCACTGGGATCTTAGTTCCCCCACAGAGATGGAACCTGCACCCCTTACATTGGAAGGCGAAGTCTTAACCACTGGACCACCTGGGAAGTCTCCAAAGTCCAACTTTTGTTAACCCCCAAGAGAACTCTGTTCCCACTCAAGTTTTCCTACACAGACTAGCTTGAATCTAATATGTCCAGGTTTAAGGAACAGACTCCAATTTCTACTTCCACCCAACCTCGTGAGTGAGGCATTGATAGGAAACCTGAAATTGAAGAGTATGATTATGACCATGCTTACTTGCGGAAGTGAGGCCAGAATGGGAAGTGGACAAGAAAGAGTGGAATCCTACACACTAAGAATACGAGAGTAGTGAGCTAGTCTATACTTTCCTCCTCAGTGTGGTCGGTGTGGGACGTGTGGTCATGAGGGCCAAGGACAGCAATGGAATGAGGGTAGATGTTTCTTCCTCTTCTGTAGGCAGAAATACAAGGAGAGGAGCAGACATGCTTCCCATCATCCCCATTGTAAATTCCATTTAGGGTGTAAGCTGAAAAGTAATAGTTCTACCAACTCCTGGTCCTACCCCCCAGAAGCAGTCACCTTTACCACTTAACACATATCTCTTGAACATTGGTTGTATGCCAGGATCATCTTGTGATACATTAACAAACAAAGTAGGCAGGAAAAGGCACCCCAATAAAAATTTCCATTCTAAGGCATCTTCCAGAAACCCTGTATGCAACTGTATACCAGCTATCTGTGTGCTCAGTTGCTCAGTCATGCCCAACTCTATGCAACCCCATGGACTATAGCCCACCCAGGCTCCTCTGTCCATGGAATTTTTCAGGCAAGAGTACTGGAGTGGGTTGCTATTTCCTGCTTAGGGGGATCTTCCAGACCCAAGAATCCAACCCGAGTCTCCTGCACCTCCTGCATTGGCGGGCAGAGTCTTTACCACTACGTCACCTGGGAAGCCGTACGCAAATATATGGGTCCTTTAAAAATGCTTATAAGAACGGAAATAGCTGGATATTCTGATTGATTACATTAGATACATTTTTAAACATCAGGAACTGAGCAGTTGTCATCCTCGACTATCTTAGATCTGTAATGTTCTGCCTTAACAAACACCCCACAAAGTTAAGAAAGCAAAGTCTAGTCTCCTGCCCTTTGGAAAGTTCCAGTTTGATATTTTGAGTTCTCCAAAAAGACTTCAAGAGCTTATTTTAGAGCTCCTAGCATTTTTAGGGGCCATAAACTTATTTCAACAGTGTTGTCACTGTTTAAAATATTTTGGGAACCATTTGGAGAGTGACTTCAAAGTCAATTTATACGTGGTACCTCCTTCCCGTGTCATACATTTGTGACCACAATTAGTACCAGCCTTGACTTGCTAGGTCTCCCTGGAACTCGGAAGATGAGCTTTTCAGCTGGGGAAAAAATGCTGAGGTCCCCTTTGTCTGATGCCTGTGTGTAACTGGTGCCAATGCCTCGGCCAGATTGCTCTGTCAACTTACTGGCCAAACACAAGCTGGAAGAAGGGTCGAACACTATAAAAAGCCATTCTGAATAAATTCAGTGGAAAAAATTAGGTCAATGGTGTTCAAACTCTTTTTTAAACAGTGCAGTCCTCTCTGTGGATAGAATCCTACACAGAAGGCTGACGTGCAGAAAGAATAAAGGAAAGCAGAGAGGTTCTGGAATGACATGGTCCGTCTGCCCTAAGTTGCTTCAGATATGTCCGACTCTTTGAGACCCTATAGACTGTAGCCTGCCAGGCTCCTCTGTCCATGAGAATTCACAGGCAAGGATACTGGAGTGGGTTGCAAAGCCCTCCTCCAGGGGATCTTCCCAACCCAGGGATTGAACCCACATCTCTTACATCTCCTGCGATGGCAGGCAGGGTCCTTACTACAAGGGCCACATGGAGAGTGGGGTAAAATCCCAACCACTTAGACAATCCCACTGCATACACACGATCTCCCTCTGATGGCCCCTGAGAAGTCCCTATAGGATCCTTAGACCCCCCCAGGAGAGGAGTTTAACACCACTGAACAACACATTCTTCTGGGTTAGTAGGTATCTTAACTTTTCATAGACTTGGCACATAGCAGTCAGCCAGTAAAGGTTTCCCAAGGGAGTGAGGGAATCAGCTAGTAAAAAGCTTTGGGGAGCAAAGTGTCTCAGTAAAGAACTTAGGGTTGGTTGGTTTGTTTGTTTCTTTGGCCATTCCTCCAGGCATGTGGGATCTTAGTTCCCTGACCAGGAATTCAAACCTGTGCTCCCTGCCTTGGAAGCATAGAGTAGTGATAACTGATGACTGAGAAGAAAGACCCTCAAATTTCAGTTTGTTCCCTTCTTTTCCAGAAGATAGAATAATCTACTTAAAAACTAGAAAAGTGACACAGGGGTACTAAAGCAGGATTCCTAGGACTCACAGGCAGGCGGGTGGGTGGCCAGGAGAGGCTAGGGCTCAAGGACAATGGCGATGGTGTGGGGGACTGGTAGAAGAGCAGAAATGGGGTCTCTGAGGGGCCCAGGGTCCACCATCTGCCTTCCTTGTGCAAATTCTGATTAAACAGCTGACTGTGACTGGGGACTGGCCATTAGGTAACATTTGTTTATCATTTACTAGGGGCAGGTACTGTTATAAATGTTTTTCATATACTAACTCATCTGATGCTCTTAATAAACCTAGAAAGTAGGTTCTATTATTCCCCCCTCTTATAGAAGAGAAACTGCTGGGGGCCAGCGTGAGGAACTCCGCCCATGGCAAAGGTCATGAGGAAGGAGGCTTGGCATATGCAAAGGCGTGATCAAGCCTCAGAAAACCCCCTGTTCCCGAGCATCTACCCCCAAAACCAGAGTCTATTTTATGCTCTCACCTATACCTCTGACTTTACGGGGGGCTCTCCCCCATAACCATTTCTCTCAGAGAAGGAGTTAACCTACAGCTCCAGTTAATAAAAATTCCTGGGCGTGACAAGAGTGTTTCAGCTTACGAACTCCTCTGAAGGTTATCTAGCCTGCCTGTATAGGTTCCTCTGGCCACATGTGATTGTTTACAGACTCCCAACCGTGAGAGGCACGAGATGTTTTAGACTTACTAAAGGCAGATTCTTTTGGGAAGTTGGAATTTATTAGTATAGTGGGTTGGTTAAGAATTATATTGGAGAAGGGTTTTTCATTTGTTGTGCCAATAATTGGTACTAATTCCCTGTCCTGAGTGTGACAAGGGTGTTCAGGTCAAACCTCTCTGCGGGCAGACTAGTTTGTGTGACAGGGTTATCCATACTCCTGCCACTACGCACATGATTATTTACTACCTCTCAACCATAAACAGCACAGAGAGTTTGGAGTATTTTGAAGGTCTTAATTAGCATAGGGCTTTTCTCACTGTTGAGTCAATGATTGCCGCCAGGCCTCCACGTCCTTAGGCACCTGGGAATATATTAATCAATGTATTTGGAATATAGAAAAGGAAATATAGTAGTTTTTGATGTTAGCAATACTAGACCTTTTGAGTTAATGAATTTTCTCTTTTGTTATAGACCACTGTACTTTGTTATAAATCACTGTGTCCTTGCTATGTAAAAATGTAACTTTATCACTATCTTAAGACTAAATAGATCTTAAGGGAAACAGTGGTGAAAGGATTTTCATTTGTCGGGCTGATGTTTGCTGCTAAATCTTCATATTCCCTGCCCTTATAATGAATATAACTAGCATATAAGAGAAATAAGTATTAACCTTTAAGATTAATCATGTTAACCTTGGATTAAATAAATTCCTTTCTTGATTGTAACTCACTACACCCTCACCCTATAGGAATGCAACTTTATTTGGAGGGTGGTGCCTGGTTTAAGAAAAAACACCCTTGGAAAAAATAAGTTTTTTGGTTATCAGAAAGAAAGGGTCATAAAGTGTCAGCAGGCTTCATGGCAAGAAGATGATGTAAAATCCCTAAAACCTTTTTTTATACATTTATGTGANAGCAAACACCCTCTTCCAACAACACAAGAGAAGACTCTACACATGTACATCACCAGATGGTCAACACCGAGTCAGATTGATTATATTCTTTGCAGCCAAAGATGGAGTTGGCAAAAACAAGACCAGGAACTGACTGTGGCTCAGACCATGAACTTTTATTGCCAAATTTTACTTAAATTGAAGAGACTAGGGAAAACCACTAGATCATTCACATATGACCTAAATCAAACCCCTTAATATAATACAGTGGAAATGAGATTTAAGGAACTAGATCTGATAGACAGAGTGCGTGATGAATTATGGATGGAGGTTGGTGACATGGTACAGGAGACAGGGATCAAGACCATCCCCATGGAAAAGAAATGCAAAAAAGCAAAATGGTTGTCTGGGGAGGCCTTACAAATAGCTATGAAAATAAGAGAAGCAAAAGCAAGAGAGAAAAGGAAAGATATAAGCAAGTCAATGCAGAGTTCCAAAGAATAGCAAGAAGAGATAGAAAGCCATCCTCAGCTATCAATGAAAAGAAATATAGGAAAACAACAGAATGGGGAAGACTAGAGATCTCTTCAAGAAATTAGAGATACCAAGGGAATATTTCATGCAAAGATAGGCTTGATAAAGGACGGAAATGGTATGAATCTAAAGAAGTAAAAGATATTAAGAAGACGTGGCAAGAATACACAGAAGAAATGTACAAAAAAGATTTTCATGAACAAGAAATCATGATGGTGTGATCACTCACCTAGAGCCAGACATCTAGAGCCAGAATGTGAAGTCAAGTGGGCCATAGAAAGCATCACTATGAACAAAGCTAGTGGAGGTGATGGAATTCCAGTTGAGCTGTTCCAAATCTGTCTCTTATACACATCTTATTTTCTGGCTGAATCCCATCTGGCATGTGGGTCCTCACCAAGCCTACTAATTCTGCCTGGGCTTCTAAGATTGGACCGGGTAGGCCTCAGTGCCTCCTCTCCTTCGGGAGAATGGAAAGACGCCTGTGGCCTATGTAGGTGGTGATTGGTATTCCATGTAAGCCAAGTTATTCAGCCTCTTTTCTCTGCTAATTTTCTAAATCCCTCTATATCCGTAGTGAAATTAGTTTTTCCTAGGATGCCGACTCCGTCTCCACCTTCGAATCACCCTGGATCCACCAGGGCTGGACCCCGGCAGCCTCCTTCTCCTGTTCTCTGTTATAAAAGGTATTGGTGGCTGTCTGGACCATCTCATCTAAAGAGGTAGCAGGGTCCTGCTGCTGCAGCTGTTGTAACTTAATTCTGAAATCTGATGCACATTGGGAAAGGCATTTGTCCTTTAAAATCATGTGTCCCTCGTAAGAGTTTAAGGCCAGATTGGTAAACTTTTGGAGGGCTTCTTTTAGCCTTTCCAGAAAGTCAGTGGGGTTCTTGTTGGGCTCCTGAGTTATTGCTGAGACTGGGCACATTCCCACAAGTAACAGGCTTCCTTCTGTTCCATGGGTGGACTTCCTCAGGGATGAGTCTTTCTGAAGCTTCTTCTACCCAGTACTGTTGCAACCTAAGAGCCAGGCATCCCCAGGTCAGGGTGCCGATGCCTAGGCAGGCTGAAGCATGACGGGCTCCCGAGAATTGGGTCCCTGGGCATGTCGAGGCATGACGACCTCCTGGGACCCCTGGGACTGGCAATCCCCGAGCAGGTTGAGGCATGACAACCTTTCGAGGACCACATCCCTAGGCAGGTCAAGGCATGACGATCTCTTGGGACCCCCCAGGACTAGCAGATTCCTGAGCAGGTTGAGGCGTGACAACCTTTTGAGGACCAGATCTCCAGGCAGGTCAAGGCGTGATGACCTCTTGGGACCCCTGGACTGGAGTTTGGGTGTATGGACCTAACAGAAGCAGAAGATATTAAGAAGAGGTGGCAAGAATACACAGAGGAACTGTACAAAAAAGATCTTCATGACCCGGATAATCATGATGGTGTGATCACTCATCTAGAGCCAGACATCCTGGAATGTGAAGTCAAGTGGGCCTTAGAAAGCATCACTATGAACAAAGCTAGTGGAGGTGATGGAATTCCAGTTGAGCTATTTCAAATCCTGAAAGATGATGCTGTAAAAGTGCTGCACTCAATATGCCAACAAATTTGTAAAACACAGCAGTGGCCACAGGACTGGAAAAGGTCACTTTTCATTCCAATACCAAAGAAAGGCAATGCGAACGAATGCTACTACCAACAATTGCACTCATCTCACATGCTAGTAGAGTAACGCTCAAAATTCTCCAAGCCAGGCTTCAGCAATACGTGATCTGTGAACTTCAGATGTTCAAACTGGTTTTAGAAAAGGCAGAGGAACCAGAGATCAAATTTCCAACATCCACTGGATCATCACAAAAGCAAGAGAGTTCCAGAAAGAAACATCTATTTCTGCTTTACTGACTATGCCAAAGCCTTTGACTTTGTGAAGCACAATAAACTGTGGAGAATTCTGAGAGAAATGGGAATACCAGATCACCTGACCTGCCTCTTGAGAAATCTATATGCAGATCAAGAAGCAACAGTTAGAACTTGACATAGAACAACAGACTGGGTCTAAACAAGAAAAGGAGTTTGTCAAGGCTGTATATTGTCACCCTGCTTATTTAACTTATATACAGAGTACATCATGAGAAATGCTGGGCTGGAAGAAGCACAAGCTAGAATCAAGTTTGCCAGGAAAAATATCAATAATTGCCAGGAAAAATATCAATAATTGCCAGGAAAAATATCAGATATGCAGATAACACCACCCTTATGGCAGAAAGTGAAGAAGTACTAAAAAGCCTATTGATGAAAGTGAAAGAGGAGAATGAAAAAGTTGGCTTAAAGCTCAACATTCAGAAAACAAAGACCATGGCATCTGGTCCCATCACTTCATGGGAAATAGATGGGGAAACAGTGGAAAGAGTGTCAGACTTTTTTTGGAGGGTGGGAGGGACTCCAATATCACTGCAGATGGTGACTACAGCCAAGAAATTAAAACACTCTTTTTATTCCTTGGAAGAAAAGTGATGACTAACCTAGATAGCATATTGAAAAGCAGAGACATTACTTTACCAACAAATGTCTGTCTAATCAAGGCTATGTTTTTTCTGATAGTCCTGTATGGATATGAGAGTTGGGCTGTGAAGAAAGCTGAGCATTGAAGAATCGATGCTTCTGGCTCTTGAGAGTCCCTTGGATTGCAAGGACAACCAACTAGTCCATTCTAAAGGAGATAAGTCCTGTGTCTTCTTTGGAAGGAATGATGATAAAGCTGCAACTCTAGTACTTTGGCCAACACATGTGAAGGGTTGACTTATTGAAAAAGACTCTGATGCTGGGAAGGATTGAGGGCAGGAGGAGAAGGGGACGACAGAGAATGAGATGGCTGGATGGCATCACCGCCTCAATGGACGTGAGTCTGAGTGAACTCCAGGAGTTGGTGATGGACAGGGAAACCTGGTGTGCTGCAATTCATGAGATCGCAAAGAGTTGGACATGACTAAGCAACTAAACTGACTGACTTATTTCACATATTAATGTATTGTTTATTTTCCTTCATGAAATATGTAATTCAATATATTTCACATGTGGACATCATTTTTTATAAATAAAATATTGAATAGTCTGGTTTTTACAATGAAAATATGTGTCTAATCAAACGTGAAATATTGATTTATCTATTTTTAACTTATTAAAATCTAAGTGTTTATCACATGTGATAAGCGTTATTCTCTATACTCCATGTATGAAAATATGAGTGCATATTTTTTACATGTAATATAGATTCTCCACATAACACATGAAATTTTACATATGAATTTCTCCTCACATATTTTTCTACCTGCTTCATGGAATATTCTATATTTCACATATGTAAGCTCAGAACTTCACATGTGAAAACGTGAGTTCAGATTCTATATAAAATGTGAAATTTCCTATATTTCACATATGAAAATCTGGACTTTTTCTTTTATTAA
>SJYA01001314.1:959351-1154667 GCA_006410615.1 Neotragus moschatus | reverse complement strand
TAATTTTGGAGATCTATATATTTTCATTTGGAAATCTGTTTGGAATATTTTCCAACATGAACTATGGCTTTTTCTATGTTTCCCCGATGAAAATCTGTTTACAAGTTTTCCGAAATGAAATATATACTTTTCTGGCAGGCAGTCCCACGATGGCAGAATAATAGGACAAGGAGACCATTTTCTCTCACCCAAATACATCAAAACATTATCTACATGTGGACCAAATTCAAAACAACTTGTGAATGCTGGCGAAGGACCGCAATACCCAGAAAGAAAAAGCAATCTTTCTAAATAAGGTAGGACAAAAGATAAAGATGAAAAGAGAGACAAAGTACCCATCCTTGGGAGAGAGACTTAACGGAAGAGAAGTTTACAAACAATAGGGAACCTTGCCACAGATGTGGTCAAAGGAAGCTTTGGAATCTCAGAGGTCAGCATAAGTGAAGAAAAAAAAAGAAAGAAAGGAATCACCATAGAATTTTTGTTAATCGCAAATCACAATTAACAGCCAAGAATCAGTTAACATGCTCACATGTGATTGCAGCAAGCAGGGGCTGTATGCAGAGGTGCAGGCTTCATTGTCAGTCCTTGGTGTAAGGACTGGGGTTCAATGTCCTGAAGATATTATGAGGGAACTAATGTGACACAGCAACCCCAAACTCTGGGAACACTAGAGAGATGGAAAGACAGGTGCTTTCCCATGAGATGGCTTTTCCTGCAGAAATGCTCTAACTTCGCACTGTGGCACCTGGCATGTTCAAAGAACAAAGCATTGTATCTTAATTCAGTTCAGTTCAGTCCCTCATTTGTGTCTGACTCTATGTGACGCCATACACTGAAGCATGCTAGGCCTTCCTGTGTATCACCAGTTTCCAGAGTTAACTCAAACTCATGTTCGTTGAGTCAGTGATGCCATCCAACCATCTCATACCCTGTCATTGCCTTATACTCCTGCCTTAAATCTTTCCCAGCATCAGGATCTTTTCATATGAGTCTGTTCTTTGCATCAGGTGGCCAAACTATTGGTGTTTCAGCTTAAACATCAAATATTCAGGTTTGATTTCTTTTAGGATGGACTGGTTGGATCTCCTTGCAATCAATGGGACTCTTTAGAGTCTTCTCTAACAGGACAGTTCAACAGCATCAGTTCTTCAGTGATCAGCTTTCTTTATAGTCCAGCTCTCACATCCATACATGGCTACTTGAAAAAGTATATCTTTGACTAGATGCACCATAGTTGGCAAAATAATGTCTGTGCTTTCTAATATGTTGTCTATGTTGGTCATAACTTTTCTTTCAAGGAACAAGTGTCTTTTAATACCATGACTGCAGACATAATTTGCAGTGATTTTGGAGCACAAATAATAATAATAACATCTCTCTCTGTTTCCAACATTTCCCTATCTATTTGCCATGAAGTGATGGAACCAAATGTCATGATCTTAGTTTTCTGAATGTCGAATTAAGCCAAATTTTTACTCTCCTCTTTCACTTTTATCAAGAGTCTCTTTAGTTCTTCTTTGTTTCTGCCATAGGGTGATGACATCTGTGTATCTGAGGTTATTTATTTTTCTCCCAGTAATGTTGATTACAGCTTGTGCTTCATCTAATCTTACATTTCTCATGATGTATTCTGCATATAAGTTAATAATCACGGTGACAATATACAGCCTTGACGTATGGCTTTCCCAAATTGGAACCAGGGTGTTTTTCCA
The DNA here is from genome assembly GCA_006410615.1 of Neotragus moschatus. Taxonomy (NCBI): domain Eukaryota; kingdom Metazoa; phylum Chordata; class Mammalia; order Artiodactyla; family Bovidae; genus Neotragus; species Neotragus moschatus. The sequence continues at coordinate 1,152,952 of SJYA01001314.1, read as the reverse complement.
TGTCCAGTTCTAACTGCTTCTTCCTGACCTGCTTACAGATTTCTCAGGAGGCAGGTCAGGTGGTCTGCTAATCCCATATCTTTAAGAATTTTCTACGTTTGCTGTGATCCACACAATCAAGGGCTTTGGCATAGTCATAAGGACAAAGTAGATATTTTCTCAGGAACTCTCTTGGTTTTTTGATAATCCAACTTATGTTGGCAATTTTATCTATGGCTCCTCTGCCTTTTCTAAATCCAGCTTGAGCATCTGGAAATTCACAGTTCATGTACTGCTTCATGTTCATGAAGCTTGGCTAGAAGAATTTTGAGCATTACTTTACCAGCACGTGAGATGAGTGCAATTGTGTAATAGCTTGAGCATTCTTTGGCATTGCCTTTCTTTGGGATTTGAGTGAACACTGACCTTATCCAGTCCTATGGCCACTGCTGAGTTTCATTAGTTTTATTAAAAATCCACTGATCTCTGGTAACATAATAGGCACCTACTAACCTGGGGAGTTCATATTTCAGTTTCCTATTATTTTACCATTTCACACTGTTCACGGGGTTCTCAAGACAAGAATGCTGAACTCTTTTGCTGTTCCTTCTGCAGTGGATCAGATTTTGTTAGAATTCTCGATTGCCACCCATCCATCTTGGAGGGCCATATACAGGACGGATCACAGTTTCATTGAGTTAGACAAAGCTAACAAGGTTATAACAAGGTCCATGTTATCAGATGGGTTAATTTTCTGTGATTGTGATTTTCTGTCTGTCTTCCCTCTGATGGAGAAAGGTAAGAGGCTTATGAAAGCTTCCTGACAGGAGAGACTGACTGAAGGGGACACTGGGTCTTCTTCTGAGGGGCGGGGCCAGGCTCAGTAAATCTTTAATCCAATTTTCCGTTTAAGGGTGGGAGAAGGCAATGGCACCCCAGTCCAGTACTCTTGCTTGGAAAATCCCATGGACAGAGGAATCTGGTAAGCTTCAGTCCCTGCTTTCAGAAAGAGTAGGTCACAACTGAGCTTCACTTTCAATTTTCACTTTCATGCATTGGAGAAGGAAATAGCAACCCACTCCAGTGTTCTTGCCTAGAGAATCCCAGGGATGGAGGAGCCTGGTAGGCTGCCATCTATGAGGCCGCACAGAGTCGGACAAGACTGAAGTGACTTAGCAGCAGCAGCAGCAGCTGTTGAAGGGTGAGCCTGTGTTCCCTCTCAGTTATTTGATCTGTGCCAAACTACAGTGGAGGTAATGAGAATGGAGACCTCTTTCAAAATGTCCCATGCAGGCACTGTTACACTCAGTGCCGCCAACCCTGAAGTAGGCCGTCACCATCCCACACATCCACCAGAGACTCCTGGACACTCACAGGGAAGTTTGGGTCAGTCTCTTGTATGGTCACTGCTCCTTTCTTCTAGGTCCTGGTGCACACAAGGCTCTGTTTGTGCCCTCCCTAAGTCTATTTCCCCAGTCCTGTATGAGTTCAGCTGCTGCTGCTTAGTTACATCAGTCATGTCAAACTCTGTGCGACCCCATACATGGCAGCCAGCAGGCTCGTCCATCCCTGAGATTCTCCAGGCAAGAATACTGCAGGGAGTTGTCATGTAAATTCAATGGTGGTTTAATAGTGATCTCTTCCAAGAGGGCTTATGTCATACCCAGGTCTTCTGCACCCAGAGCCTCTGCCTTAGCAGCAGTCCACTGCTGACTCACTCATCCTCAGGACTTACCCAAACACAGTTGTCTGTCTTTATGGGGTCTGTGGGTCCCGGTGCACACAAGTTATGCTTGAGCCCTCTGAGCATCTCTGGTAGGTACTGAATTTGATTATAAATGTGATTTTGCCCCTCCTACCAGACTACCTGACCTGACTCTTGAGAAACCTATATGCAGGTCAGGAAGCAACATTTAGAATTGGACATGGAACAGAATGGTTCCAAATAGGAAAAGAAGTACGTCAAGGTTGTATATTGTCACCCTGCTTATTTAACTTATATGCAGACTACATCATGAGAAATATTGTGCTGGAAGAAACACAAGCTGAAATCAAGATTGCCAGGAGAAATATCAATAAACTCAGATATGCAGATGACACCATCTTTATGGCAGAAAGTGAAGAGGAACTAAAACGCCTCTTGATGAAGGTGAAAGAGTAGAGTGAAAAAGTTGGCTTAAAGCTCAACATTTAGAAAATGAAGATCATGGCATCTGGCTCCATCACTTCATGAGAAATAGATTGAGACACAGTAGAAACAGTGTCAGACTTTATTTGGGGGGGACTCCNTGACACCATCTTTATGGCAGAAAGTGAAGAGGAACTAAAACGCCTCTTGATGAAGGTGAAAGAGTAGAGTGAAAAAGTTGGCTTAAAGCTCAACATTTAGAAAATGAAGATCATGGCATCTGGCTCCATCACTTCATGAGAAATAGATTGAGACACAGTAGAAACAGTGTCAGACTTTATTTGGGGGGGACTCCAAAGTCACTGCAGATGGTAACTGCAGCCATGAAATTAAAAGACGCTTACTGCTTGGAAGGAAAGTTTTTACCAACCTGGATAGCATATTCAAAAGCAGAGACATTATTTTGCCAAGAAAGATCCATCTAGTCAAGGCTATTGTTTCTCCAGTAGTCATGTAAGGATGTGAGAGTTGGACTGTGAAGAAAGCTGAGTGCAGAAGAATTGATGCTTCTGAACTGTGGTGTTGGGGAAGACTCTTGNGTATTTTGAAGGTCTTAATTAGCATAGGGCTTTTCTCACTGTTGAGTCAATGATTGCCGCCAGGCCTCCACGTCCTTAGGCACCTGGGAATATATTAATCAATGTATTTGGAATATAGAAAAGGAAATATAGTAGTTTTTGATGTTAGCAATACTAGACCTTTTGAGTTAATGAATTTTCTCTTTTGTTATAGACCACTGTACTTTGTTATAAATCACTGTGTCCTTGCTATGTAAAAATGTAACTTTATCACTATCTTAAGACTAAATAGATCTTAAGGGAAACAGTGGTGAAAGGATTTTCATTTGTCGGGCTGATGTTTGCTGCTAAATCTTCATATTCCCTGCCCTTATAATGAATATAACTAGCATATAAGAGAAATAAGTATTAACCTTTAAGATTAATCACGTTAACCTTGGATTAAATAAATTCTTCTTGATTGTAACTCACTACACCCTCACCCTATAGGAATGCAGCTTTATTTGGAGGGTGGTGCTTGGTTTAAGAAAAAACACCCTTGGAAAAAATAAGTTTTTTGTTTATCAGAAAGAAGGGATCATAAAATGTCAGCAGGCCTCATGGCCAGAAGATGATGTAAAACCCCTAAGACCTTTTTGTATACATTTATGCAAAGCACCTAATTTTGATAAAGGTCAGGACTGCTGACCCCTGCGTGACTCTGTATTCATCCCTATGTGTAACAAAAGGTATATAAGCAAAACTGAAAATAAGGAAAATGGGTCAGTTTCCGGAAAGACTGATTCCCCTATGCCGTTCTATCTTGTTTTCCAAATTTCTGGCTGAATTCCCATCTGGAGCATGGGTGCCCGCCATGTCTGCTTACTTGCCCTGGCTTTCAAGTCCACGCGAAAAGGTGCCCAAGAAGGGGCATTTTCCTATATTCAAGTGGCACTGGCGGCCCAACGTAGATGGTGCAAGTTCCTTGTCTTGGAATTTTATTGGTATCCCACGTAAACCAAGTTATTCAGCTTCTTTTTCTCCTCTAATATCTCCTACTATTTTCTGGCTGAATTCCCATCTGGCATATGGGTCCTCACCAAGCCTACTAACTCTGCCTGGGCTTCTAAGATCGGACCAGGGAGACCTCAGTGCCTCCTCTCCCTCGGGAGAACGGAAAGATGCCTGTGGCCTACATAGGTGGTGATTGGTATTCCATGTAAGCCAAGTTATTCAGCCTCTTTTCTTTGCTAATTTTCTAATCCCTCTCTATCTGTAATTAAATAAGTTTTTTCTAAGATGCCAACGCCGTCCACCCTTCGAATCACCCTGGATCCACTGGAGCTGGACCCCGGCAAGAAACTGAGGCCCAAAAGGGTTTGTTGTTGTTCAGTTGCTAGGTCGTATCCTATGAACTGCAGCACACCAGGCTTCCCCGTCCTTCCCTATCTCCTGGAGTTTGCTCAAACTCATGTCCATTGAGTTGGTGATGCCGTCCAACCATCTCATCCTTTGTGGTCCCCTTCTCTTCCTGCCCTCAATCTTTCCCAGAATCAAGGTCATCAGCAATAGGGTTTAAGGACTTGCACAATATACATACCAATAAGTGGCAGAGCTAAAATTTGAACCCAGGTACTCTGCAGGTTATAGCCTGTGGATCACAAAAGAGTCAGACACTACTAAGCAACAAAACAGCAACAACTCTGACTTCAGAGACCAGTCTCTTAACCAATATGCTATGTTGCTGCTGCTGTTAAGTCACTTCAGTCGTGTCCAACTCTGTGCGACCCCATAGACAGCAGCCCACCAGGTTCCTCTGTCCCTGGGATTCTCCAGGCAAGAATACTGGAGTGGGTTGCCATTTCCAATGCCTCTGGAAACTGGATTGTCAGTTCTATTGCTAATAAAGCTACAAGTTGACTAATATTCCATTGTATATGTTAATATGTACCACATCTTCTTTATCCATTCCTCTGTTGAGACTAGAGAACAAATTCATTGTACCCAGCGGGAAAGCAGGAGGGGTCAGAGGAATTAGGGGGCTGGGATTGACACGCATGCACTATTGATACTATGTATTGAAATAGATAAAGAAACAGAGAACCTGAACCTGCTGTGTAGCACAGGAAGCTCTACCTAGTGCTCTGTGGTGACCTAAACGGAACGGAAGTCCAGAAAGGAGGGGGTGTACATACACGTATGGTTGGTACAGTAGAAACTAACACAGCATTGTAAAGCAACTATGCTGTTGCTGCTGCTAAGTCACTTCAGTCGTGTCCGACTCTGTGCGACCCCATAGACAGAAGCCCACCAGGCTCCCCTGTCCCTGGGATTCTCCAGGCAAGAACACTGGAGTGGGTTGCCATTTCCTTCTCCAATGCATGAAAGTGAAAAGTGAAAGTGAAGTCGCTCAGTTGTGTCTGACGCTACGTCAAAAACAACTATACTCCAATAAAAAGTAATTTTTAAAAAAGCTACAAGCTGGAAGGTAAAACTTATACCTTTGGGCAAATGAGCTTTCTGAGGGGATTCCTTGTTTGCTTTTTCTAAATGCCCCAACCATGAAAAGGTCAGGGAAGCAATGCACCCTCAACTCCAGGGAAAAGAAAATTCAAAGCAGTAGGAAAACCCGAAACAAAGCAAAGCAGAGGACTGACTTCCTACAAATGATACCAAGGATAGAGCCCTGGGCTGGGCAAAAAGTCCACATCTTTGAGGGTCATGATGTGGCTTCAGACATCCTTATGTGACAGGTACTTAACACACTTAACCCTTAACACAGCACGACCTGCTCCTTACAGCCAGCTCTTAGAGAAAATATTAAGTTCCCTTTATGGCTTAGACAGTAAAGTGTCTCCTTGCAATGCAGGAGACCCGGGTTTGATCGCTGGGTTGGGAAGATCCCCTGGAGAAGGAAATGGCAACCCACTCCAGTACTCTTGCCTGAAAAAATCCCATGGACAGAGAAGTCTGGTAGGCTATAGTCCATGGGGTCAGAAAGAGTCGGACACAACTGAGCGATGACACGTTTTAGATGAGGAAACCAAGGCATGGCAAGAACTAGCACAGCTCATGGACTCCCAGTTGCTGTGTGCCAGAAGTGTGTTTTCTCTGCCTCTAAAAAAAATCCCACTTTTTGGCAAAAAGTAAGATAAACTTGCTGTAATGCAAAATATTCAAATGCTTCCCTAAGTTAGAACATTGCTTTTAAAATTCTCCACTGCATATAGTAAAGCTTTTAATAAAATGTTGACCATGACTTTGCTACAAAAATACATTCTCTACCCAAGGTTGACAAGATTCTCCCATTCCAACATTAGGACATGTGATATTCAAACCCAGGCAGAATATTTAGAGGCGGGGCATACTGGACAGTCCATGGGGCTGCAGAGAGTTCGACATGACTGAGCAACTGAGCACACACACGCACACATCCCTGGACATATGGTTACTTAACTACAGTGATCCCCAGTTCCCTGAGCAAGCATCGTCAGTTTAACACTCTCCTATGTACAGCTATATTAGGCAACCGTTAAACTAATTTCAAAATCCCATGAGTGAGCTGATACAATCTGACTTCCTGACTCTCTGATGAGGAAGTCAAGGAGAGACCCGGCACCAATAAAATGTGGACACCAGCATCAAGGCCCTAAAAATGATTATCCCTCTTGCAGTCACATCCGGCCTTCAGCTGGAAGCTTCCCTGAGGACTCAGATCGTGAAATTCTCCAGAGAGTAAATATTGCTTACAGAAAAATTTCCTCCTAGAATTCAACTCAGTAACATTCTTTTTAATTACTTGCAAAACAGAAGCAAAGTTAATACCCTTGCCCCCAGTTTGCTGGTAATTGGAGAGTTGCTGTCTTAATCACTGCCTGCTACCCTACATGAAGGACTTTCTTGGTGACTCAGGGGTAAAGAATTCACTTGCAATGCAGGAAACTCAGATTCAATTCCTGGGTCAGGAAGACCCCCTGGAGAAGGGAACGTAACCCATTCCAGTATTCTTGTCTGGGAAATCCCATGGACAGAGGAGCCTGGTGGGCAACAGTCTGTGGGTTTGCAAAGAGTCAGACCCGACTCAGCAACTAAACAGCCACCTTTTTATTGCTGAATAGTAGTCCATCACAAATCAATTCACATATAAATTGATTTATAAGTGTCTCTATACATCACATTCTATGTATCTATTCATTTATCAGCAGACATTTAGACTGTTTCCATATAATGACCATTGTGAAGAATGCTATGATAAACCTGGGCGCGCAGATATCGCTTTGTGACAGTGATTTCACTTCCTTCAGACATATACCAAGAAGTGGGATTGCTGGATCGTATGGTAGTTCTATTCTTAATTTCTCCGGGACACCCCACACCGTTCTCCACAGTGGCTGCATCAATTTACGCTAGCACTGACAGTGCATAATTATCTGTTTCCACATCCTTGCCAACATTGCTATTTCTTTCTCTTTTGAAAATCGCCATTCTGAAAGCTGTGGTTTCGATTCGTATTTCCCTGATGACTAGTAATGTTGAGTCTCTTTTCACGTATCTGTTGACCACCTGTATGTTATCCTTGGGAAAATGTCTACTCAGGTCCTCGGCCCACTTTTGAATTGGATTGCTCTCCAGAAAAATGTGTCAGTTTAACTATCTGCCAGTAGTGTTCAAAAGCACAGATGCCCTCATCCTCTCATACCACTCATTCTAGTATTATCCTTCTATTTGATTCTTTTTCAGTCTGATAGACCAAAATGACATCTTGCTTTGTAAGTACATTTGATTACTAGGAACGTGCCATCTAACTTCATAAATGTATCAACCATCCATTTATCTTCATTTCTTTTTATATCCTTTGTCTCTTTTTCCACTGTGGAGCCTGCCTGTTTAATTAAATTTCAAATCCCAGCTCTGCTACCTACCAGCTGTGAAGTCTCCACTGTGGCCTTCGTTTCTTCAACTATGTAATAGAAGTGCATCTACACGGTAGGGTGGTTAAATGAGTTAATGAGCTAATATATGTAAAGGGCTTAGACACATAGGCAATCCGACACATTAAGAGGCAGTCTGTGCTAGCTGTCATTTCAGTTACATTCCTAAGTAAACAGCACATCTTAAGATTGTCTAAGCTATATGCTGTTTCTGTCCCCAGTGCCTCCAAGCCTGGTCTCAAGGTGCTGTTTCTGTCTCCAGTGCCTCCAATCCTGGTCTCAGGGTCTATCAACTATTTCGTGCCTGTGTAGACAGCCACGCTGCTCTCTAGGTTCAAGTCCTAGGAGAGACATCATTAGCTTATTGGAAACATAAACATCTATTTCTTTAAATGTCCTTACTAAATAATACCCAACTGATAGTGGAGGACAGAGGAGCCTGGCGTGGCCCAGTCCATGGAGTTGCAAAGAGTCAGACAAGACTGAGTGACTGAACAAGAGCAAATCCTTTCCTTCCGGGGTGCCACATTAAGGAACTGTCAGCCAGTTTAAAGGATGAGATAAGAAAGAATAAAGACCATTTGCAGAGATGCAGATGGACCTAGAGTGTGTTATAGAGAGTGAACTAAGTCAGAAAAACAAACAGAGAGTATGGCTTATATGTGGAATCTAGAAAAATCGTAGAGATTAACTCACTGGCAAAGCAGAAACAGAGACAGATGGAGAGACCGAACTTACCGTTACCAAGGGGGGAAAGGGGAGTGGGACTAATTGGGAGATTTGGGGCTCCAATCTCCCATATATTGGACATATATAAACTATTGTATATAAAATAGACAGCTAATGAGAACTGACTGTATAGCACAGGGAACCCTACTCCATGATCTGTGATCTAAATGGGAAGGAAATCTAAAAAATAATGAAGATATATGTATGTATAACTGGTTCACTTTGCTGCACAGAAGAACTGACACAACTTTGTAAAGCAACTGCACTCCAATAAAAATCAAGTTAAAAAATAAATAATTTTTTACTAAAGAGACAAATATGATTAAATACCAGATCAGGATATATATATATAATATATACTATTGTAAAAGAAATAGCTAACAAGGACTTACTGTATAGCATAAGAAACTCTAGTCAATACTCTGTAAAGAGCTATATGGGGAAAGAATCTAAAAACAGAGCGTGTGTGTATGCTCATGTTCAGTTGTGTCTGACTCTCAGTGATCTCATGGACTGTAGCCCACGAGACTCCTCTGTCCATGGAATTTTCCAAGCAAGAATACTGGAGCGGGTTGCCATTTCCTACTTCAGGGATCTTCCCAACCCAGGGATTGAACCTGCTCTCGTGCGTCTCCTGGGTCTCCTGCATTGGCAGGTGGACTCTTTACCACTAGCGCCACCTGGGATTCCTAAAAAAAGAAGGTATATGTATATGTAAAACTGATTCACTTTGCTGTACGGCAGAAAGTAGCACAGCACTGTAAAGCAACTATACTCCAATAGAAATTTTTTTAAGAAATAAAATAAAATGAGAGTATCAAGAAACAGTTATAATTGATCAATTTGACATTTCCATATTAAAGAAACTTTTGTATTCATCCCCACTCCACAATCACTTCATATGCAACGTTCTGGTAATCTTGTAAATACAGTTTTAAAATAAACTTTATCTTGATTCTTAAAAAAAAAAAAAGGTGATAAATGCCAAACTATCTCCAGTCTGAAAAGCCTACACCCTCTGAGGTCATGTCCCTTTTAAATTCATCTCCCTTTTGCCTGGGGCAAGATCTCACCTGCTGCATAGGGGAAATTTCCTGTAGGAAATTATGGCCCAGACTGACTCTGCTCCGGCCTCAAATTGTTTCCTTGTCTGCAGTAACACCCAGGCCTTCTTCAAGAGCTTCCTCTACCTCAAGTGCCTGCTATTTGTGTTCTTGTGTTCTCAGTCGTGTCCAACTCTTTGTGACCCCATGGACTGCAGCCCACCAAGCTCCACGGATTCTCCAAGCAAGAATATTGAAGTGAGTTGCCATGCCCTCCTCCACGGAATCTTCCCGACCCAGGGATCGAACCCGTGTCTCCTATGTCTCCTGCACTGCAGGCAGATTCTTTACTGCTGAACCATTAGGGAAGACAGCTCTCTACCAACAGGAATTCACCAAAGAGAGGAGTGTCCAGTCTCACCTCCATCCAGTCCCACACTGGAAGGACAGTACTGAGCGCATTACAGGTCCCCAGGCAAAGGCTCTGGTCACCCAGCAGTGTAGGTTGAGGTTATGATTCCAATGAGAGGGCAGTCAGGATCCAGAAAACTAGCAGCTATTTTATTTACAGCTATTCTTGCTAGTTTCTAAGACACTTTGATATATTTTTTTGAAAAGTGGGGAAGGGGGTGGCAAAATCAGCAGGTGACAACTAATCATTACTAATAAGGATTTGACCCAAATCCTTCTCTGGTCTCATGCCAAATCAACCAGGTCACTCCCTGCTTAAAACCCTCCAAAGACTTCTCATTCCTCCAGGATAAAATCAAAATCCTTAGCAAGTTCCTGGCTAACAGGCCTCCCTTTCCTCTGTGCTCTCCAAACTCTCTGCCTCACAGCTCCTTGAACTTGCAAGCTCTCTCCTGCCTCTGTGAGGAAATGTCTTTCCCTCTCCATTCAGCCTTTTGTGCCCACCCTTCAGAGGTCATCTTAGGCAACACCGGGGCTTCCCAGGTGGCTCAGTGGTAAAGGTTCCATCTGCCAATGCAAGGAGATAAAGGAGACGTAGGCTCAATCCCTGGGTCGGGAAGAACTCCTGGAGGAAGAAATGGCAACCCATTCCAGCATTCTTCCCTAGGAAATCCCATGGGCAGAGGAATCTGGAGAGCTACAGTCCACAGGGTCACAAAGTCAGACATGACTGAGCCCACACACACCACACAGCACCAGCCCCTACCCAGACCCCACGACTAGCTCAGATCTGCTTTGTATACATTCTCACAGCATCTTGCACTTCTTGGTAGCACTTATTAAATTATATAAATGTATGACTAATTTGTAATTATTTGACCAACATCTGTCTACCTGATTGGACTAAGGTCCATGCAGTGGGGACCATGTCTGTCAGAATTCCTGGGACTTCCCTGGTGGTCCAGTGGCTAAGACTCTGCAACCCCAATGCAGGGGGCCTGGATTCAATCCCTGGTCAGGGAACTAGATTCCGCATGCTGCAATTAAGACCTAGTGCAGCCAAATAAATAAATAATTTTTATAGGAATTTCTCTTCTATCTCTGTGCTTAGATCAGTTCCTAGCACATAGTAACAGTTAAAAAAATATCTGTTGACCAGATGAATAAATTAACTGAGATTCCAGTTTTAATACTGACCAAAGAATGTCTGACTTCCTTTCTACTCTGGCTTTAAAATGTTCTTTTCTTCTGGCAAATCAGTCTCCCAAGTGACTTGAACATTCTCTTATGTCCTCCCTAACCAGGCTCACACAAAGAAGCAGTGGAATACAGTCAGCCAAGTCTCATTATTTTATTCCTCATTGTCATTCTTAATATATCTTTTGTGTTCCAACCCCCATAAATCAATATGTCCTGTTCTTCCCACCAAGCATCAGCTTTGACCTTTCAAGTGCTGATATTTTTTCCTAGAAATCTCTTAAAAGTGAGTGCCATTAAACCCTCTCCATGCCACACCAGCTTTACCTTTATAAAACTAAAGTGCTGCAATGTCTTCATTGATAAGCCCTTAATCCTGGTCTCCAATCAGGAAAAAAATAAATAAAAAAAAAATAAAACACTCTAAGGTCTGGACATGTAAGCAAATCTCACCACTAGACTAGATGATCACTATCAACACTTCCAACACTAGTGCTTTGCAAGCCCATGATCATACAGTCACTCAGCAGGGGATGGGTTGAGATTTATACACTTTTGGAATTGGGAAAACTTAGATTTTCATTCTGACAGGCATTTAGCAGCTGTGAGAGCCTGACCAGTTTTCTTTACCTCTCAAACCTTGGGGTTTTGGTGAGTAATATGCCTCACAAGATCATTGGAGAAGTAAAATGAAATGCTGTTTGCAAATGTTTAGAACAGTTCCTAGTCCTCAAAAACGTATTTGTTTTAAGATGTCACCAGTTTCATCACCATCCTGAGGGGCCTCCCAGGTTGTGCCAGTGATAAAGAAGCCACAAGCCAATGCAGCAGACATAGGAGATGCAGTTTGAATCCCTGGGTCAGGAAGATCCCCTGGAGGAGGGCATGGCAACCCACTCCAGTTTTCTTGCCTGGAGAATCCCATGGACAGAGGAGCCTGGCAGGCTGCAGTCCATGGGGTTGCAAAGAATTGGACACGACTAAAGCGATTTAGCATGTGTACAGACAGAGTTTATGAGAAATCAACACAGGGACACTGCATGGTCTTTGATAAAGTAGAACACATAAAACAATGCACCACTGATCTCTGAAATCAGACTCAGCAACTTGGAACCACTACATCTTCCTGCAGGTCCACTCCAGTTTGAGTGAGATGTTTTTCCAGAACCTCCTCCCTGTAATTAGAGACAGTTGCTCTTCCTCTAGTGACTCCTGAAACAGGGCTAATGAAATGAGCAATGTTTATTAACAAACCACATAATGTAAATATCAGTTGGCCTCTTATCCTCCCAACCCCTACCCCACATGCAATTAGTTCTGACGATTTATGCTTGAGACAGAAAGAAACGGAGTGCGTGGGTTCCAAGAGGAGTACTATAAGGTTCCCTTGAGAATCATTACATTTATGCTGATGTATTATATCTGAAGGGCTTCCCCAGTAGCTCAGTGGTAAAGAGCCTGCAACGCAGGAGCTGCAGGAGATGTGGGTTGGATCCCTGGGTCAGGAAGACCCCCTGGAGAAAAGCACAGCAACCTACTCTAGTATTCTTGCCTGGAGAATCCCATGGACAGAGGAGCCTGGAGGGCTACAGTCCATAGGGTCACAAAGAGCTGGACACAACTGAAGCGACTCAACATTGTATCTGAAAGGTCACTTTAGTCTACTTGGAACCTAACAGATAATAAATATTGTTAAATCAATGACTGCCAAATATTCATGTTTACATTTATGTTCACAATGCTAAGCTAGTTTTCTCCTATGAATTTGATTCCTCTACAGTCCATACAATTCCCATACCNGGACACAACTGAAGCGACTCAACATTGTATCTGAAAGGTCACTTTAGTCTACTTGGAACCTAACAGATAATAAATATTGTTAAATCAATGACTGCCAAATATTCATGTTTACATTTATGTTCACAATGCTAAGCTAGTTTTCTCCTATGAATTTGATTCCTCTACAGTCCATACAATTCCCATACCATCCACGAAATTCTCCAGGCCAGAATGCTAGAGTAGGTAGTCTTTCCCTTCTCCAGGGGATCTTCCCAGCCCAGGGATTGAACCCAGATCTCCCTCATTGCAGGCAGATTCTTTACCAGCTGAGTCACAAGGGAAGCCCAGGAATATGATATTGTATTTCATTTCATCATTTGGGGAGATTTATAGGAGAGAATAACACTATGATACCATGATTAATACTATGAATGAAAATGTACTGAAAAATAAACTCTTGCCATTCAAAAGCTGTCTTCCACTGCCTCCAGTTCTGAGCTATAGGACATAATGCATTACCTAACACTTGCTTTTTATACTTATCATGAAAAAAATATCCCCTACTATTTTTTAACATTGCGAATTTAAAAAAAAAAATTATGGCTGTGCTGGGTCTTCGTTGCTGCTCAGGCTTTCTCTATCTAGTTACAGTGAGTAGGGGCTACTCTTCATTGTGCTGTGCAGGCTTCTCGTTGAGGTGGCCTCTGTTGTGGAGCACAGGCTCTAGGCACTCGGGCTTCAGAAATTGTGGTGTGTGGGATTTAGGTGCTCTGTGGCACGTGGGATCTTCACGAACCAGGAATCGAGCCCATGTCTCCCGTATTGGCAGGTGTATTCTTTACCACTGAGCCACCAGGGAAATCCTCCCTGAGCAGTGTCTTTGATTTCCATCTATTTTAATAATAGTATCCTGTGTCTGTGTCTATGAATCTCCAAAGATAATTTAATTCATTTTAATAAGCATTTCTTATTCATGCATTACATGGTGAGCACTAGGCTACACTCAGTTCAGTTCAGTTCAGTCACTCAGTCGTGTCCGACTCTTTGCGATCCCATGAATCGCAGCATGCCANCAGAGCTTGCTAAAACTCATGTCCATTGAGTTGGTGATGCCATCCAACCATCTCATCCTCTGTTGTCCCCTTCTCCTCCTGTCTTCAATCTTTCCAAGTATCAGGGTATTTCCCAATGAGTCAGTTCTTCACATCAGGTGGCCAAAGTATTGGAGCTTCAGCTTCAGCATCAGTCCTTCCAATGAATATTCAGGACTGATTTCCTGTAAGGTTGACTGGTTTGATCTCCTTGCAGCCCAAAGGACTCTCAAGAGTCTTCTCCAACACTGCAGTTCAAAAGCATCAATTTTTTGGTGCTCATCTTTCCTTATAGTCCAAATCTCATATTCATACATGACTACTGGGAAACCATAGCTTTGAATAGACGGACCTTTGTCAGTAAAGCAATGTCTCTGCTTTTTAATATGCTGTCTAGGTTTATCATTGCTTTTCTTCCCAGGAGTAAGTGTCTTTTCATTTCAAGGCCGCAGTTACCATTGGCAGCCATTTTAGAACCCAAGAAAATAAAATTTGTCACTGTTTCCATTGTTCCCCCATCTATTTCCCATGAAGTGATGGGACTGGATTCCATGATCTTAGCTTTTTGAATGTTGAATTTTAAGCCAGCTTTTTCACTCTCCTCTTTGACTTTCATCAAGAGGCTTTTTAGTTCCTCTTCACTTTCTGCTATAAGGGTGATATCATCTACATATCTGAGGTTATTGATATTTCTCCTGGCAATCTTGATTCCAGCTTGTGCTTCATCCAGTCCAACATTTCGCATGATGTACTCTGCATGTAAGTTAAATAAGCAAAGTGACAATATATAGCCTTGATATACTCCTTTCCCAATTTAGAACCAGTCCACTGTTCCATGTCCAGTTCTAACTGTTGCTTCTTAACCTGTATACAGATTTCTCAGGAGGCAGGTCAGGTGGTCTGGTGTACCCTTCTCTTTAAGAGTTTCCTACAGTTTGTTGTGATCCACACAGTCAAAGGCTTTAGTGTAGTCAATGAAGCAAAAGTAGATGCTTTTCTGGAATTCTCTTGCTTTTTCATTTTTTGATCATTTCATCCAATGATCCAATGGATGTTGGCAATTTGATTTCTGGTTCCTCTACCTTTTATAAATCCAGCTTGGACATCTGGAAGTTCACTGTTCACACGCTGTTGAAGCCTGTCTTGCAGAATTGTGAGCATTACTTTTCTAGGATGTGAAATGAGTGCAATTGTGTGGTAGTTTGAGCATTCTTTGGCATTGCCTTTCTTTGAGATTGGAATGAAAACTGATCTTTTCCAGTCCTGCGGCCACTGCTGAGTTCCCAGATTTGCTGGCATATTGAGTGCAACACTTTCACAGCATCATCTTTTAGGATTTGAAATAGCTCAACTGGAATTCCATCACCTCCACTAGTTTTGTTTGTAGTGATGCTTCCTAAGGCCCACTTGACTTTGCACTGCAGGATGTCTAGCTCTAGGCAAATTGATCACACCATCAAAGTTATCTGGGTCATTAAGAGCTTTATTGTCTAGCTCTTCTCTGTAGTCTTGCCACTTCTTAATATCTTCTGCTTCTGTTAAGTTTACTCCATTTCTGTCCTTTATTGCACCCATCTTTGCATGAAATACTTCCTTGGTATCTCTAATTTTCTTGAAGAGAGCTCTAGTCTTTCCCATTCTGTTTTTTTCCTCAATTCCTTTGCATTAATCACTGAGGAAGACTTTCTTATCTCTCTTTGCTATTATTTGGAACTCTGCATTCAGATGGATATACCTTTCTTTTTCTCCTTTGCCTTTCACATCTCTTCCCTTCACAGCTATTTGGAAGGCCTCCTCAGACAACGATTTTGCCTTTTTGCATTTATTCTTCTTGGGGATGTGCCGGGGTCCAGCCCCAGTGGATCCAGGGTAATTTGAAGAGAGGACAGAGTCAGCAAGGAAAAACTTATTATTTAGAAATTTAAAGAGAGATTAAGAAAGAATAGTATAGTAGGAAAATTAGTGGAGAAAAGAGGCTGAATAACTTGGTTTATGCAATAAACTAATAAAACCTCAAGACAAGAGGTCTGCACCATCTACGTTACACCACTGGCACCTGCTTGAATAGCAGAGTGTGCCCTACCTTGGGCTCCCTCTCGCGTGGGTCTTAGAAGCCAGGGCAAGTAAGTAGACATGGCGAGCCTCTATACCCTAGATGGGAATTTAGCCAGAAAATAGAGTAAGAAAAGACACGGGGGAAACCAGTCTTTCCAGTGACTGGCCCATCTTCTTTTGTCTGGAAAGGCTTTTTATACTTTTGGTTGTACATAGAGATCAATGGATAATACAAAATTATGCAGCGTCAGCAGCTCTGACTGTTACCGAGACCAGGCTTTCTCTCTGCATACCTAGTTGTATACACAAGTCTTCGGTGATTTACATCATCTTCTGGCCAGAAGGCCAATTAACATTTTATGGCCCTTTTCTGATAAGGTTCTGTCAATCAGAAAATTTAATAGTGTTGCTCTTCCCAAAGTCTGGTGCCACTCTCAGAAAGCACTAAATAAAGTTACATTCTTACATAGCAAGGACACAGCAATTAATAACAATGAAAGAGGAGTACAGTGATTTATAACAAATAGAAAATTAATTAACTCAAAAGTCTAGTGCTGCTAACATCAAAACTACTATATTCCTTTTTCTATATCCCAATTACATTGATTAATATCCTTTAGGTGCCTAAAAGATAAAGAATATGGAGGCCTGGCAGCAGTCATTGACTCAACAGTGAAACCCATCACTGATATAATTTTTAGCTCTTTAAAAAAAGGCTCGGTATCTTTAAGATGTTTTAAGCTTCATGCCTCTCACGGTTGGGGGACTGTAAACAATTCACAAATGTAGTTGAACCTGTCAGGCAAGTTAGAGAGCTGTCAAAGGGGTTTTAAGCTGAAACATTCCTTTCATATGCAGGAGACCGTCAATTGGAGCTCTAAGTTAACTTTTTCCAGAGAAAGATGGTTGGGGATAGCCCCTGTTAATGTCAGAAGAGTGGAAAGCACAGTACAATAAGGCAGGCAGACTCTGGTTTTTGAGGGAGGACGCTCAGGAAAATCCAGGGGGAACCCCTGAAGCCAGATCACACCTTTGCGTATGTCAGGCTTCCTTCCTCATGACCTTTGCCACGGGTGGGATTTCTCACGCTGGCTCCCAGCATCAATGGTTTTGAGGACTGCCTCCTGTACAGTGTTATGAACCTCCATCCATACTTCTTCAGGCCCTCTATCTTACAGATCCAATCCCTTGAATCTATTTGTCACTTCTACTGTATAATCATAAGGGATTTGATTTAGGTCATACATGAATGGTCTACTGGTTTTCCCTACTTTCTTCAATTTAAGTCTGAATTTAGCAACAAGGAGCTCACGATCTGATCCACAGTCAGCTCCCAGTCTTGTTTTTACTGACTGTATAGCAGTTCTCCATCTTTGGCTGCAAAGAATATAATCCATCTGATTTTGGTATTAACCATCTGGTGATGTCCATATGTAGAGTCATCTCTTGTGTTGTTGAAAGAGGGTATTTGCTGTGATCAGTGGGTTCTCTTGACAAAACTCTGTCAGCCTTTGTCCTGCCCATTCTGTACTCCAAGGCCAAGTTTGCCTATTACTCCAGGTATCTCTTGACTTCCTACTTTTGTATTCCAGTCCCCTTCAATGAAAAGAACATCTTCTTTGGTGTTAGTTCTAGAAGGTCTTGTAGGTCATCATAGAACCATTCAGTTTCAGCTTCTTCAGCATTAGTGGTTGGGGCATAAGTGATATTGAATGGTTTGCCTTGGAAACAACAGAGATCACTCTGTCATTTTTGAGATTGCACCCAAATACTGCATTTCAGATTCTTTTGTTGACTATGAGAGCTACTCCATTTTTTCTAAAGGATTCTTGCCCACAATAGTAGATGTAATGGTCATCTGGATTAAATTCACCCATTCTGGTCCATTTTGGTTCACTGATTCCTAAAATGTCGATACTCACTCTTGCCATCTCTTGTTTACCACTTACAATTTGCCTTGATTTGTGGACCTAACATTCCAAGTTCCTATGTAATATTATTCTTTTTTTTTTTTTTTGCAATATTATTCTTTACAGCATTGGAGTTTGCTTCCATTACCAGTCACGTCACAGCCACAGTTGGGTGTTGTTTTTGCTTTGGCTCCATCTCTTCATTCTTTTTGGAGCTGTTTCTCCACTCTTCTCCATTAGCATGTTTGGCACCTACCAACCTGGGGAGTTCATCTTTCAGTGTCATATCTTTTGCCTTTTCATACTGTTCATTAGGTTCTCACTAGGTATCTATTTTGTACATTGTGTATATATGTCAGTTTCAACCTCCCAGTTCACCCTACCCCCCCCTGCTCTCCTCCACCTGCTATCAACCTATGCATTCTCTATGTCTGTGTCTCTTATTTCTGCATTAGTTGGCTTACTCTTTAGCCTGATTTCAGTGCTCTCCATAACCTGACCTCAAGCTTCCAATAGAGGGCTAGATCATTTGACTCAAGTCCAAGTACAGTCAGTACATCTTAATTGAGTTCTGTGTGTACTAGACAGTATCAAATGTAGCAGCCAGAATTCTTGACTGCAAGCAACAGAAGCCAATTGTCATGAACTTCAAATTTATTAAAAGGCCATTAACAAGCTGCAGAGGATAACCAGGAGTATACCAATTTGTTTTTTCCAAAATAAGAGTTTCAGGAGGTTTACTGAGGAAAATTAGGGCTTCACAAATAAACTTGAGAAGGGCTAGTGTATATTTTATTCTACTGAAGTTTAAACTCTATGTGAACAAAGATTCTATAGTAAACACACCTGTTTAACTTTGTAGAATCCATGTTTCCCAATCATTCTGTAATGTAACAGAATGGCAGCCAGTAAAATTAGCATGCTATTGAACACATTTTGGGAACTGCTATTTAGTAAAATTCATAATACAGTTAGATGCTTCTTGAATCCAAGAAAGTGAAAGGGTTAGTCTCTCAGTCATGTCTGACTCTTTGCCAGCCCATGGCCTGTACAGCCTGTCATGCTCCTCTGTCCATGGAATTCTCCAGGCAAGAATACTGGAATGGGTTGCCATTCCCTTCTCCAGGAGATCTTCCCTACCCAGGGATCAAACTAAGGTCTTCTGCATTGCAGGAAGAATCTTTACTGTCTGAGCCACCAGGTAAGCTGTATTGGACAAACTTTCAAAGATTCCTGAGCTGAGTTGCCATTCACTATAAAAAGTGTAAAGTGGGAACATTGTTTAACTTTAGTTAATTTATTTCTTATTCAATTTGTTTAAAACAAGAAAAAACAATTCACCTATTTCTCCCACCCTTCCCCACCTCCCATCTCTGGCAGCCACCAATCAGTTCCCTGTATCTATGAGCATGTTTTTTTGTTGGGGGGCTGGACTGTTTGTTTGTTTAAGATTCTGCATATGAAAGAGATCATATAGCAAAAACAAGCTCAGAAAATTGACAAGAAGGCAGGAGAACCACCTAAGAAAATGAGCAGGATCCAGGGAGAGCTCAGGGAGGAACTTGGATGAAATAACAGATAGAATCAATGAGGTGACGACATCATTCCTGACTTCAGTTCCTCAGTTGCCACCAACGGTTTTCAGTGGATAGCTTTCTGGGTGCTAGACTGGCAATGCTGCCAATCATTACCCCAAACGATTTGTCTGCCCCCTCCCCTGCTTTTTTTTCAACATGCATCTTTGAAGTACTCTGCAAATTCAAAATTTTATGCTGCCTAAGCTTAGACTGTGTGTCTGCATCCACCCGCAAGGCATGGAAAGAAAGAGTAACAGAGTTTCTGATCTCTTCAGACTCTATTGGAGGGACCCTATCCTCCAGCAAGACTCACATAACTTGTGTTTCCTCATAGTAAAAAATAGGAACTGAATCAATTCCCAGATAGGCAAATAGGACAAATGATCACTTTGGAGGGACATCAAAAAAGTAAGACAAGAATCTTGCCCTAAAGTAATTTAGTTCTTCTGCCCATAACAGAACAGGACAAAAAATAGAATAATTACAACCTGTTTTCAGGGCAGGAATAGAGACTCAAACAGACAACAGATTTGTGGACACAGTGTGGGAAGAAGAGGGTGAGACAAATTGAAAGAGAAGCATTGAAATATATACACTACTATATGTTAAACAGCTAGCTAGGATAACACAGGGAGCTCACCCAGTGCTCTGCAAGACCTAGAAGAGTGAGACGTGGGGGTTGGGAGGGAGGTTTAGGAGGGAGGGCACATATGCATTCTCATGGCTGATTTATGTTGTTGTACAGCAGAAACTAAAACAACATTCTAAAGCAATTATCTTCCAATTAAAAATATTTTTAGTATTTTAAATTTTAAATAATAAAATAATTACAATCTTACCCCTAGAGAACTATATAGAAAGACCTATGAGAAAAAGGAGAGGTTACTGTCAGATGGAGCAGCCAGGAAAGTCTCATGGAGAAATTCAGTCATTCAGTATGAGAAAAACTGGAAGATTCTTCCAGATAGAGAAGGTGAAAGGAAGGCACTTCATGTGGGGTAAATAAATGAGCAAATATATGAAAGTGAGGATGAACAGAGTCTGTGTGGGGATAGTGAGATGCCTGGCCTGGCTGGAAGAGAAGATTTCTCTTAGAAATCAGGCAGGGAAAGGTCTAGGAGAGACTCAGGACTTGATGCAGGAGGCAATGGAGAGACAAATACATTTGGTATTTAAAGAAATTTTACACTAAAGAAACGGTGCTTCAGAAAGACTTTGTTGTTTAGTCACTAAGTCATGTTTGACTCTTCATGATCCCATGGACTGTAGCCTGCCAGGCTCCTCTATCCATGGAATTTTCCAGGCAAGAATACTGGAGAAGGTTGCCACTTCCTTCTTCAGGGGATCTTCCCAGCTCAGGGATCAAACCCACATCTCCTGCAGGTGTATTGTTTACCACTGAACCACCTGGCAAGCCCTGCACAAGAGATTACTTAGAAGAGAATACTCCACATTTTGAGAAATCTCTATTACAATGACCTTGAGAGTAGGGTGACATTGAGGTTCCTCCTGAGGGACTAGGTCTCCACTAGTCAGTCATCCTGGGACAGTTATGGGAGCTCTGGGCCAGAGAGGTGACTCAGATGTAGACCCACCAGGAGCAGGCATTCCAGAATCAAGCAGAGCAGTGTGGGCTTGTCCAACAGCAGCTGCCTCTGGTCACTATTACAGGTTATTCTCAGCACTTTCATTAGCCCTGAATTTTGCTTCAGGCTGTGAGTGAAGGCACAGCTTGGCCACAGTTACACTGCAAGGAAACAGGAAACGCATTTCTTTTGTAAAAAACTGGAGTGTGTGGTGTTTGAGATAGTCACAAACAGAAACAGGGCTTCCTAGCAAAAGATGGGCCTAAAAGGCAGCAGCGTGGAAGTGGGATATGAGAAGCCAGAGGGGCCAAGGCACTGATCCTAGACATGCCCAAATCAGTGCCCTGGGAAACCCTCAGAAATCGCTCAGGGAGGACGGGATTTGACCCTCTCAGGGGATCATGTTTCCAGAAAGTCAGTCAGTGCATGAACAGTTTATATAATCTCATTTTATGGGCTCAGCAAGCTGAACCCAGGAAGGTGTTAGAGCCAGCCTTTGTCCCAAGCATTTAGTATGCTCTGTCCCATCTGCTGATCCCTACAACAGCACTGTGATCCAGCATTGCTCTTCTCATTTTACAGCTGAGGACGCTGAAGCTTAAAGATGCTAAATAGGGCCTTCCCTTGGCAGTCCCGTGGTTAAGACTTCATCCTCCAATGCAAGGGAGGCAGTTTTACCTCTGGTCAGAGAACTAAGATCCCATATGTCTCGTGGCCAAAAAATCAAAACAGAAATGATATTGCAACAAATTCAATAATGACTTTTAAAATAGTCCACATCCAAAAATATCTTTCAAAAAAAAAAAAAAAAGATGCTAAATAGCTTGCACCAGGTCACAAAACTGCTAGAGGGAATAGTTGGGACCTAAACTCAGATGAGGAGTAGGCAATGGCAACCCACTCCAGTACTCTTGCCTGGAAAATCTCATAGATGGAGGAGCCTGGCAAGCTGCAACTCATGGGGTCACAAAGAGTCGGACACAACTGAGCGACTTCACTTTCACTTTTCACTTTCATACACTGGAGAAGGAAATGGCAACCCACTTAAGTGTTCTTGCCTGGAGAATCCCAGGGATGGCGGAGCCTGGTGGGCTGTCGTCTATGGGGTCGCACAGAGTCAGACGCGACTGAAGTGACTTAGCAGCAGCAGCAGCAGCAGCAAACTCGGATGAGGCTAACAACAAAATCCACACCCCTAACCAGCATGCTTAATTGTATGCTGAAGTAAGTCTCTCCTCAAAGACTCTAGATGGATTGCAAAGTCAGACCAAAGTTAGATGAACTGCAGAACAGAAATCTGGCCAAAGACCCCAGTCCAGTAAGTTGGCGAGGAAGACTAGGGCAATCCATCCAAACTGAAGAGAAATACCTTAGACACTGCCAGCCCACAGAGGCAGGGCTTAGAGAGCCAGTGGGAGGAAGGAGGGTAGGAGCTAGGGGTAGGGTGTCACTGGGAAAGATTGGCACATGAATCCACAGACTAAGTAAAGCAGACTGCCCTCCCCTATGTGGGTGGACCTCATCCACTGACCACCTGAATAACACAGAAAGGCAGAAGACAGGAGAATTCACTTTCACAGTCAGACTGCTTAAGCTGGACAGCCATCTCTTCCTGTTCTCTGGCTGGGACTCACACCAAAGGCTACCTTGGTTCTTGGGCCCTCAGAATCACACTGCAGTACACCAGCACCTCTCCTGGGCCTCCAGCTTACAGACAACAGACTATGGGATCTCTCACCTCATCGTCACATAAGCCAATCCTTCACATCAAATCTACCCTGAGAAACCATAGCTCAGAAAGACACATGCGCCCCAGTGTCCATTGCAGCACTGTTTATAATAGCCAGAACATGGAGGCAGCCTAAATGTCCACTGATAGATGCATGGGTAAAGAGGAGGTGGTACATATACATACACATATATATTACTCAGCCATAAAAAGGAATGAAATGAAGTCAGTAGAAGTGATATGGATGAACCTAGAATTGGTCACACAGAGTTAGGTAAGTGAGAAGAGCAAAACAAATATCATATATCAGCACATATATATGGAACCTAGAAAAATGATACCGATGAACCTATTTGTAGGGCAGAAATAGAGGTGCAGATGTAGAGAACAGACGTGTAGACACAGTGTGGGAATGGGAGGGAAGGACAAGTGAGAGAACAGCATCGGCATATATACACTGTCATATATGAAACAGATCGCTAGTGGGAAGCTGCTGTATAGCACAGGGGGCTCAGCTCAGTGCTGTGATGACCTAGAGGGGTGAGGCGGGGGTGGGAAGGAGGCGCAAGAGGGAGAGAATATATGTATATATGTGGCTGGTTCATGATGTTCTAAGGCAGAAACTAACACAGCATTGCAAAGCTATTATATTCTGATTTTTAAAAATCTTTCTTTCCCTCTCTCTTTTTGTCTCTCTCTGTCTCTGCCTGTCTCTCTCTATCTCTCTTTCCCTCTCTCTATTTAATATATATGTCAAATATATATTTATAAGCCCTACTTATATGTAACATATATATATATTGAATGCCCAGGCAGAAGTCTTTTTCTCCCATGTTTCCTCCTCCCACCCAATAATCTCAATCCTCAAAAGTTCCATTCACTATATCTCTTTCTGGACTCCACAGTGTACACGGATACACACACACACATATACATATCTACACATATTTTAAAAGAAAAAGAAATCCTACTGTTGGAAATGATTGCATCTCACTTTTATATTGTTTAATAATGTATCTGGGATGAATCAACACATGTAGATCTGCTTTGGCCACTTTCAATGGCACATACCACACCTTTTTCAACCACTCTCCCATAAATGGGCATCTAGGTTTTTTCCACTGTTTTGCTATTACATGCTAGATAAGAAGTCATCTTATGTACATATGTCTTTACATAATAGTGATATTATTTCTAAAAAATAGATTCTTGAAGTGATACTGCTGAGTCCAAATGTAGATCAGTCTTTTACTGTCTACTGCTAAAAATGTGCTAAATAGATTTTTAAAAATAGACAATGTTTATAGGGGTACTATAGATATTTTCTTTTTATTTTATATACACTTGTACTGCTTACATCTTTGTAAAGAGCATACAATTTTTCTATTAGATAAGGCATCTTGAGGACTTTCCTGGCAGTCCAGTGGTTAAGAATCCACCTGCCAATGAAGGCGACATGGGTTCCATTCCTGATCTGGGAAGACCCACATGCTATGTGACAACTAAGCCTGTGCACCTAGAACCTGTGCTCCACAAAAGAAACCACCTCAATGAGCCTGTGCACTGCATTTGGAGCGTAGCCCCCACTTATCGTAACTGGAGAAAACCAGTAGGCACCAACGAAGACCCAGTGTAGTCAAAAAGAAATAATAAATAAATAAATCATTTTTTAAAAATTAAAACCTCTTTAAAGAAAATATGGTATAAAATCCTTTGATCACTAGACTCATTCCCTGTAAATCTTTCTTCCCAGAAATATTCTCTACTATTTAAACCTGTCAATCAAGGCGTTTGGACATGAGTGACAGCAGGGTTTGTCTGGCTGGTTTGTTGACTGGTTCGTTCATTGTTTGGCTTGTGAGGTTTGAGGGAGGGGCTTCTACTGTTGTTTCATGGGTAGGTATGCTAACATCTTGCAATCTGATGAGAGATTTCTGCCCAAAACTCCAGGAGGACCTGGGTTGTCGAATTCCAAACCCTGTTTTAGAACAGCAGACCCATTTCTTCCTGCTCCAGCTTTTGGTATCAGTCCTTTACCATAGTCAACATGGACATACAGGGCTGCAGCAATACTCCCTCCTTGACACACAAGGGTATAGACCTCAGAGAACAGGGAAGACACTAAAGATCCAGGTTACTGAACCAAACCTCTGTCTACCCAGGCCTACCATTGACAGTGTAGGGGACCACACAGCCAAGAAGATTGCTGGCATGTCTATGCATACGATTGCTTTTGTTGAAGCAATCCAATTGATGCAACCATTCCACTTATTAATTCATTGCCCAGCACTTGTTCATTATGATAATTTCAAAGTAAATGAATTAAAAATCATTCAGCCTGAACTTCAGTCCAGTGGGAGACTCATGCACTAAAAAGAAGGAATTTTATTTCCTAATGAAGTGACAATAAGACAATAATAGTCCTTTGACCTTAAATAGAGTTTCAGGAAAGGAAATCAGGACCTTGAACAGAATGAATAGGCTCCAAACCCTGAAACCTCTTGGTGAAAACCACAGCCTGTTTTAACACAGTTTGCATGCACAGCTGATTCTGTAATCAATAAACTAGTGTCTACTTGAGGGCTTCCCTGGTGGTGCAGTGGTAAAGAGTCTGCCTGCCAATCCAGGAGACTGAAGAGACCCGGGTTTGATCCCTGGGTCAGGAAGATCCCATGGAAAAGGAAACGGCAACCCACTCCAGTGTTCTTGCCAGGACATGACTGAGCAACTGAATACACGCACAGAATATCTCTTTTGGCAAAAAGATGCCCTCCACCATCTCAGGTCTGCAGTCTGGCTATTTTTAGGTACACCACTGCAACATCTCTGACTCCCCGGAGACATTCCACAGACCCGAAAGAAGCCATTAAATGAGATTATGAAGCTTCATTTTCTTCTTCCTGGCCTCCTAGCATTACCCAGAGAAGATTCTACTTCCATTAGAGAATATTCAACCATAAATCTCGCCCCAAAATGCATTTACATGGGACTCTGTAGACACTGATGGGCCCCAAGGGCTTCCTCAAAATTACCCTCCAGTCTTGTCTCTATCCCACTGCTCTTCCTTCTGCTGTCTAAGGACGCGGCTTGAGAGGACTATCCACAGAAGGGGTGGGAGGAAGGGAACATGGTCCAGGGAAGGAAGGCTATCCTGTCCTCACAGCCGGCCCAGAGAGGAAGGAGATGGAGCTATGCTGAAAATGGGTAACCAACAAGGCCCCACGGTACAGCACAGGCACTCTGCTCCATGTTATGTGGCAGCCTGGCTGGGAGCGGGGGGAGAATGGATACACGTATGTTTATGGCTGAGTCCCTTCGCTGTGCATCCGCAACTATCACAACATTGTTCATCAGCTACACCCCACTACAAAATAACAAGTTAAGTTCAAAAGAAGAAAAAAGTTGATGGAGGCTGTCATGCCTCCAGGGGAACTCATGCCTAACACACAGGAATTCAGCAAAGACCCATACATTTTATCCTCAAAGCTTTCTGAGCTCCTCTCCACGGTGATTTGGCACCATGGTGGTTGGTGCCTGAATTAGAATTTGAGCTGTTGTAATAGTCCTGGTTCAGTGATGACCTGACAAAGAAGTGCCACAAGAAGAGACAGACTTCGTTTGCTTGAAATTGTGCTTTTTTTGCCTAAGGACATCTGGCAGTAATCATCATTTACTCGTTTTGGACTGAATGAATGGTGTCTTATTTCCTGCCCTGTGTGCAAATCCTCAAGTATGGCCATTAGAGGAGGCTGAGTTCTCGCATGTCATCTGAGGCTGCTCTTTGCCAAGAAGGTCTTGTTCCCTATTTTTAAGCTGTAAGAACAAGCCCATTTTAGGATATTTTTATCTGGACTTGCTTTTCAATAATTTGCATCACCTGTTTTCCTTTAAAAAAAAAAACGATTTATCTTTTTTCCCCATGGGTTGCCTTTCTGGATCTACTGGTGGAATGTTCTTGGATCTCCATCCAATGTTACTCCTCGTTCAGTGAAGAAGGAAGCAGCTCTCACCCTTATGGAAGGAACAAGTTACAAAGAATGTCAGCGATTCTCGAACTTGGCAGCATGTTAAAATCACCTAAGAAGCATTTAACTCCCCAAAGTGCAAAGATGAGGTGCATATAATTTCACTTAAATGACATTCTAAAAAGGGGGCTGAGGCGACTGAGGGACAGAGAACAGATTGATGGTGGCCAGAGTCTGGGGCTGGGGATGGAGGTGGGGATCTGATCTCAAAAGTCAAGCCAGAAAAATTGGGAGGGTGATAGAAACTGCTCTTTATCCTGACTGAAGTGGATGTTACAAGTGGTTTAGATGCACTCATTTACAAAGCAGAAATAGAGACATGAACGTAGACAACACATGTACAGATACCAAGGAGGAAGAGGGGGGATGAATTGGGAGATTGGAATTGACATATATACACCATTGATACTATGTATAAAATAGATAATTAATGAGAACCTACTGTATAGCACAGGAAACTACTCAGTGTCCCATGGTGACTTAAATAGAAAGGAAATCTTAAAAAGAGGGGCTATAAGTATACTTCACTGTACAGTACAAGCTAACACAACTACACTCCAGTAAAAATTAACCAACACAATTCTGTAAAGCCATTACCCTTTTATTTATTAAAAATAAATAAATTTAAAGTTAAAAAAATTAAAATAGAAAAAAATTAATTCAAAAAATAAAGTCAAAGTAATATTCCAAAAAGAAGAGTGTAAGCATGTGTTTAAATATGACAGGAGAAAGGGACAGCCAAAAAAAGTGAACACCGCTACACATATTTTATTTTAAATCCCAGTGCCCAGGTCATATCTAGACTAATTCACTCAGAATATGTGGACAGGATCCAGGCATTCATATCTTTTAAAAGCTCTTCAGGGTTTTCCTGTGCGTCAGTCAGGCAGTTCAGACACTCATTCGTGTCCAGCTCTTTGCAACCCCAGGGACTGCAGCACGCCAGGCTTCCCTGTCCATCACCAACTCCAGGAGGTGCCCAAACTCATATCCATTGAGTCAGTGATGCCATCCAACCATCTCATCCTCTGTTGTCCCCTCCTCCTCCAGCCTTCAGTCTTTCCAAGCATTAATATCTTTCCCATTGAGTCAGTTCTTCCCATCAGGTGGCGAAAGTATTGGAATTTTAGCTTTAACATCAGTCCTTCCAATGAATATTCAGGCCTGATTTCCCTTGGGATTGCTGGTTTGATCTCCTTGCAGTCCAAGGGACTCTCAAGAGTCTTCTCCAACACCACAGTTCAAAAGCATCAATTCTTTGGGGCTCAGCTTTCTTTATGGTCCAACTCTCACATCCATACATGACCACTGGAAAAACATAGCTTTGAATAGACAGACCTTTGTCAGTAAAGCAATGTCTCTGCTTTTTAATACACTATCTAGGTTTTTCATAGCTTTACTTCCCAGGAGCAAATGTCTTTTAATTTCATGGCTGCAGTCGCTTTCTGCAATGATTTTGGAGCTCAAGAAAATGATGTCTGTCACTGTTTCCATTGTTTCCCCATCTGTTTGCCATGAAGTGAAGGGACTGGATGCCGTGATCTTCATTTTTTGAATGTTGAGTTCCTATGCATAGTTGAGATTAAGAGACACTGGTCTATGTGAGCAATATTTGATTGACATGGACAGTTTCTGCTTTATCAGTAGTTGATTCCCCACCTCAAAGAGGCAAATTCCATCAGTCAGGTGATAGCTTATGGTGAATGTTGTTGGATTTGTGATCTCTGAAGAAGAAGCTTTAGCTTTGGGACCAGGGCCCAGGCTTGATCACTCAAGAGCTTTTGTGTAGCAGAGTTTTATTAAAGTATGAAAAGGGACAGAGAAAGTTTCAGACATAGACATCAAAAGGAGGACAGAGAGTGCCCCCCTCACTAGTCTAAGGAAGGGAGCTATATACTTTTTTAATTAGTTATTACAATAAGTCAAAAGAATATCTCAAAGTTGTAAAAATTTTACCAGACCCACTCCCACAATTTCCACTTTAAGGTAACAGGATTAGAACTTAACAATAGAAAGGTCTTACCAGGCCCACTCCCATAATATACATTCTAAGATAACAGGATTAGTCAGAAGGTTTTCAAAAAGGAAAAACTATCCTCAAGCAGGGTACATTTTTGTTATATAACCCAGTACAGCATTTAAAATGAGTTGTTTGTTGTGTAGTTATCAGTTCTGGGCTTAAAGAAAAAACATATTATGTGACCAAGACTAAGGAATGTAGAGAAAAAAAGAAAGACGCTTGTCCTTTCCTCCTTCTTGAGAATTCCAGACCCCTATCTCCTCCTTGAGAGCCCCAGACCCCTTTCTCCTCAGGGAACCCAGACTTCTTATCAACCTGCCTAGGAACTGACTCTCTCACAGGACCTGCCTGCCTCAGGTTTGGGGAGGAGGCAGGTTTGTATTCTCAAAGAGATGCTTTCCCTCCTGGGTAGTGTAAATTTCTGTCTGAGGTCCCTTCTCAATGCTCAGAAGTCATCCTCCAGGGCAAAGCAGGAGCAGGGTCCTGAGTGTCTGGGCTCTTCCCATTCACTGTGGCCCCTTCCCCAACCACAGGACATCAACAACATTAGAAATTGGCATATGTGATTTGAAAGGGCTCTGTGATGACTCATTTTGCGTCAACTTGACTGGGTCACAGAGCACCCAGACATGACTTTGGGTGTTTCTGTGTGTCTTTGGCTGAGATGAACCTTTAAACCGGTAGCCTGCATTCAGCAAGTTTCCCTCCCTAATGTGAGTTTGAGCAAATTCCAGGAGATAGCGAAGGACAGGGAAGCCTGGCATGCTGCAGTCCATGGGGTCACAAAGAGTCAGACACAACTGAGCGACTGAACAACAACTCCCTAATGTGGGTCCAATCAGTTGAAGGCCTGAATAGAATACATAGGCCAACCCTCCCCCAAATAAGAATTCCTCCTACCTGTCTGTCTTCAAACTGCGACACTGACTTTCTCCTGCCTTCACACTCAAAGCGAAGCATCAGCTCTTCCTGAATCTCAAGTCTGATGGCATGTCGGCCTGCCATTCTGGAACCACAGCAATAGAAACCCTGGTTCTCAAGTCTTCAGACTTGGATTGGGATTATACCATTGCCCCTTCTGGGTCTCCATCTGCTGACTTAGCCTGCAGATCTTGGGACTTGTCAGCTTTCATAACTGCATGAACCAAGTATGTCTATATACGTACATGTGTGGGCTTCCCTGGTGGCTCAGCAGTAAAGAAGCTGCCTGCCAATGCATGAGACGTTGTAGGTTTGATCCCTGGTTTGGAAAGATACCTTGGAGGAGGACATGTCAACCCACTCCAGTACTCTTGTCTGAAAAATCCCACGAACGAAGGAGCCTGGCAGACTACAGTCCATGGAGTTGCAAAAGAGTCTTAGCAACACAACCTAGTAACTAAAACAATAACAATGTATATGTGTATATGTAAACCTATGTAAGCATACATGTGTCTATGTATATGTGTGTGTTTATGTGTATGTATATCTGTGTGTACATATGTTCATATCCCATTCTATTGGTTCTGCTTCCCTGGAGAACCCTAACTCTTCAGTTAGAGTTAGCCGCTCAGTAGTGTCTAACTCTTTGTGACCCCATGGACTGTAACCTGCCAAGCTCCTCTGTCCATGGCAAGAATACTGGAGTTGGGTTGCCATTCCTTTTTCCTGGGGATCTTTCTGACCCAGGGATCGAATCCAGGTCTCCTGCATTGCAGGAGGATTCTTTACTGTCTGAGCTATGAGGGAAGTCTCGTGACTCATACAGATTTCTTAAAATTCACAACCACTGGCCAGATAAGCCTAAGCTGCACCAGTTTAAAGGTAACAAGAAANCTGGAGTTGGGTTGCCACTCCTTTTTCCAGGGGGTCTTTCTGACCCAGGGATCAAATCCAGGTCTCCTGCATTGCAGGAGGATTCTTTACTGTCTGAGCTATGAGGGAAGTCTCGTGACTCATACAGATTTCTTAAAATTCACAACCACTGGCCAGATAAGCCTAAGCTGCACCAGTTTAAAGGTAACAAGAAACCACTAACCTGGACCTTTCCAGAAAAGCTACAGAAAATGTGTACTCCCTGTCTGTTATGCACTTCTCTTCCAAAGCACCACCTCTGGCCCCTAGAATATGGACCCCACTTCCTTGTACTGCCTTACAGACCACTGCCCCAGAAGGGAGAGCACCAAGAAGAGGAAGGAAGGCTTTTCACAGCCTCTTCCTGGAACATGGTGAACAGATTCCTTATGGAACAAAGTCAAGAAGATTGGCTCAAGCATATCTTTGATTATTGCTTCCATTTCCACTGTTTCTTCCTTGGGAACATCTGAAATTCTGAGGTTGGCACTCCTTTTTGTATCTCCAGTAGCTATTATCCACCCCCAGATCATCTGGGTTAAAAGCCCCTGTGCTTTTCCTCTGCATCCTGGAAAAGAGACTGTTGACATTTGTTCTCCACTTCAGTGCTTCCATTGTTTTCTATCCATCCCACAGTTTACTGTCTTCAGTGTAGATAGCAATTCCGCTGTTGCATTTTTAATTCCCTCGCAATGGTTCCTTAATTCATCCAACACCCTTCTTGTCTTATCCTCTTATATTTTCAGGCAACATGTTCTCCTTTTATACATTTCTATCCTTTCATCACCTAAGCTATGCCTTCCTGCATCTTGTTATGCAAATGATACCCTAAAAGAGGGGCATTCTCAACCTCTGGGATCTAATGCCTGAGGTGATGCCAAAGTAATAATAACATAAAGTGCACCATAAACTGTAATGTGCTTGAATCATCCCGAAACCATCTCCCTCACCCCCCCAGGTCATGGAAAAATTGTCTTTAATGAAACTGGTCCCTGGTGCCAGAAGGGTTGGGTACCGCTGCCCTAAAATTTCTTCTACTTCCTGCACTAGGTTATTTCAGACTTTACTTTCCCTCTACATATTCAGGAGATGTACCCTTTCCTTTCTTTCTTTTTTTTTTGGATTATTTTAATTTTAATTTTTTAAATTATGAAGGCATGATAACACTTATAGGAGAGACTTGGCAAATACAGAATGAGGTTACATATAATTTCACTATATTATGATATATTACAATTATTTTTAAGTAGAAAAATTAATATTTTTAGTTGGAGTTTCAATACCAGACTCTCAAACGTTAATAGAATGAGCATACAGACAAGTAGAAGGATATAGTAGACCTGAGAAACACTGCGAATCAATTCAACATAATTAAGATTTATACAATTTTCACACAATCAGTTCAGTTCAGTCGCTCAGTCATGTCCAACTCTTTGCGACCCTAGGGACTGCAGCATGCCAGGCTTCCCCTGTCCATCACCAACTCCCAGTGCTTGCTCAAACTCATGTTCATCAAGTCAGTGATGCCATCAAACCACCTCATCCTCTGTTGTCCCCTTCTCCTTCTGCCTTCAGTCTTTCCCAGCATCAGGGTCTCTTCCAATGAGTCATTTCTTCCCATTAGGTGGCCAACGTATTGGAATTTCAGCTTCAGCATCAGTCCTTCCAATGACTATTCAGGACTGATTTCTTTAGGATTGACTGGTTTGATCTCCTTGCAGTTCAAGGGACTCTCAAAAGTCTTCTCCAACATCACAGTTCAAAAGTATCAATTCTTTGGTGCTCAGCTTTTTTTATGGTCAACTCTCACATCCATGCATGACTACTGGTTAAACCATAGCTTTGCCTAGATGGACTTTTGTCAGCAAAGTACTATCTCTGCTTTTTAATATGCTGTCTAGGTTGATCAAAGCTTTTCTTCCAAGGAACAAGTATCTCTTAATTTCATGGCTGTAGTCACCATCTGAAGTGGTTTTGGAGCCCAAGGAAATAAAGACTGTCACTGTTTCATTGTTTCCCCATCTAATAGTAGGATACAAATTCTGTTCAAGTTCCATAAACTATAAACTAGGAGACACTGGAACATATCTAGGGACATAAAACAAGGTGCAAAAATCAGATGGTCTAAAGGTACTGAAATCATTGGAGATGGAAATGGCACCCCACTCCAGTACTCCTGCCTGGAAAATCCCATGGTCAGAGGAGCCTGGTAGGCTACAGTCCATGGGGTCACAAAGAGTCGGACACAACTGAGCGACTTGACTTTACTGAAATCATACAGAATCTGTTCTCCTATCATTGTGGAATTATGTTAAAAATCAATATAAAAAGATATTTGAAAATAACCCACATATTTTTAAATGCAAAGTGACATTTACCAAGAGAGATCTTAGACTTAACAATTGAAAGTGTCAATAGAGTTAGACTGAAAAAAAAAAAAAANTTGGGTACCGCTGCCCTAAAATTTCTTCTACTTCCTGCACTAGGTTATTTCAGACTTTACTTTCCCTCTACATATTCAGGAGATGTACCCTTTCCTTTCTTTTTTTTTTTTTTGGATTATTTTAATTTTAATTTTTTAAATTATGAAGGCATGATAACACTTATAGGAGAGACTTGGCAAATACAGAATGAGGTTACATATAATTTCACTATATTATGATATATTACAATTATTTTTAAGTAGAAAAATTAATATTTTTAGTTGGAGTTTCAATACCAGACTCTCAAACGTTAATAGAATGAGCATACAGACAAGTAGAAGGATATAGTAGACCCGAGAAACACTGCGAATCAATTCAACATAATTAAGATTTATACAATTTTCACACAATCAGTTCAGTTCAGTCGCTCAGTCATGTCCAACTCTTTGCGACCCTAGGGACTGCAGCATGCCAGGCTTCCCCTGTCCATCACCAACTCCCAGTGCTTGCTCAAACTCATGTTCATCAAGTCAGTGATGCCATCAAACCACCTCATCCTCTGTTGTCCCCTTCTCCTTCTGCCTTCAGTCTTTCCCAGCATCAGGGTCTCTTCCAATGAGTCATTTCTTCCCATTAGGTGGCCAACGTATTGGGATTTCAGCTTCAGCATCAGTCCTTCCAATGACTGTTCAGGACTGATTTCTTTAGGATTGACTGGTTTGATCTCCTTGCAGTTCAAGGGACTCTCAAAAGTCTTCTCCAACATCACAGTTCAAAAGTATCAATTCTTTGGTGCTCAGCTTTTTTTATGGTCAACTCTCACATCCATGCATGACTACTGGTTAAACCATAGCTTTGCCTAGATGGACTTTTGTCAGCCAAGTACTATCTCTGCTTTTTAATATGCTGTCTAGGTTGATCAAAGCTTTTCTTCCAAGGAACAAGTATCTCTTAATTTCATGGCTGTAGTCACCATCTGAAGTGGTTTTGGAGCCCAAGGAAATAAAGACTGTCACTGTTTCATTGTTTCCCCATCTAATAGTAGGATACAAATTCTGTTCAAGTTCCATAAACTATAAACTAGGAGACACTGGAACATATCTAGGGACATAAAACAAGGTGCAAAAATCAGATGGTCTAAAGGTACTGAAATCATTGGAGATGGAAATGGCACCCCACTCCAGTACTCCTGCCTGGAAAATCCCATGGTCAGAGGAGCCTGGTAGGCTACAGTCCATGGGGTCACAAAGAGTCGGACACAACTGAGCGACTTGACTTTACTGAAATCATACAGAATCTGTTCTCCTATCATTGTGGAATTATGTTAAAAATCAATATAAAAAGATATTTGAAAATAACCCACATATTTTTAAATGCAAAGTGACATTTACCAAGAGAGATCTTAGACTTAACAATTGAAAGTGTCAATAGAGTTAGACTGAAAAAAAAAAAAAAAGAAAAAAAAAAACACCACAGAGGGTGACTGCAGAGAAGAAAGCATTTAAATGAGAAATTAGTATCAGAATGCCCTCTTCTTTCTTTTGCGGGATTTCATAAGCCCTGTGAGGAAATGCTTTCTGTTGACTTAACCAATAAAGAGAAGATAACCATCTGGACTCAATATTTACGAAAATTCAAGGTGTGTGGACTGTCCTTGGCCCTGAAATTTCTCCACTAGAGTGATGACTGAATTTTATTTCCAAATATACAGCTGGAGAGGCAAGTTGATATATTCAGCTTCTGGATCAGTTTTCATGTCCAGAAGCTTTTATCCTGATACAATTTTGTCAAGCTAAAATGTAACCAAACTTTACTTCCAGTACCTAACTCTCTGATGCTGTGAATAGATGAAGCCCAACAAGCCCCAGAATGCACTACTCTGGGGTTCTTTCAGTCTCTGGCTCCCATGTAGGGTGCTGAATTGTGGGGAGCAGGAGAAGCAAGTGTTAACTATCTCGTGATGCAGTGTGACCTTGCCATGTCCTTCCCTCTTCTTCGCACAGGCTGTGAGTGGAGGCAAAGGGAGGATGAAGATGCCTCTAAGAACAGTAGCCACTCAAGATAATGGTTTTTCATTTTCCCTTCTNTCTTTCAGTCTCTGGCTCCCATGTAGGGTGCTGAATTGTGGGGAGCAGGAGAAGCAAGTGTTAACTATCTCGTGATGCAGTGTGACCTTGCCATGTCCTTCCCTCTTCTTCGCACAGGCTGTGAGTGGAGGCAAAGGGAGGATGAAGATGCCTCTAAGAACAGTAGCCACTCAAGATAATGGTTTTTCATTTTCCCTTCTATCAGCTAGATCAGGGGTCCCCAGCGCTCAGGCCATAAACTGGTACCAGTCCCTGTTAGGAACTGGGATACACAGCAGGAGGTGAGCGGTGGGTGAGCAAGCAAAGCTTCACCTGTATTTACGGCTATTCCCCACTGCTCACATTACTGCCTGAGCTCCACTTCCTATCAGATCAGCGGCAGCATTAGATTCGCATAGGAGCAAGAATCCTACTGCACTTGAATCATCCAAGAACCATCCCCCCAGCCCCAGTCTGTGGAAAAAATGTCTCCCACAGAACCGATCCCTGGTGCCAAAACGGTTGGGGATCACTGTACTAGATCATAAACATCCACTCTGAGTTTGGCACTCATGTGGATGATAAGGCTGCAATATAAAAAAAAGAAGAGATCCCCTTTCATGCAATGTACATTCTAGTGGGTGCAGAGTGGATGAGCGCCAAAGAAATTTATCAGATGGGTCTGTGCTAGGAAGAGCATCAGCAGGGTGAGAGGGTAGAAAGGGATGAAGGGCTCAAGGATTTAGGGAAGACATTTCATAAATTTATTTTTGTCAGTTTTTTCCTCCAATCCCAGTAATAATATTATATGCAATCAAAAAAATACAAAACATCTAGCTAATATGGACTACTCAGCTTCCTCTTGGCCAGCCCTGGATCTCCATGNAGTAGAAAGGGATGAAGGGCTCAAGGATTTAGGGAAGACATTTCATAAATTTATTTTTGTCAGTTTTTTCCTCCAATCCCAGTAACAATATTATATGCAATCAAAAAAATACAAAACATCTAGCTAATATGGACTACTCAGCTTCCTCTTGGCCAGCCCTGGATCTCCATGGTATGCCCACACTTTTAATATTTTAGTGTTATTTTTGATTTTTGAAATGATCAATGGCCATTCAGAATGGACCTAATTCCTAAAGTGAATGAAAAATCTGGGGACTATCATTTGTTTCCCCAAAAGTGAGAAAATTTTAATTTAATAAGAACTTTTTTCTTACAAGACTTACAAACTGACTTTCAAATGATAACAATTGTGAAAAGAAAACTTCAAATTGTGTAAATCATGGCTTCATTGTTGGAATAAAAGGATAGACTTCTAAAGTGAATCCTTTGAGAGAAAGCACTTATTTAAGTGAATAGCCTCTGATTTGTTGCTGTTGTTTAGTCACTGGGTTGTGTCTGATTCTTTTGCGACCCCATGGACTGAGGCTCCTCTGGCCATGGGATATTCTAGGCAAGAAGACTGGAGTGGGTTGCCATTTCTTCCTCCCGGGGATCTTCCCAACCCAGGGACCAAACCCAAGTCTCCTGCCTTGCAGGCAGATTCTTTAACACTGAGCCACTGAGAAATCCCATTAAAAACTAGTCCTATTGCTTAAGGAAATAGTATTAAGTGGGGAAAACACATGCTGTGTGTTTCAGACACACCTGAGTTTGAAGCCCAGGTCTGCCCATGATACTTACGTCACCATAGGAGAGATACCTAATGTCTTTGATAGTAAGCTTTCTCATCTGTAAAATGGGAATCAAGAGACATTTCATGCAAGAGGAAATATATAGTCAAGGAGCCTGGTGGGCTACAGTCCATGGGGTCACAAAGAGCTGGACATTCCTGAAGCAACTCAGCATGTACACATGCATAATCAAAAAACGTGAAGATTGTCACCATCATCTTGCTCAGGGTAATACAAATCAAGATTACAGTGAGAGGCTGTTTTACACCAGTTTGGCAAGAAATAAATATAAAAGTCTGACAATACCAAGCATTAAAGAGCATGGGAAACCATTGCATTTCTTTTTTTAGTATTTATTTGTTTGGCTGCCCTGGGTCTTAGTCGTCGCATGCAAGATCTTTCATCTTCATTGCAGGATGTGGGAGCTTTAGTTCCAGCCTGCAAACTCTTAATTGTGGTATATGAGATCTACTTCCCTGACCAGAGATCAAACCTGGGCGCCCTGCACTGGGAGCCCAGAGTTGTAGCCACTGGACCACCAGGGAAGTCCCCACTATTGTATTTCTTATACATTACCCACAGACACAAAAATTGGTGCAACTGTATTGAAACACAGTTAGCCTTGATATTCTATAGCTGGACACTTGTATACTCTGTGACTCAGAAATTCCACTCCTAATAACACATATGAGAGAAAGATTGCCCCACATACAACAGGAGACACACACAAAAATGTTCAAGGCCACATCATTCACAAACTTAAAATCCTAGAGACCATTCAAATGCCTACAAGCTAGAGAATGGATAAACAGTGATGTGTTCACACAACAGAGTAGAATACAGCAGATAAAATGAAAGAATTATAGTTGACCCAAAATATGGATGAACCTTAGCATAATGATATTAGTTATAAAAAGCCAATTTCAATTGTTTTGAAAAAGACAAGCCACTTTCTATAGAAGTTGCAATAGTTTAATCAATAGTAAATAGCATAATAAATACTAAGGAAATAAGAAACTAAAAATTCCCATTACACAAAAATTTTCATCTGTGACCAATCAGGAGTATGGAATTAACAGATACACACTACTATATATAAAGCTGGGATTTCCCTGGTGGTCCAGTGGTTAAGACTAAGCACTCCCAATGGAAGGGGCTTGGCTACAGTTCCTGGTGAGGGAACTAAGATATGTCACACAATGTGGCCAATAATAACAATAATAAAATAGCTAAACAACAAGGACTTACTGTATAGCACAAGGAACTATGTTCAATATCTTGCAGTAAACTAAAATGGAAGAGAATTTGAAAAATAATACACACACATATAAACATACGAAAAGGAAGTGAAAGTCGTATCCCATGGACTGTAGTCCACCAGGCTCCTCTATCCATGGAATTCTCCAGGCAAGAATATTGGAGTGGGTTGTCATTTCCTTCTCCAGGGGATCTTCCTAACCCAGGGATCGAACCTGGGTCTCCTGCATTGCAGACAGATTCTTTACCATGTGAGCCCCCAGGGACACCCATACACATATAAAAAGACTGAATCACTTTGCTGTACATCTGAAACTAACACAACATTGTAAATCAACTATACTTCAACTTAAAAAAACAAGAATTAAATATTCATATCTGTGAATAAGAATTAAATATTCATTTTTGTCATTGTAGCTGAAGAGTTCTAAGATTCAAATAAAGTACACTAAACTACGGCAACTCAAATGGGCTATCAGATCAATTAGTACAATCAAGACCCATAAAGAGTAGAATATAGGATGAACTAAATGGATATGTGTGGAATCAATGGTGATTCAGAGACTAGAAACATTCAGGCACCTGTGAGGAAAGAGGGGAGCTTGTCTTTACTGCAGAACATGACTGTGAAATTAGGAAGGAGTGAGTGGCTTCCCAGCAAAGGGAAGGAAGTGGACCAAAGGACACTTCAGGCCAGAGATGCCGAGTTATCCTTCTGTAAATGGGATGGGGATGGCCCAGGCCCAGCACCTGGACCACTGCCACACACTCTCTCTCTGTCTCCTTCTCTCCCTCTCTCTCTTTCTCACACACACACATACACACACACACTCTCTCTCTCTCTCTCATACACATAATCCAACTTTCTAGATGGCCCCCAAGCAGAATAAAGTCTTCCAGAAGAAAACTGAAAACTAGAAAAGTGCACTATGATATTTTATTTCTTCAAGATGGTCTCCAGTAGATATGGAAACCATTTCAGTCACTAATTCAGTCTCCCAATCAGTTTTGTGATGTGTTTACTGGTTATTTCTTATAAAAATATCACTATTCAATGAGATAAAGTAAGACAAATAAGGAAGGGAGTACAGAGCCTGATTCACCATAGACGCAACAACAGATAGAAGGAGAGAGGAGGAGGAGAGGAAGGAATCTTCACATCCAGCTGGTAAAAGAGGAAGCTGATTTAATCTCTTTGGAAGATGGTTTGGCATAATCTAATAANAAAGAGTCGGACATGACTGAGCGACTGAACTGAAAACTTAACTGAAACACTTAGATTTGCTCTTTTGCCTGGGGAGGGGGGATGGAGATTGGGGGAGGGCGGAGAGTGGCGGAGGCGCAGGGAGAGGTTCAGCCAAGGAGAAATGTAACTGTTGCTAAGGCATCAACAGAGTACTTTAAAATACAGAAATGATCGTCTTAGAAGTACAGACTTTGGTTCTGTCATGTAAGCACAGGACCCAAGTTCTTACATTAAATTATTGGACCCAAGACTCAAAAGATTAAAAACTCCAGAGACTTCCCTGGTGGTCCAGCAGCTAAGACTCTGTGCTACCAATGCAAGGGTTCAATCCCTGGTCAGAGAACTAAGATCCCACACACCGTATCATGCAGCCCCGCCCGCCCGAAAAAAGTTAAAACTTCAGAATTGGTGAGACTAAGTTTTGTCCACAGAACCAGGTAATATTTTTCAGTTATTTAAGTGGTTATTTGGACATGAAGTAGATTTAAGCATTAATAGTTTAGACCTTCTGCACTCTTGAGTTAATACATTCAGTGTCTAGAAAAACTAATAACTTTAAGCTATTATGCTAATGCCAGTAACACCACAGAGAGATGCCAACCTCTGAGGGATTTGCTGACCTATAATTTTGGTCATCTCTGTGCCATTGTTCTCTCTGAAAATGTTCTCATTACTTTTCTGTCTCTTTAGATACCTGTGGACTCTTGATGAAGCTTTCTTAACTCTATAGCTTTTTTTTCATTTATTACATTCATAAAAGAAAGATAAAGCAGCCCTCCATAATTGAATCCTGCATTAACAACAACAAAAAAAAAGAGATGGAATTAGGGAAAAGCAGAGAAGATGAGAAACAAGAAAAGTGTCTGAACAAATGGTTGAAATGNTTTTTTTTCATTTATTACATTCATAAAAGAAAGATAAAGCAGCCCTCCATAATTGAATCCTGCATTAACAACAACAAAAAAAAAGAGATGGCATTAGGGAAAAGCAGAGAAGATGAGAAACAAGAAAAGTGTCTGAACAAATGGTTGAAATGATGGGCAATTTTCCAGCTTGATTTATGCCGCTCTTAATTGCCAGTTCCCAGGAGCCTCTTCTTGATCTATGCTTAGACCTAGAGTGAACTTGAAATTATGGATGGTACAGGCATTCAACAATGATGTTCTGTGTGTATGTGAAGGAACGGACTCCTGCTTGGGCTGAAAACTTAGCTCAGTCAGTGTGTAACTTCCATAAAAGCCAGAGCCCATGCTCCAGGTGCACTTAAATGCCACAGTGTCACTTCACCTATTTTCAAGGACAAAGCTTGTTGTAAATTCTTTGTCCTAAAATTCATTGAAAATGTTTCCTGTTTAAATGCAAAACCAAGGGAGAAACACATTTGGAGGTCATCATTCAACTCTAGGAGCTTCCCAGGTGGCTCAGTGGTAAAGAATCCACCTGCCAATGTAGGAGACAGTGGTTCGATTTCCGGGTCAGGAAGACGCCCTAGAGGAGGAAATGACAAACCATTCCAATATTCTTGCCTGGGAAATCCCATGGACAGAGGAGCTTGGCAGGCTACAGTCCACAGGGTCGTAAAGAGTCGGACACGACTGAACACACACTGAGTGACCCCATGGACTGTAGCCCACCAGGCTCCTCTATCCCTGGAATTCTCCAGGCAAGAATACTGGAGTGGGTTGCCATTTCCTTCTCCAGGGGATCTTCCCAAGCCAGGGATCAAACCCAGGTCTCCCACATTGCAGGCAGACTGTTTACCATCTGAGCCCCCAGGGAAGCCGAGCACACACATAAATTCCAACTCTGAGGTGTCGTAGTAGCATGTGTCCTCTTACGTAAAAGTTAAATTTCTTATGAAAAAAATTTCAGCCAAGTAAAAATGCATCCCCTCTTCTCCTGTGACACAGAGATAGCCGCTGTTAACTGGCGCACAAGTGTTATTCCAATGCATTGTAGATGAGGGTGTTGTTATACACTGAATGTGTATTCTTCCAAAACTCATGTGTTGAAGTTGTCATTCGAAATGTGAGGGTATTAGGAGGTGGGCCCTCTGGGAGGGGAATTAGGGTGTGGGGCCCCCACGATGAGATTAGCATCCTCACAAGAAGAGGAGCAGATCATAGCTCTCTTTTCCTCTCTCC
This sequence comes from Neotragus moschatus, assembly GCA_006410615.1. NCBI lineage: Eukaryota > Metazoa > Chordata > Mammalia > Artiodactyla > Bovidae > Neotragus > Neotragus moschatus. Next base: position 1,111,560 of record SJYA01001314.1, on the reverse strand, counting down.
TCGTGTTGCACACAAAAGAGATCAGGTGAAGACACAGCAAGAAGGCAGCTGTCTACAGGCCAGGACCCAGGTTTCACCAGGGGCCAAATCAGCCAGAACCTTGATCTTGGACTTTCGGACACCAGAACTGTAAGAAATACGTTTCTGTTATTTAAACCACCCAGTCTATGGCATGTGGTTATAGCAGTCTGAGCAGACTAAAACAGGTATATATTTTTTTAATGTGGACCAAAATTTTTCCACCCGTGCTAGTCCCAGCTTGCTCTCTTTGTTGACTTTGCCCAGATATGAAGTGATCCATAAAGAGAGAAAGATATGCCTGATAGATGCCCCTCTCTATAGCAGAGTGGTTAAAAGAAAGATTCTAGCCTGTCTGCATTCAAATCTAACATTCGCTAGCTCTGTGACATTCAGCAAGCTATTTAACCTCTCTGTGCCTCAATTTCCTCAACTAAAATACAATGCGTACTGTGCTTTTTTATACTGTTCATACTTTGGCCACCTGATGAGAAGAGCCAACTCGTTGGAAAAGACCCTGATGCTGGGAAATATTGAAGGCAAAAGGAGAAGGGGGTGGCAGAGGATTAGATGCTTAGATAGCATTACCAACTCAATGGATATGAATTTGAGCAAACTCTGGGAGTTAGTGAAGTACAGGGGAGCCTGGTGTGCTGCAGTCCATGGAGTTGCAAAGAGTCTGATATGATTTAGCCACTGAACAACTGTGCCTACTTCAAAGGGTTCTTATAGGGATTAAATTAGGAAATTTGTTGTTGTTGTTCAGTTGCTCAGTCATGTCCAATTCTTTGCAGCCCCATGGACTACAGCACGCCAGGCCTCCCTGTCCCCCATCATCTCCTTAAGTTTGCCCAAATTCATATCCATTCAATTGGCGATGCCACACAACCATCTCATCCTCTGCCACATGTTAGTAAATATGCGTATAGTATTCAGAACATCTGTTATATGGCAATCACTCTACAACAATTGATGGCCACTATTCTTATTAACTACAATGGAGTTATTGGATGGAGCACCACCAGCATGAGCCTAAAACTTGAGGAGGAGGTCAGAGAGACAAAGAAGAATATGGACAGAAGAGAAAAGAGGAAGAAATATTGGGGTCGGGGGTGGGGGGATGTACTGCAAGGCAGCCACCTGATTCCACAAAGACTAAAAAGCAATGTAAGAGAAAAATTGTCCTAAGTCCAGCCTGCAGCAGGACTTTTTGATATGATGTAATTCAAACTCACTCTGACAAGAAATTTCTGATCAAATGCTTGAGCAATTTTCTGATAGCCCTTAATGGGATTAAGACTTGTTCTGGGAAACCATGCTTTGCACTGTCAGTCAAGAGTCTAGAGATCACGCATCCCTGGATGCAGGGTAAAGTCCTGGGTTATCTCAGTGTAATCATTAATAGTGTGCCCATGTTCCCTCAAACTATGCCAGCTGGGACAATAAACCCTTTGGACAAGTATTCCTTTCCTTTTATCTGGTATAACATTTTGTGTATAGTTTAACAATGATTAGCTAACCATTCTTTTTTCCTTTAAATGTGTCTCCCAAAAATGAGATATTAAAATATCTCAATTAACCTTTTCCTTTCAGCAAGATTAAAATAAAACTCTGATTCAAGATCTTAACTAAGTTGTCAGAAAAATATATTTACTTAAAGCAACTTGGTAGGTAAGAGAAATGGTGTCTGGTCTCATCCTCCTGTGTGCCTGTGATCTGTTGGAAATATAGTTGTTAATAGCAATGAAAAACTGGAATTTGGAATTAAAAATGCAATAGTATTTACATTAAAAAAGTGAAATACTTAGGTATAATTCTAAAATATATATATATATTAACACAAGACCTATAGAAAAAACTGTAAAACTCTGATAAAAGAAATCTCAAAGGAACTAAATATTAACAATTGGAGAGATATTTCATGTTTGTGAATAGATTCACTATTGTCAAGAGGTCAGTTCTTCCTAAATTTATTAATAGATTTAATGCAATACCAAGCAAAAATCTCAGAAAGCTACTTTGTGAATATTGATGAATTGATTCTCAATTTTATATGGTGAGGCAACAAACATAACATAACCAACACAGTATTGAAGGAGAACAGTCAGAGGGCTGACACTACTTGACTTTATGATTTACTAACTTATATGCAGAGTACATCATGAGAAACGCTGGGCTGGAAGAAACACAAGCTGGAATCAAGATTTCCGGGAGAAATATCAATAACCTCAGATATACAGATGACACCACCCTTGTGGCAGAAAGTGAAGAGNATGTGCACAGACTGGGGTAACAGCGCGTCACAGAGGGGCTGAAGGGTCAAAGGCTTATGGTTATGGTTATGGGCTGCCAGCTACATGCTGGTGGCTGAATAGAGTTGGCTTCAAGTGGTACCTCGCAACCAGGGGGTGGCCTTGCCCACCAGCCTTGCCCCCCAGCCCTTCCAGAGAAATTGGAATTGCACTAAAAGAAATTGTCTTGTCACAAAGCCAGAAGCACCCCTGCGGAGAAGCAGTGCTTTGGAGCTTTAAGATCAGGGAGACCCTGGCCTCTTCAGGAGATTCTTCAGCATTCCCGCCTACGGATGGTCTCGTCAGCCCACGTCTCCGCCCGAGAACAAAGAGGATGCAGGTCCAAGACAGGGCAGACGGAAGGGTGTTGGAGAGGGAATGCCAGGCTCAGAGCCAGGCAGAGCCTGAAGCGCCCAGGGACAGGGAGATAATGTAACCTTTGACAAACTGCAGTGGCTTAAGCGTTGTCAGCTCTGACAGAATTGCCTACATCCGTTTAATTAGATTTTAATTTCTCTTTACACATTTGGTTTTCAAAGATTCTAAGAAGCAATTATTTTCAGTATCAATTGACTAGGAGGAACAATCCCCAACTTAGAATAAGTAGCTTAAGGAGTTGTGCCTCATCCCTGTTCAAACACGGCACCTTCCAGACACTGCGGGGCCACATCACAGGCCCGCGGAGGCCTGAGGCCTGGAGAGGTGGTACAGGCAGGGAGGGGGCGGGAGAGGTATGAGAGGCGAGGGGAAGAGCTCACTGGCCTCTGTCACCTGCGTCTAGGATATTGAAAGAGGGAAAAGAAACATGAAGCCACTCAAGGCTCAAAGTTGCAGGAACCGATGGGTGTAGAAAAATAAATAACAGCGGCTTCCTTAGCAGTTGGTGTTCAATAAAACTGTCTATGCTTGGATAAAAAGTGACATCCCTTTCTCTCTGAAGCACCTTTTAGAAGACAGTCACCTTATAAAGGGACCCTTACAGAGCGTTTCACCTCAGAGCACGCAGCCATTGGTTACCTTATTGTGAACCTAAAACACTGAGAAATTACCCAGCTAACATCGCAGAGGTCACCTCTGATGGACTCAGTTAAGAAAAAGAAACAGGAAGCAAAGAAATATAATGGCATTTCAGCTCCTTTAAATTGCTGAGTGAGGAATCTCACAATTTTAACTCCATTATTATTGAGTTCTTATTTATTAGGTTTAGCTCCATTTATTATTGCTGAGTGTGTGGTAACCTCACAATTGCAAGTGTGGTTGTCCTTGCAAATAAGCCTTCTAAAGATTCACTTTCAGAGGCAATATGGCAAGGGGCTGGTTGGTTATAAAAATCAAGAATATGTCTACAGGAATAATATTTGAAATATCTAACAATTTCTCAGAACAGAGTGCAGGAATAAGCCTCATCCACCAGCAAATAATAGCCCTCCCCACAACACACATGGTCAACCAATCGTCCTGATGTTATGAAAAAAGCATTTGTATGTATGTGTGTGAGATATGAGATAGTTCCCAGTGACCATTTGATACCTGTATTGAAAAACTGGTATGTTTCAATCAGTGAACAGCTGTGTGGTTGATGTCCACCAGAAACCTCTACAAATGTTACTTCTGAGATGGTTAAACAAAAATGCAGATGCGTGTGAGAAGTTCAGATGAAGTTGTTTTATGGGATATGAGAATGGAAAAAGCAATGTTTCTAAATTAATTTGCTACTCTGAGTAATGCATCGTCTTAAATGTGCATACTTGTGTGACTAAATTCACACTGATATGGCACATCAGGCGTGCATTGGGAGGCCCGTCTGCTTGGATTGAACTTCATCACTAACTAGCTGTGATCTCGGGCAAGATGCTTAACCCTCTTTTACTCAGTCGCCTTATCAGTAAAATAGATTTTTGAGGATTAAATAATTGACATATGTGGAACATTTGGAATAATGTCTGACATGTAAATATTGGCTACTATTTTTAGGATTTTATGCTGTGAAGATAACCTTCTATGGGACACTTTTTTTTTTTTTTNAAGAAAAGTTATGACCAACCTAGATAGCATATTCAAAAGCAGAGATATTACTTTGCTGACTAAGGTCCATCTAGTCAAGGCTATGGTTTTTCCAGTAGTCATGTATGGATGTGAGAGGACTGTGAAGAAGGCTGAGCACTGAGGAATTGATGCTTTTGAACTGTGGTGTTGGAGAAGTCTTTTGAGAGTCCCTTGGACTGCAAGGAGAAGCAACCAGTCCATTCTGAAGGAGATCAGCCCTGGGATTTCTTTGGAAGGAATGATGCTAAAGCTGAAACTCCAATACTTCGGCCACCTCATGTGAAGAGTTGACTCATTGGAAAAGACTCTGATGCTGGGAGGGATTGGGGGCAGGAGGAGAAGGGGACGACAGAGGATGAGATGGCTGGATGGCATCACTGACTTGATGGGCGTGAGTCTGAGTGAACTCCGGGAGTTGGTGATGGACAGGGAGGCCTGGCATGCTGTGATTCATGGGATCACAAAGAGTCAGACACGACTGAGCGACTGAACTGAACTGAGAACCTATAGTAACCCAAACTGTGGGATGTTGGTGAAAGAACAAATAGATTAATGGAATAGAATAGAGAGCCCAGAAATAGACTCACATAATTACCATCAATTGATCTTTGACAAAGAGCAAAGGTAATTCAGTGAAGTAAAATGGTCTTTTCAACAAATGGAGATGAAACTAATGGATTTACAGATGCAAAAACAAACAAAAAAAACACAAAAACAACATCTAGACAGGCATCTTTCATAAAAATTAGCTCAATTTCACCTAAATGTGAAACACAAAGCTATAAAGCTCCCAGGAAATAACATAGGAGAAAGTCTAGGTGACCTTGGGTTTTGTGATGACTTCTGAGATACAACACAAAAAACACAGTCCATGGAAGAAAAACACTGATGATTTAACATCATTAAAATTAAAAAATTCTGCTCTGGGAAAGGTATTGTTCAGAGACTGAAATAATAACTCACAGCCTGGGAGAAAATATTTGCAAGAAAATATTTGATAAAGGATGTGATCTAAAATATATACAATAAAAGTGAAAGTGAAGTCGCTCAGTCGTGTCCAACTCTGCGACCCGTGGACTGTAGCCCACCAAGCTCCTCCATCCACGGGTTTCCCCAGGCAAGAATACTGGAGTGGGTTGCCAAAATATATAAAGAAATCTTAAAACTCAACAGTAAAAAAACAAGCACCAAATTAAGAAATGGGCAACAGACATCTCATCAAAGAAAATATACAGATGATAAACAAGCCTATGAAGAGATGCTCAATATCATATGTCATCAATGAACTGTAAATCAATTGGATCAATAAGATACCACTAACATACCTATCAAAGTGGCCAAAGTCCAAAACACTAAAACACCAAATGCTGGCAAAGATGTGGAGCAACAGGAAATTTCATTCATTGTTGGTGAAAATAAAAATGGTACATACACTTTGGAAGACAGTTTGGTGGTTTCTTACAAAACTAAACATACTCTTACCACACAATATAATAATCACTCACACTCCTTGGTACTTATCCAAATGAGCTGAAAATATGTCTACCCAAAAACCTGCTGAAACTTGGAGTCAACCAAAATTCCCTCCAATAATGAATGAATAAACAAACTGTAGTATATCCAGACAATGGATTATTATTCAGCAATTAAAAGAAATGAGCTATCAAGCCACGAAAAGACGAGGAAACTTAGATGCATACTGCAAGTGAAAAAAGCCTATGTGAAGAGCTACACTGCTGTATGATTACAACTATATGGCATTCTGGAAAAGGCAAAACTATCGAGACAGCAAAAAGGTGAGTAATTGCCAGGGGTTCAGGGAGAAGGCGCAAAGGAGGAATAAGTGGAGGACAGGAGATCTGAGGGCTGTGGAGCTATTCTGTATGATACTATAATTACAGACACACGATGTTATAAGTTTGTCAAAACTCATAGACTCTAAACACAAAAAGTGAACCCTGTTGTAAGCTATGGATTTTATTTCATAATAAAATATTAATATTTGCTAATCAATTGTAACAAATTTTCCACACTAATGGAAACTGTTAATAATAAGTTAAGTTGGGGCATTGGGGTGAATGGGCGTATGAGAACTCTCTGTGATTTCTGCTCATTTTTCTATGAATTAAAAGTACTCTAAAAAATAGTCTAGGGTATTCCCTGGTGATCCACTGGTTAAAATTCAGTACTTTCACTGCTGTGACCTGGGTTCAATCCCTGGTTGGGGAATTAAGATCCCACAAGCTGCATGGCATGGCAAAATATAAGTTAAAAATTTTTTTAATTAAACAAAAAATAGTTTATTAATTTATTTTTTTTATTAATTAAAATTTTCCACCTCAGGTGTACATGAGTTCCCAATCTTGAACCTCCCATATTAATTTATTTTTAAATTTGTTTTCTTTCTCACAATGAACTGTGCCTACACACCCTTCCAGATTTTTTTTACATAAATGAAAAATTAAGTGAACAACAAAGATTCATGTCAACATTCTTTTGTAAAGTTTCTCCTTTTTGTAACTGTTTATTATGAGGATTTTTCCAAGCTACTAAATATTCTACAACATTATTTAAGCTATATTGATTTCCATTTATAACTGCAATAAGTGATTAAACAAATTTCTTATTTTAGATATTTACATTGGTGCCAACAGCTGGTTAAAAAAAAAAAAAGGAAAAGAGTAACACTGTGATTATATTCTTTCAATTACATTCTTTCAAACATGAGTTTCTTTAGTTAGGATAAGCTCCTAAAAGCAAAATTATTTGAAAAACTCATACACAGAGTTAAGGTTTTTTATATTTGTTGCCAAATTTCCCTCCAAAAAGGTCACAGTTTTCACTTCCACCAGTTTGTTGTCTTGCCAGATTGAGTACTATCATTATATAAAATCAATTAATGTAAATGAGGTGAACATACCTAATTATTATTCATTTTAATTTATATTTTACTACTAGTGAGCATAAATATATTTTAATATGTCTTTGGCCATTTAGAAGTCCTTATGATTTTATAGAAAGGTCAATGGTAAAGAATCCACCTGCCAAGTAGGGGATGCAGGTCCAATCCCCAGGTCGGGAAGATCCCCTGGAGGAGGAAATGGCAGCCCACTCCAGTATTCTTGCCTGGAAAATTCCGTGGACAGAGTAGCCTGGCAGGCTACAGTCAGTGGAGTGCAAAGAATCAGACATGTCCTAGCCACTAAACAACAACAAAATTGTTTAATTAGTCAGCATATTAAAGGAAATGAAAGCTAAGGACCCAGTTTTATTAAAAAAGAAAAAAACTAAATCTCTAAATCTAGAGGCCCACATATTTAATATCGGCAATTAAAGAATGTTTCTAAGTGAAAGAAAATAGGTGATATTAATTTTCTTTAAAATCTTTTATAATTTCCAATTTTGTTAGTAGCTATCTACTGACTGAAAAACAAAGCCGAGCACTTGTAAAACTTGTCTGTCCAGCTTGAGAATGACAAGAAACAGTAATCAACATGATGCCTGCTGCTGTGTAGTCACGCCAGTCCTGTCCGGCTCTGTGACCCCACGGACTGCCACCTGCCAGGCTCCTCTGTCCATGCAATTCTCCAGGCAAGAAACTGGAGTGGGTTGCCATGCCCTCCTGCAGGGAATCTTCCTGACCCACAGATTGAACCCGGGGCTCTAGCACTGCTGGCAGGTTCTTTACCACTGACTCACCAGGGAAGCCCATATGATGCTTATGAACATTTCAATACAATGCAATGCATATGTTTTATATAATTTTAATGAATTTTCTCTTCAGAATGCCAATTATGGATTAAACCTGTTCTCTCTAATACACACATATATATATATGTACACACACATATATATATATGGCCACTAACTAGAAGTGGTTAATTTCCCATTTCTTTACTATTCTAACATGGTTACTAGAAAAATTTTAATTATATTTGTGGCTCACATTACATTTCTCTTCAATAGTGCTAGTTTGGGCTATAAACTCGAAAGTAATGCAAGTTGACTAATGAAAGTATAGGCAATTGTATCTATCAACAATTAAAACTACTATTGGAATTTTTTTAAATTTTTTGATATCAGATGGAAATTTTTTAAATAAGATTTTGTTATACAGCACATGCATATGTGCTCAGTGCCTAAGTCTGACTCTTTGCAACACTATGGACTGTACCCCACCAGGCTCATCTGTCCATGGGATTTCCCAGGCAAGAATACTGAAGCGGGTTTCCATTTCCTCCTCCAAGGAATCTTCCTGACCCAGGGATCAAACCTACATCTCCTGTGTCTCCTGCCTTGGCAAGCAGATTCTTTACCACCGAGTCACCTGGGAAGCCCACATCTGGTCGAAAAGAATCAGTGTGCAGGAAGACAATAGAACAAAGTGAATGCCCCAAAGCATGAAGGCTACTTCTAAAATCCCACCATTTTCATTCCCTTGTACCATGGTGAGGTTGTGCTAATTGATTTGAATCAAGTACGTTTGCTGTGAAAAGCTGGCCTGGATTCCTTAAAGTCTGAAAACCATCACTCAGAAAGCAGTAGAATGATAAATCTTTCATTTACTTACTTTGAAACCCACCATCCTGCTACTAATAGGCTTACTGCCAACTCTGTGAAGTTTATGAAGGGAATGGAAGTTCAGCCGTAGATAAGAGATTGCCAGTACATCTCTGAAAGATGGGGAGTAAACAGAAGTGGGTTGACAGGGAAGCTGAGCTGAGTGTGGATGACTTGGAACCCAGCCCTGAAAGCCTCAGGCTTGCTCTGCAGACAAGCAGGATGTGACCAGAAACAGAGGCTTTATGGAAGTTTCGTGGACCTAAAAGTTCTCCACCCATCCGCCCTGACAACCAACACAAAGCAACCAGAGCACGTATAAGTACGTGTCCATAGTCTCCTCCCTAATACACCACAAGAAAGGACAGAAGAAAGAACAAAACATAAACTAGTGACACTCTTTTTAAAAATGAGGAATTTCTGATGCCCAGAGGTTAGGACTCTGCACTTCTTCTATAGGGTGTATGGGTTTGATCCCTGATCAAAGAACCAAGATCCTGCACGCCACAACTAAAAGTTGGCATGCCACAGGGTGTGACCAAAAACACTAAAAAAAAAAAAAAATACACAAGCTGTCTGCTTCTCAGTCAACTAAGAATAAAGACACCATTTGAAGGGCACTTATGTACAACTCACAACTTACCCCTTCTCTAGTTAGCAGGCCACCTCTAAATCAGTCATTTTATTGCCTCGTTTAGATGTAAACAAGCAGTCAGGGTTTACCAGGCATTCAAGGAAAACTTACAACACGAAAAAGAGAGACAGACAAAGATAAATGTACTAATGGCAGGATGTCATGGGGCTAGCTTCCTTTTATCACACCTGCTATGAACCATGAGCAAAACTATAAGTTTGCTTGCAAATTTCAGATAAACTGCTGGTGTTGCATCTCTAAAGATACACAGAAAGCCAAGATTGACAGTTTCCGGGGGACTTCCCTAGTGATTCAGTAGTGAAGACTCCTCGCTTCCAATGCAAGGGGTGCCAGTTTGATCCCTGGTCAGGAATCTAAGATCCCAAATGCTGGATGGTTCAGCCAAAAAGAAAAAAAAAAAAGACTGACAGTTACTGTATATGAAGCCTGATAATAAACCATGTCAACCGATTAGAGTTTTCTACTAATACCTGTGGGGTTTCCCTGCTGGCACAGTCAGTAAAGAATCCACCTGCAATGCTTTGATCGCTGGGTCTGGAAGATCTCCTGGAGGAGGGTATGGCAACCCACTCTAGTATTCTTTCCTGGAGAATCCCCATGGACAGAGCAGCCTGGTGGGATACAGTCCATGGGGTTGTAAGAGCAAGCAGTGACTTAGCGACCAAGCCAGCACTAATATCTGTGACTACTACAACTGGAGAGTATGGTAGTTCACTGCATACCTTAACATTCATTTCATCCACTATGGAGTCAGTGTGGTACTTGTGAAATGTTTGCAAGAACTGGACTCACATTCAGTTGCTAGCTGCTATTCATACTCTGAAGTCTGGGAGAAAACTAAACACTATTATTCAGAACTTGTTAATAGAAAACAAAAGTGGTTTGGATGTACCTGTGTTGATACTTAACTCTCACTGAAGGAGGAGATGTTGTCTAACAAAGCTTCATTTCCCTTGCCTCAAGGCTCACATGCTGCTACCATTTTAGTTACAGGAAATAAACATGAGATGCTGGTGTGTAATCCTTCAAGGTTCAGGGAGAATTAAGCCACCACACTCCCATAATTAAATTCATGTCCCAGGCAGGCACCTCAACGCACATCAGAACTCCTGGAAGAGAACACAGGCAGACCACTCTTTGACATTACTTGTTGAAATCATCTTTTTTGAATTGCTCTTCTAAGGCAAAATAAATAAATTCAAAAATAGTGGGGTGTGGGAGCAAGGTTCACGAGGGAGGGGACATAAGTATACTTGTGGTTGATTTATGTTGTTGTATGGCGGAAACCAACCCAACATTGTAAAGCAATTATAATCCAATTAAAAATAAATAAGTGGGATCTAATTAAACTTAAAAGTTTTTGCATAGCAAAGGAAATCATTNGTGTGGGAGCAAGGTTCACGAGGGAGGGGACATAAGTATACTTGTGGTTGATTTATGTTGTTGTATGGCGGAAACCAACCCAACATTGTAAAGCAATTATAATCCAATTAAAAATAAATAAGTGGGATCTAATTAAACTTAAAAGTTTTTGCATAGCAAAGGAAATCATTGACAAAACGAAAAGACATCCTACTGAATGGGAGAAAATATTTGCAAGTAACATGACTGATAAGGAGTTAATAGCCAAACTGTATAAACACTTCTCACAACTCAGTATATCATAAGAGCAAACAACCCAATTAAATATGCATAGAAGACCTCAGTAGACATTTTTCCAAAGAAGATATATAGATGGGCAACAGGCACATGAAAAAAACAAATGCTCCTCAGTACTAATCATCAGAGAAATGCAAGTCAAAACCAAAATGAGATAGCATCATACCTGTTAAAATGGCTATCAGCAAAACGTCTACAAGTAACAAAATTAACAAGATTGTGGAGAAGTTGCTGACGGGTGCATAAATTGGTGGAAAACAATATGGAGGTTCCTCAAGAAATAAAACTTGAACTATTATATGATCGAGCAATTCCACCTCTGGATGTTTATCCAAAGAAAACGAAACCACCAATTCAAAACAGGAATATACGCACTCCAATGTTTATTGCTGCCTTGCCTACAATAGCCAAGATAAGGAAGCAGCCTGTGTCCCTCAGTAGACGAATGGATAAAGACATGATATAAATATATATTTTTAATAGACGATACTTAGCTAAAAAAAATCTTGCCATTGTCAACAACATGGATGAACCTAGAAGGTATTATGCTAAATGAAACAAATCAGAGGAAAACAAATACCATATGATTTCACTTATATGTGGAATCAAGTTTTTTTTTAAAAAAAAAAAGACCCCAAATAAATATACAAACACAACAAAACAGAGCAGAGTAATAGGTACAGAAAACAACCTAGAGGTTGCCATGGAGCCAGAGACAAAACAGGTGATTAAGGGGCACAAACTCCAGTTACAAAATATAAGTCATGCACTACGTTGCACATCTAAAACAAACATAATATTGTAAACCAACCTTGCGCCCATTTTAAATTGTTTTTTTGTCTGTGTCCTAGCTATCAAAAATGATGGCTGGACATTTCTATCAAAGCCCATTATTTTTGAGGGAAGCCAGAAAATGTCATTCTATTGGCTCTTTCAATTCCTTTTCCCCCCTTTTTAGGAATTTATAAAGCTGCTCTATTTTGCTTTCAAAAATAGAACTTGAAGCAAGTAGCTGGTGTGCTTCTTTGACATTTTATAGAGAACTGTCGCAAACAAAGTCTTGGATTTGCAGTTCAGTACTGGACATTCCGGAGGTTTCTGCCAGTGCTCAGTATAGCTGTTGTCAAACCACTTTCAATACAATGATGAAAACTTCATTAAGTTGGTGTAAACATCGTAATCAGGATACTAATCTGTTTATAGGAAGTGGACTTGTAGCAATTAGAGTGAGTTCTCAGAAAGAATAATTGAAAGGCACAGTCTCTGGGGTCTTGATTCTAATCTTAGAAAGCAAAAGGCACTTTTCAGAGGCTTGAGGCCACCTAAGGCCAGAAGGAAAGCAATTCGTGAGTCACCTCGCCCTTGTAATAACTGCTAAGGAGAATATAGTAGTAGCCATCATATTCTTTAAGAAATATCAATACTTAGGGGCATGAATGCATGAGCATAAAACTTGGCTGCATTTCAACCCTAGGCCATACAGCATTGATTGAGAACTTGGCTGACACTGCTATCAGTGTCAATAATTAGAATCTTTGTGTTTTTAATAGAGTTATCACAGGAAGGTCGTGGAATTCACACCAGACACTCCTTTAACACACAGGAAATCTGCCTAAGAGAAAGTGTGGCTGTCTATATCCTTGACTCTGACCAACACTTATCAAGTTGGAGAGGGCACAGACAGAAACTATTCGCCAAATATTAACATTTGGAAATGAACCCCAAGTCCAAGTCCTACAAGACAAGGGCTACTGGAGGCATATGTCTATGCAGCAGTGTAATAGTGTATATTATAGTATGCGTGCATGCATGCTAAGTTGCTGCAGTTTTCAGCTCTATGGACTGTAGCCCACCAGGCTCCTCTGTCCATGGGATCCTCCAGGCAAGAATACTGGAGTGGGTAGCTATGCCTTCCTGCAGGGGATCTTTCCGATCAAGGGATCGAACCTGTGTCTCTGAAGTCTACTGCATTGACAGGTGGTTTCTTTACCACTAGCACTGCCTGGGAAGCCCATATTGTAGTATACCATACTATAATACACAGCTTATATATTACTGTATATTATACTATAACATATAGTATAATATTATAGCTATACTAAAATATAATATAGAATAATATACTATAAAATATATATTATAATTATACTATAATATATAATGTAGTATACTATAATACTGTAAATATAATATTATCATGTACTTTAATATTTTAGTATAAATTTCATTGCATTTCAGCTACAACCATATTCATCAAGGGTAAAAACTTCCAAACATTTATTTCTCAAATCTTTCTTAAGTTATAAGGATTCCGTCTCAGATATCCCATGTGAATGTACTTCCTAAGAGCTAAGCAGAGATTCATAGCTGATGAGAAGGAAGAATTTGTTCATACACTCTAACCTGAACTTACCGCTGACTTGTGCTAGTACTCGTGCAAGTTCCCAACATTGGTCTGGGTTTCTAAAACTAGAATTTAAGTTCTACTTGTAAGCTCTAGGAATCTACAGGAGCAAACAATTCAGTGTTAGCTATTTGCCCGTTTAANTCATACACTCTAACCTGAACTTACCGCTGACTTGTGCTAGTACTCGTGCAAGTTCCCAACATTGGTCTGGGTTTCTAAAACTAGAATTTAAGTTCTACTTGTAAGCTCTAGGAATCTACAGGAGCAAACAATTCAGTGTTAGCTATTTGCCCGTTTAAATATCAAAACAAAAGTGCCTGGGGCTTCCCAGGTGTCTCAGTGGTAAAGTATTCCACTGCCAGTGCAGGAAACGCAGGAGACAAGGGTTCAATTCCTGGGTTAGGAGGAAGTTCATTTCCCGTGGAGGAGGAAATGGCAACCCACTCCAATATTCTTGCCTGGGAAATCCCATGGACAGAGAAGCCTGGTGGGCTACGGTCCATAGGGTTGCAAAGAGCACACGTACTAATGTATCTAATGTAAAATTTGATGCCTTAGTAAGAAAACAGATGCAAACCAGAGCTGAGAGACAAGCCCTATGGTCTCAACAGAGCAGGCTGGGATGTCCTCTCCAAAATGAAAACAAGATGCTGCTCCTCCCATCTCTTACCACTGACAAAGACATGATAATGCTTGGTGGGTCTTTTTTATTTTAAACGGAACATATTATACTGAGTATGCTATTCTGACACATCAGGTTTCCACTTTTGAGGGAGGCTCAGAGGCCAGTAGGGTACCTGCAGCAGGCTCCAGAGTTCGATGCTGTGTCATTTAGGCCTTGTGACCCAGAAGATCCGTGATGCGTGAGGTTTCTATGGAAACTGACGATGTGGTATGAAGCCTCTGACAAGCTTCAACAGGGGAATCACAGAGCAGAACCTTAAGGTTTAAGAGCAAAGCCTTGCCCTCATCCACAGATCATTCTGCTTTTGAGAATAAGTCCTAGCCTTTTACTGGGCCTGACAGGCACTGAATACTTAGCCATGGGATATCCTAGGGCCCCGGGACCCCAGTGTTCTGTCATGGACTGACGTTACCTGATGCCCTGTGTCATAATGGCAGGGATGCCTGAGCTCAGAGACGCACATTTCCAGGTGGAAATGGTATTGTACAGTCGGGCTCAAGCAGGCTCAAAAGGCACAGGTAATTTGCATGAGCAGGTTTCTCAGACTCTCTGACATCTCTTCCTGTTCAGTCCATGTGCGTGGCCTCATAGCGTTGTTTAGGACTCGCTGATGGTGGGGAGAAAAGGCCTCACGCTTGTCACAGATGATGATGTATTCTGCGTTACACACAAAGCGGAAATGGCACGCTACTTACTAACCCAATCAGGAGTGCCCCTGAAGGACAGCAGGAAGACCTCTAATCAGAACATCTGTTGTTCTCTTCAGAGAGGGAATCAGAGGCACAGTTCTACACTGATTCCTGGGAAGGGGCTGATGGTTTGGCAAGTGGTCAGAGACTCAGGGCCTTCCTGGATGGCTCTAGCGGTAAAGAAACTGTCTGCCAATGCAGGAGACATAAGAGACGTGAGTTCGATCCTGGGTTGGGAAGATCCCCTGGAGGAGAGCATGGCAACCCACTCCAGTATTCTTTCCTGGGAAATTCCATGGACAGAGGAGCCTGGTGGGGTTACAGTCCATAGGGTAGCAAAGAGTCAGACACAAGTGACTCAGCACATATGCATGCAGGGACTTAGAGAGAACAGGATTGGAAAACTGGTGACTAGAGTGGTCTGGTGATAATGAAGTATGTGGATAGATCTCTGAGAATAAGGATGGGGTGTGGAGATACATGTGCCTGGTATGAATGTTAACCATAGGACTCACCGCAGTGGAAGCTCTTAATAACTAGGTGTAAGTAACCCAGCCTCTTTCCCAGGGACCCATTTCTCTCTGTGTACGTACCTGTGCGTGGGATTCCCAGTTGGTATAGTGGTAAAGAATCCACCTGGGTTTGATCCTTGGGTCAGGAAGATCCCTTGGAGGAGGAATTGGCAGTATCTTTGCCTGGAGAATCCCATGGACAGAGAATGGTGGGCTACGGCCCATGGGGTTGCAAAGAGGTGGACACGACTCAGTGACTGAACACACAGGCATGTACTTGGGCAAGAGTCTCTGGTACTAGGAAGAGGAGCTCTCCTAGTTCAGGCTGCCTCAACAAAACACCATACATGGGGTGGCTTGAACAACAGACATTCATTTTCCACAGTTCTGGAGGCTGGAAGTTCCAAGATCAAGATGCTGGCTGATTTGCTGTCCAGTGAGGGACCTCTTGCAAGCTGCAGATGGCCACCCTCTTGCCATGTTCTCACGTGGTGGAGAGGAAGAGCTATCTCTCTGACCTCCTGTTGTTTAGTCACTCAGTCGTGCCCAACTCTTTGTGACCCCATGGACTACAGCCCACCAGGCTCCTCTGTCCATGGGATTCTCTGGGCATGAATACCTCAGTGGGTTGCCCTTTCCTCCTCCAGGGGATCTTCCCGACCCAGGGATCGAACCCACATCTCCTGCACTGGGAGGCCGATTGTTTACCTCTGAGCCACCGGGGAAGCCCCCTAAGGAGTGATAGGTAGCTGCTCCCTACAACATCTTTCTCTGTGTTGCCTTTTGGCTTTTTTGAATCCTCCAACTCCTGTTTAGACAATTCTCTATGTTAAATTTTCTCTGCTAAAACAATTTGATTTAGTCCCTGCTTTCCTGCCTGGATCCTCACAGATAATGAACAAAATACATAAGCATGTGGCTACGAAAACACAAGGCAAGGTGAAAACAGTTGTTTCGATGTGCCAGGCTCATGGGTGCTTCTGTATCTTTCTCCAAATATTTCTAAAGTCCTGGTATGATTTGGTTTCGTAACTGTGCCCTTCCCGGAGGACAGCCTGTACCCTACGTACGAGGGCCAGCCACTCCTATGCATAATGATAGGTAAGGAAACCAATTTATGTAACTCACTGGTAATTGCCAGATGGGAGGGGACAGAAGGCAAGGACTGAGAGAAAGAGCAGACAGAACACTGGAAGAGATGCTATCTAACAGAGGGGAGAAAAATGCTTTCTGATCACAGGAAAACAATCCCACAGTTCAGAAAGAGAATATTGTTTTATTACATTAAAAGTTGTTGCTTTTTTTCTTTCCCTGCTATTTGGAAGTAGTTGGGGTAACAAGTGAACCGGGGTACTCCCAGGAGAAACAAACTGTGTTTCTGGAAGCATTCTCCTAAGGAGGCTGAAGATCTGGTCATCACTGTCCTGGGAGCTGGACTGCAAGCATTATCGCCCTCTGCTGGACAGGACTCTGCAGATGGGTGGCCAGCACCCTGCGTTTTAGCCACTGAATTGTGCCCCCTCCCAAAAGTCATGTGCTGAAGTTCCCACCCCAGTACATCGGAACATGATTTTATTTGTTGATAGGGCCTTTAAGGAGGTAATTAAGGTTAAATGAGGTCATTAGGGTAGACCCTAATCCAACAAGACTTCTGTTCTTAAAAGAAGAGGAGATTAGGGGTTTCCCTGGTGGTCCAGTGACTAAGACTGTGCTCCCAAGGCAGGACGCCCTGGGATCAATCCCTGGTCAGGGAAATAGATCCCACATGCCACAACTAAAAAAATAAATANTAGACCCTAATCCAACAAGACTTCTGTTCTTAAAAGAAGAGGAGATTAGGGGTTTCCCTGATGGTCCAGTGACTAAGACTGTGCTCCCAAGGCAGGACGCCCTGGGATCAATCCCTGGTCAGGGAAATAGATCCCACATGCCACAACTAAAAAAATAAATAAATAAATAAATATATGTATATATATCCCTCATGCCTCAACAAAGACCTGACTCATCTAAATAAATAAAAATAATGTGAATAAAAAAATTTTTTATAAGAAAAGGAGATTAGGATACAGGCACACACAGCATGAAGAGCATGTGAGGATACAGGAAGAAGATGGCTGTCTGCAAGCCAAGGAGAGCATCCTCAGGAGAAACCTTGACATCTCTGAGGAAATAAACATCTGCTGTGTAAGACCCCCCAACCTATGTGCACTGTTACAGCAGCCCCATCAAACTAATACACCGGGTCCTCGACGACCTTGGTCGCGGCACACACACCCCCACCCCAGCNGCACACACAGCATGAAGAGCATGTGAGGATACAGGAAGAAGATGGCTGTCTGCAAGCCAAGGAGAGCATCCTCAGGAGAAACCTTGACATCTCTGAGGAAATAAACATCTGCTGTGTAAGACCCCCCAACCTATGTGCACTGTTACAGCAGCCCCATCAAACTAATACACCGGGTCCTCGACGACCTTGGTCGCGGCACACACACCCCCACCCCAGCTTTGGCTCCACTCCAGGAAAGTGCATGTCTCGTTACTACATAGGCCTGCGATCCCACACCTCCATCATGTCTCCTTTACTGGCGAACTGGGCTGGGCAGTGACCCACAAGAGCTTGTCCATTCCTGGGCTGTCTCAAGGCTGATGTGTACCGGCCTTCTGAAGAATAAGGCACAGAAGGCCATGTGGCATTGTGGGAAGAACACCAGCTCTAGGGTCAGGCAGGTCTGGTTCCAATCCCAGTCACAGCACTCATTGCATGAGAAAGCAAATCAAAGTCCTTACCATTTCTTTCTCTGTAAAATTAGGATAATCATCCCATTGTTGTGGACTCAAAGTCGTGTGTTGGAGCCACAACCTCCATGGTGGCTATATTTGGAGATGAAACCACTAAGGAAGTAATTAAGGTGTGTTTTTGGTCAGTCACTAAGTGGTGTCCAACTCTTTGGGACCCCAAGGACCCCAGCACACCAGGCTTCCCTGTTCTTCACTGTCTCCGGAGTTTGCTCAAACTCATGTCCATTGAGTCGGTGATGCCATACAACCATCTCACCCTCTATCACCCCCTTCTCCTCCTGCCCTCAATCTTTCCCAGCATCAGGGTCTTTTCCAATGAATCGGCTGATCGCATCAGGTGGTCAAAGTATTGGAGCTTCAGCTTCAGTATCAGTCCTTCCAATGAATAGAAAGGACTGAGTTCCTTTCGGATTGACTGGTTTGAACTCCTTGCTGTGTAAGGGACTCTCAGGAGTCTTCTCCAGCACCACAATCTGAAGGTATCCAGTCTTCAGTGCTCAACCTTCTTTATGGGCCAGCTCTCACATCTGAACATGACTACTGGAAAAACCACAGCTTTGTCTAGATGGACCTTTGTCTGCAAAATGATGTCTCTGCTTTTTAATATGCTGTCTAGGCTTGTCACAGATTTCCTTCCTAGAGGCAAGTATCTTTTAATTTCATGGCTGCAGTCACCATCTGAAGTGATTTTGGAGCCCCCCAAAATAAAATCTGCTGCTGTTAATTAAGGTTAAATGAGGACAAAAAGGTGGGGCCCTGACCCACCAGATTACAGTTCGTCTTTGAAGAGATACCAGCGAACACACTCCCTCCCTGTTCACACACACCGAAAAAGAGCCATGTGATCGCATAGCAGGATGGCGGCCATCTGAAAGCCGGGCGAGAACTCTCAGCAGAAACTGAACAAAGCGGGACCTTTACCTTGGACTTCTAGCCTCTCAAACTGTGAGAAAATTAATTTGCTTTCAAGCCACTCAGTCTAAGACCCTTTGTCATGGCAGCCGAGTTACCTAATACACCCATAGAGAAGCTTCAGGGCGTGGTCCCCAACCTTATTGGCACCAGAGACTAGTTTCACGGAACACAGTTTTCCCATAGACTTGGTGGGCAGAGGGATGTCTCAAGTGATTCGAGCACACGACATTACTGTGCACTTCAGTTCTCTGATTATTACATCAGCTCCACCTGAGATCACGAGTCATTAGAACCCGAAGGTGGAGGACACCTGCTTTAGGGGATAAAATAAGAGAACATCGAACCAGCTCCCAGGGTTCAATAAATACTAGCAGTGATTGCTAAAAANGACATTACTGTGCACTTCAGTTCTCTGATTATTACATCAGCTCCACGATGTAATGAGATCACGAGTCATTGAACCCGAAGGTGGAGGACACCTGCTTTCGGGGATAAAATAAGAGAACATCGAACCAGCTCCCAGGGTTCAATAAATACTAGCAGTGATTGCTAAAAATCTGAAACCAGTGGACAGAAATGAACGGTGAGCACCCAAAATGGAGGGGGATGCTTTGGCAGGTATGATGGCCACCACGAGGAAATTCAAGCGTGAGTCAGAGAACCTTTGGGGAGTATTGTCACGGAGATAATTCACGCATCAAAAAATGGTTAGACAGGGAATGGATAAAGACAACGTGGTACATATATACAATGAAATACTACTCAGCCATAAAAAAGAATGAAATAATTCCATTTGCAGGAGCATGGAGGGACCTAGAGATTATCATACTTAGGCGAAGTAAGTCACACAGAGAAAGACAAATATCATGTTTCACTTATATGTGATATCTAATAAAAATGATACAAATGAACTTATTTAAAAACAGAAACTGACTCATAGATTTCAAAATCAAATTTCTAGTTACCAAAGGGGAAATGTAGGGGAAAGTGATAAATTGGGAGCTTGGGGTTAAATACACACACTACTATGTAGAGAATAGATGGCTAAGAAGGACTCCTGTGCAGCACAGGGAATTCTACTCAATATTCTGTAGTAACTTATATGGGAAGAGGAGCTGAAAAGTGGATATACATATGAATATATAAATAACTGATTCACTTTGCTGGACACTTGCAACTAACACAACACTTTAAGTCAACTACACTCCAATAAAAATCTAAAAAATAATAAGACACTCTTTTTTAAGCGGTTGGAGAACATGCCTTTTCAGCTCCTTTTTGGTCACAAGAGCTTTGGAAATTTTGCCCTGGGATTTTAAAGTCCTTCCAAAATGCCTTAGTATTCACTTTCTCTGGATGAGGCATTGACAAACCTATAAAGTGACAGTCATGCTGTAAAACATTATCAGAAAAAGTGTTCCTGTGGTGCTAGCACTTGGGTATATGTACATGCTGTGTGCATGTGTGTATATGTGTGTGTGCTGAAAATTCCTGCTCTTATGCTTCTCTAACATCAGTGTAGCAGGTTTTTCACAAACCACCTGCCAGATGACAGTAAAGTCGTATACGAACACACAGGAGGGGGAAAGCCAACAAAACGGTTGTCTGTGGCTTCCTCAACTAGCTGAGACACAGCAGGCCAGCCCCAGCAAATCCCTCCCTGTCTGGCTTGTCAAGGAAATGTTCTCAGCACAGGAACCAGTGCACGGGCATCGCTGTGGCTGTTTAGCCACTCAGCCGTGTCCAGCTGTGTGCGACCCTATGGACGACACCCCGCCAGGCTCCTCTGTTCATGGGATTCTCCAGGCAAGAATACTGGAGCGGGTAGCCGTGCCCTTTTCCAGGGGATTTTCCCAACCCGGGAATCGAATCCTGGTCTCCTGAATTGGCAGCTGGGTTCTTTACTGCTGAGCCACCAGGGAAGCCTGCATGGGCCTTAAGAGCTGATTTTATTAACTAGCAACTCCAGGGTCTCAGTCAAGGGGCCCACACTTGGCTACAAATATGTCCCAACATTTTCCCCCGCAGGGAGAACCCTGCCTGGCCTGCACATGCCCCATCACCCCAGCCTGGTGTGTGCCTGTGGAACATAAAGACGGGTCTCTGGTGCTGGGATGTCCCTCACAGGACGTAAGAATCACCATGACTCAGATACCTATGCCCTTCTCAGTGGTTTCCTCTCCTTGAGAAAAGCCACAGGACACGACAGTGAGCAGAGCTCCTTCTGTTTTAGTATTTGGAAGTAAATTCCTTTGTGTGTGCTTTGTCAAAGATAGGCAACTATGTGAGGCTGGCTACTGAGGATGGCATGGGCCCAGTGTGTTAAAGCCACGAGACCGAGAATCCTGAACTCGGGCGTTGTGCTGGCAGCGCCCTCTGGTGGACAAAGAGAATGCTGCCTCGTTCTCCGTTCAGTTCAGTCCTCAGTCGTGTCCGACTCTTTGGTCTCTGTAAAATTACTAAAAAATTGTAGTGGTAGCGGTGTTTAGCCGCTAAGCAGTGTCCGACTCTTTTACCACCCCATGGACTGTAACCCACCAGGCTCCTCTCTCCATGGGACTTCCTAGGCAAGAATACTGGAGTGCGTTGCTATTTCCTTTTCCATAGGGTTGTCGCAGTCAAGGGAACCCATTTCTCCTGATTTCTTTAGTAGTGAGACACTGGGAAACCCAAAAAATTATGTTAAGCCCATTTGATAAAGTTAATAGAGTCAAGCATATTTTCTTGCTTTCCAAAATTAACTGGAAAGGTTATTTAATGTTATTGATAATTTTTGTCTGGAGAATCACATGGACAGAGGAGCCTGGCTGGTCCATAGTCCATCGTGTTACACGGATTCGGACACGAGTGAAACGACTTAGCACACACGTATAGGTATATACATTTATAAAACTCATTATCTGTATAACGAGGGCTTCCCTCCTAGCTCAGTTGGTATATCATGTGCCCGCAATGCAGGAGACCCAATTTTGACTCCCGGTTCAGGAAGATCCCTTGGTGANACACGGATTCGGACACGAGTGAAACGACTTAGCACACACGTATAGGTATATACATTTATAAAACTCATTATCTGTATAACGAGGGCTTCCCTCCTAGCTCAGTTGGTATATCATGTGCCCGCAATGCAGGAGACCCAATTTTGACTCCCGGTTCAGGAAGATCCCTTGGTGAAGGAAATGGCAACCCACTCCAGTATTCTTGCCTGGAGAATCCCATGGACAGAGGAGCCTGACAGGCTACAGTTCATGGGATCGCAAGAGTCGGACACGACTTAGCGACTAACCCACCAAACCAGTGACAGGAGTGCAGGACTGAAAGCAGACAGCTTGGGTTTGACTCAGCAAAGCTGCTCTCTACCTGTATAGCTTAGGCAGATTATTTTAAGTCTTTATGCTTCAGTATGCCACTCTCCAAAATATCTCATACCATGTTGTAATAATTAAATGGATCAATACATTCAAAGTACTTAGAGCAGTGCCTAACACTAAATAAATGCTTATTTTTAATCTTGAAACATGCTGAGAAGTCAGGATTTCTTGGGACGACCCTGGCAGTCCAGTGGCTAAGACTCCATGTTCCAATGCAGGGGGCCTGGGTTCAATCCCTGGTCAAGGAACTAGATATTGTTGCAGTGGAAAGGGAGAAAAAAAAGGAATGAGTTTTTTTTTTCTTTCCCTTTCCTGAGAACAAAGACAATGAAGAGAATAGTGAGCAGGCCTGAACATTCCTAGTTTTCCTAATTCTGCATGTGCATAAAAAATAAACCAATTTCAATCACAAAAATGTATCCCAAAAGTTTCAATAAAATTCTTACAAATTGATATCAGCCCTCTGGTAAAAATAATAATAATAATAATAATATGCCTGAATTAATTGGATCATAGATCAAAAAGGAAAAATCACATAATCAAGCCAATAGAATTTCTTACGTCTGGCAACCGTTCTTTACAAAAAAAGAGAATGCTTTCTAAAATAGGATTTAAAAAATACGTTCCTAACGTGATAAACAATATCTGTGTGAACAGAATATCTGTGTGAACAACAGCCATATTTGGTATGCTTAAAATGTGTTCTAAATAATTTTAGCCCTGAGGGATTGTATGAGTAAATAAGTGTAGAAATGATACAGTGTCAAATAAGCCTGCGCAATGACTAACCAAATAAAACAAGCTTTTATGTGTTTATGTGTATTTCTAACTGTCCATATGTCCCAAAGCCCTTTTACCCTGTAGGACACTGTGTTGGCAGAGCATCTCTCCAGACTAGCATTTTATAGAAAGTCACTTTGGAAAATGTTGTAGTAATGGTCTTCCCTCATAATACGGAAAACAAAATAATAGTGTTACTGACTCCACTCCACTGTTGTCCTAAAATTTTAGGTCAAAGTGTTCTCAGCTAACATGGGGGCAACCCAGGGACAGAATATTTGTCTCCTGAGTCTCCTGGATTGGCAGACAAATTCTTTACCACTGAACCACCTGGGAAGCCGGCAGTGAACTGCTTTAGTGACCAGAAAAATCTACACACCCGCTTTGTTTTAATACGTAAAACTGCAAACTTGGAGTCATCCATTGATCTTTTCATGGACAGAATGCAACCCATGCACTGGGGAGCTGGCCGAGTGCTTGTTTAGGAAAGAATTATTCACTGATCCAGTGTTGTATTCCATTCTCTGTGCGAGCTGTTTCAAGGGTGGGGGAATTCGCGTTTGCCCAGCTCATGCACTGCTGCCATCTATTGGAAAATCTGTGCAACCGGCCAGAGCTAAGTTTTAAACAGGCTTCCTTCCAAATTCCTCAACCAATGTTTCGTCAGCCGAGATTATCATCTTGTCATAGGCCTGCCATCCAGGAGGGAAAGAGAACAGCAAGAGCCGAAGGGCACTTATTAAAGTGGAGGCAAGCATTTAAAGGCAATCGAGTGAAGGACCATTTTAAGTAAAAACGTGAAAGAGAATGCCCGCTCGAACGGGCGGAAGCAGAGTGGCCAAGCAGGGTGTGGAGAAGATGGAGAAGTGGGAATGAAGAAGAAGAGCAGTAATGATTCCAAAGAAGTACAGTAAGACTTTTACATACCTATGAGTTCCACTCTGAGAGCTCATTCATTAGTGCAGCTCGTTTGCCAGTCCAACAAGGTTAGCCTAGGTACCCGCCTAACGCAATTGGCTATATAGTACTGTACTGGTATAGGTTTACAATACTTTTTACACACACAAATACATAAAAATAAAGAGAACATTTTTAATCTTACAATACAGTTCCTTGAAAACTACGGTAGTCCAGTACAACAGCTGGCATACAGGGCTGGCATGGAGTGAACAGGCAAGAAGAGTTATTGACTGGAGGAGGGAGAGGAGGTGGGAGACGGTAGAGCTGAAGGGGCATCAGCAATAGGAAACAGAGGGCAAGCTGCGAGCCTGATGTTGATGGAACACACGTTTGCATCATTGAAAGTCAGCAACATGAGGGTTCGTGTGCAAGGGTTTACTGTAATCCTTTATAAATATTACAGCCGTCTAGACACCCATACGATTCAGATAAATGTACACCTAAACCTACACAATTGTTTGTCTTCATTCCGCCATCAAGAAAACTTAAAACTAAGAGAAACAGATGCAACAAAACAGTTATCTAGGAGAGTAATAATGGTAGCTGAGATGCAAGCAAAGGAGCAGAAAAGGGGATCAGATTTTCTTTTAAGGCAAAGACATAGGGGACAATGTTTAGTGAAGATGGGAGTTTATGGAATAATGTAAGTTTGTTGATCATGAAGCATATATATAGAGAGAGAGTCTGGGAATGGGAGGTTTGGTCAAGGACAGAAGTTCAGAAGGACAACATGTAGGAAGATGAGGTGCAGTGAACTCGCTTTCCATAGTCATGTGAAAAATTAACAGAAACCTCAGTTATACACAGTTGGGCCACCAGAAGGGGGAGCTCTCATGCCTTGAGATAATCACAGAGCCAAGAAGAAGAAAGACTTCTTTCCGGGCGAAGGCTCAGCCAATGAAAGCCATGGCCTCTTTGTTTACTAGAGTCTCCCAATTTCCTTTGCCTTGATTAAAAAAAGAAGAAGAATTGTTCTCCTTCTTTGCCCTGCTGGAACTTGCACATGGCTGGCCCTGGTTGCAGACCCAGTGATGACCTAGAGGGCTGAGATGGGGAGGCAAAGGGTGAAGAGAGGCTCACAAGGGAGGGGATATATGTATACACACGGCTGATTCACTTTGTTGTATGGCAGAAACTAACACAACATTGTAAACAACTATACTCCAATAAGAGTATCGCTAATGTTTGATCTGCCTGCAATGCAGGAGGCCTGGGTTCCATCCCTCAGTCAGGAAGATCCCCTGGAGAGGAAATGGCAACCCACTCCTGATTCTTGCCTAGAGAATCCCATGGACAGAGGAGCCTGGTGAGCTACAGTTAACAGGGTCACAAAGAGTCGGACAGTCAGGTCATTAGGAAGTTATAACCCTCTGGCCTCTGACACCTCCCATGATACCAGAGGAGCATAATTAACATTGTGCTGGGACAGTGGATTTCCACCAAAAAAAGAATGGAGTTAGTTGCAAACCCTGAATGGCAATTCTTAGTTGATCCCGAATAAATCTGTTTGCTAGAGAAATATCGGGCAGTCTGTTTCAGGTCAACAGCCCTGTGTTGCACAGTAGCACATAGGTTTCCCAGAACTCAAGCCGGGAAGGAGGCCAAGCAGTTAGGAATGGGTCATGAATTTGCATTTCTCTTGGTCGTCACATGGTGTGGATTGCCAGTGAAGAACTAAACAATAGGCAGGAAGTCCTTCATCTTGATGGAGCAGTGTCTGCTCTTGGGAGTTGTTGCTATGGATCAAGATAGTAGTGCAGGGGGCTGCTGGCTGGCAAGACTGCTATAGCTGGGGATCCAGAGCTGGGATTGGTTCAACCAGAACAATTGGAAGACATGCACTCAAGGATGTTGAGGGAGGGACTTTCCTGGTGGTCCAGTAGCTAAGACTCCGCACTCCCAATGCAGGGAGCTTGGGTTCGATCCCTGGTCAGGGAACTAGATCCCACAGGCTGCAACTAAGACACAAATAAATAGGTATTTTTTTAATAAAACACCGAGGGAACTAGTGGGAGAGTTAAAACACCCACCATGGAGCATGAGTAGGGTGCTAGGGGGAAGCTAACAGCTGAGGGACAACCAAGCTACGAGGCTGAAGGGGTATGACATCAAAAAGAGAGTGTTCAAAAAGAGAGTGGGGACGTCCTTGGTGGTTCAGTGGTTAACAATCCACCTGCCAATGCAGGGGACATGAGTTTAATCCCTGGTCTGGGAAGATTCCACGCGTCACAAGGCAACTGAGCCCGTGTGCTGCGACAGGAGAAAGCCCACGTGCAGCAATGAAGACTCGGCACAACTAATAAATAAATAAATAAGCTTTAAAAAGACAGCATGGAATATAAAGCTGGGAGCCCGTCTCCCTACATCTAAGCAGGACCACCCCCTCCCCAGCACATCCCAGCAGGTGGTCAGCCCTTCTCCTCCGTGTTCTTTTGAGAGACAAAGTGGTCTTTGATTACCTTCGTGCTTTCTCACCCCACACCTAAATGTACAGGAAAAGATAAAGGGTGTGTGTCTATAGCTGATGGAGCGCTACGTCACAGTGAACTGACCTCATTTACCAGGCTTCCCTGGTGGCTCAGACGGTAAAGCGTCTGCCTGCAAAGCAGGAGACCTGGGTTCGATCCCTGGGTCGAGAAGATCCTCTGGAGAAGGAAATGGCAATCCACTCCAGCACTCTTGCCTGGAAAATCTCATGGACGGAGGAGCCTGACAGGCTACAGTCCATGGGGTCGCAAAGAGTCGGACACAACTGGGCAACTTCACTTTCACTTTTCATTGGGTCCCCAGAGGCCTCCTGAATCACTGAGGGATGGAAACAGCAAACCTTTGGAGTGACAGGAACAACCATTAGACATGTAACCTCAATCAGTCAATCCTAAAGGAAATCAATCCTGAATGTTCACTGAAAAGACTGATGCTGAGTCCGAAGCTCCAACACTTTGGCCTCCTGATGTGAAGAGCCAGCTCATTGGAAAAGACACTGATGCTGGAAAAGACTGAAGGCAAGAGGAGAAGGCGGTGACAGAGGATGAGATGGTTGGATCGCATCGCTGAACTGATGGACATGAGTCTGAGCCAACTCTGGGAGATAATGGACNCTCCTGATGTGAAGAGCCAGCTCATTGGAAAAGACACTGATGCTGGAAAAGACTGAAGGCAAGAGGAGAAGGCGGTGACAGAGGATGAGATGGTTGGATCGCATCGCTGAACTGATGGACATGAGTCTGAGCCAACTCTGGGAGATAATGGACAGGGAAGCCTGGCGTGTGGCAGTCCATGGGGCCACAAAGAGTCAGACACGATTGAGGGACTGGAAAACAATGTAAGGTCAGGGTGAAGTCCACCGCTCATTCGATCTCCCCTGAGGAGGGATGAACCCTAGAGACCTGTGAACAGCCAAACAGGCAATTCTCCCATCTTCCCCCCTTCTTCCCTAGGCATTCACTCTTGGGTGCCATCCAGGGTCCCTGGTGACCCCAGATCCTGAGATGAAGCTTAACATCATCACTGAAGGAGGTCAGGCCATTTCCCTCTCATTTGTTTGTTCAATACTGGATTTATAACAGTTTGGGGATCTGCTTTTTCTTACAGGACATGGGTACTACAGAAACTTATCAGGCAATATAACCTTCAACTCATACCAACTCAACACAAAAACATTTCCCGAAGGACATGCACATGCATTCCATGCGTTTTCTAGACGCTCTAACGTCTGTCTTTGAATTAAACGACACCACCAGAGTTATGCACCCGGTCCCATTGTTCAGCCACGTGGCACCCATGGGACGCCCCTCTTTTGAGGACCCACTCTCTGGCCACCCCCTTTCAATTCCCTGGGTGGAACTTGGAAACATGGGCAAGTAGGCCTGAGCACTTTACGTGGGGTGGACCCAAAGTGGGGTTAGAGGGAGGGTGGGCTGCTGGCCTGGGGTCTCATACACGTCAGGTGAACATTTCTGCCCTTCTCTCCAGAACCAGTTCCCCTAGATCTTGGTGCTCTGCCATCAGCCGGCATTGATGGCAGGATGACAGCCAGGCCAGACACGCAACATCATGGTCCTTGGGCCCAGGACTTGCCCTTGGGGTTGAGCACCAGGAACCTGTATTCCTTTGGAAGGACTTATTTCTCTTTGGGTCACTACATTATATGGTCTTCTGCCCATGTTTCCCTTTTTTTCTGTTTGTTGCTAGAACATTCAGCATTCCCTCACAAATTTACAACCTCATGACATTGTGCCATACCAACCAAACTCAGACCTTATCTAATTTTTCCTGCTCTTAATTTCCCTTTACTCAAACACCCTGTTTATACAAGCTTGGCAGAGTGTGCCTATTTTTGTAAATCACCTCCTATCCTGTTTGGACAGGGCTGGATAGAAGAGAAAAAGAGTTCATCAACCATACAATGAGCACAGGGGAGCCCCACTCACATACTCGCTTCATTCAGTGTTTTGCGCACCAGTAAATACCAGCGCTAGTTAATAAGGTAACTGTGAAGACTAAGCATCGGTAGGTGGGAGTGGGCATGGCTCACCAGCCCCTCCAGATGTGCATTCTTGGCACCTGCCTGCCAGGGATAAAGGAATGCCTGCTTCACATCCCTGGCCTGTGGGATCTTAGTTCCCCGACCAGGGATTGAATCCAGGCCCTCCCCAGTGAGCACAGAGTCTTAACCACTGGACTGCCAAGAAGTCCCTCCTATGAGCTCCTTGGCTGAGCTTTTGATGCAGGCCCACATATCTCAGTCTCTTATCTTCTATATCCTTCTGTGGCTTAAGGATTTTCAAGGGTGAACAAGCTCTAAGGATGCAGAGAGCCCAAGGGGGTCACCACACTAACCCACGTGGTCCCACCAATTTCCACTTCCCAACTTGTTTCAGAGAAGGCAATGGCACCCCACTCCAGTACTCTTGCCTGGAAAATGCCATGGATGGAGGAGCCTGGTGGGCTGCAGTCCATGGGGTCGCTAAGAGTCAGACACGACTGAGCGACTTCACTTTCACACATCAGAGAAGGAAATGGCAACCCACTCCAGTATTCTTGCCTGGAGAATCCCAGGGACGGGGGAGCCTGGCGGGCTGCCGTCTATGGGGTCGCACAGAGTCGGACACGACTAAAGCGACTTAGCAGCAGCAGCAGCAACTTATGTTTGCAGCTAGATCCGGGAGGCTCCCTTGGCCTGTCTTAGGGTGGAGTCCATGAATTTCTGAGACACGGGGCTCTGTTCAGAATTAAACCTCAGTGGCCTGGACAAGATTACCAGAAACACGCAGTGAAAACTCCTGAATTAACACAGTCATCAAAACAAGGCTGAAGACATCCAGAAAGTTCCAGGGAGGGAAGTTTTGAAGGAGGCTCGAGTCAAGCAGCCTGCCTCCTTGAACATCTCAACACAAGACACACCCTGAAACAACCACATTTTGCTTTATTAGGCGTTCCATGGTAATATAACACAGAGTTCTTAAGGAATAATAAACACGAGACTTGTTTTGTTGGGTTTTTTTTTACCATAATTATTTTGCCATTGAGACAGTGGTTACAAAAAAAAGGTACTCTTCTGGCTACACATGTAATGAGCTTTAGCACTGAAAGTTCCTCCACTCGTGGGTCACAATCACAATTCCAAGGATTAAAAACCATCTATGATTAAATCCTACATGGTTGAGAGCATCAAGTCACTGCAGTTACTCAGTTCTGAGACACTGTCAATTTATTTTAGCATTTACACATGACATTCATTTAACAGACACACAAAGCAAGCCAACAGGAAAACATGCTTACACAGCCTGCAGAATCTTCAGGTTTTAAGTTGTCTCAAAGAAACAATCGAAAGAACCAAGATGAGCATCATGGAAAAACAGGAAGACTCAAGTGAAAAGAAGAGAGCTGCAAGTGTTTCTT
The DNA here is from genome assembly GCA_006410615.1 of Neotragus moschatus. NCBI lineage: Eukaryota > Metazoa > Chordata > Mammalia > Artiodactyla > Bovidae > Neotragus > Neotragus moschatus. The sequence continues at coordinate 1,081,309 of SJYA01001314.1, read as the reverse complement.
AGAATTGAAACAAAAATCTTTCCTTTTTTTTTTCTGACTGGTTCAATTTCCCTCGCAGTGCAGGTGAGAAAAAAATAAAAAAGCAAATATATTAAGTTAACCAATGATTCTTTAAAAGTGCAATTTCCTTTTAAAATAACAAATAAACAACAACACCAACAAAAAGAAATAAACCCCAACCATAACCCCAAAGGCAAAATGTGTGTGGAGAGACAAGTGTAGTGATGGGATGAGCTATTTTTTGATGTTACGCTTTATGAAAGCAGATTTGGTTTTATAAAGGCCTGCAAATGTAACATGGCTTAGGAGGACCTGTAAACACGTCTGGAAGAAGATGCAACACAGCTCAACAAAGACAGGAACAGGCACAAGGCAGCTAGTGGAAAGGGTGTCTGAGACCAGGAGAGGGTAGCGTGTGGACACAAGGTCGCCTGTGGTCTTTAAGAGGCCATACATCAAATTTACAAGTTTTTTTTTTCCCCACCACAACTCTGACTCACAAAACAGATTTTTCCTCTTGCAAATTAAAATGGTCTTTTTTTTTTAAACTCTTCATTGAATTTACCCCAATATTACCTCTGTTTATGTTTTGCTTCTATGGCCCCGAGGCATGTGGGATTCCAGCTCCTTGACCAGGGATCGAACCCACACCACCCACGTTGAAAGGCAAAGTCCCAAAACTGGACCACCAAGTAAGTTTCCTAAAATGGTCTTTAAGCCAAACTTCCCATGGACTTTCTGAGTTTAGGAGACCTCCATATATTGCATGGTGTCTTTGTAAATAACTGGACAAGAAAAAAATTTTTTTTTCTCCAAAGCGAAAAGCCCAGTGTACTCTGGTGCCCCCCAAAGACACTTAGATGGGAAACAGCAGCCCTCAGGGCCAGCCTCCATCAGCTCAGCACCTCTGAACTGGTGGCTGGCTGGAGACTGGTTGGCTCACAAGTTATAAGATATGTCGGAGGCTCAACTGACAGATCTGATAGTATCTTTAGCCCAGTTAGCACTGCACAGGAGAAAATCTCTCAGGTCCTCGAGTCTCAGACTTCTCCAACATCTCAGCACCGTTTGATGTCTACTCTGGGCCCATGTGTAACAGCATAGGCAACTCGGCCCTTCCCTGCATATGGAGAGCGTCTCAAACTCAAAGGCACATCCTGGGGATGTGAGTGGGTAGCACGGGTTTTATTACAGACTAGGACAGCATCTTACAATGGTTGCGATGACAAAGCTCACATCTTTCCAGGCAGGTTCTTAGGACCACAGTACAATGGCAGACCTGGTCATTGGCAAAGATCATGGGAGGAAAAACAGAAACAAAAACAGCATGTCAGAGACAAGCGCTGGAGGAAACACAAAGAAAGAGCAGACATGTGAACGTACCCATGAATGACAAAGCGAGAGGGAGAGAGTGCAAGCAAAAAAGAGGTAAAGAGAGGAGAAGGGAATCCTCAAAAGATTTCATCTGCAGCAAAAATCTAGGCCAGAAAGAAAACCTTTCCTTTATTAACAGTTGACCCAGAAGACGATGGAACGGCGGTGTGGATGCCGTGCAGCCTCCTAGGAGGGACACGGTTGAGTCTGCCCACCACCCGGAATCAGCTTGATGGTTACACAGTTGCATCATTAGGATGTCCAGTTCAAACCCCTTGCAGTAATAATGAATTAGGCTTTCCAATTTTGTATTAAAAAAAGAAAAATCTCCCCCCCTCCCCTACCCACCCCACCCTAAGCCCCAGAAAGAAAACTCTGCTAAAACTTTTAAAAAGAAAAACGGCAGCTCTGGGCAATTCACTTTATCTTCCCCTCCCCCGATGACCAGGAAGATGATAACAAGTACAACACGGGCTGGAGATGAGAAACACCCTCACTGTGATTTGCTTTGTTTCGCATGTCTGAGTGTTGGATGCGGTTCTGTGTACGGGCTTGGTGGACTCAGGGTGTGATATTCCTAGATGTGTAGGGAGGTGGGTGAGCAAAGTAGGTGACTCCGGGTGAGGGATGGAGTGTGGGGGCTCAAGAGGGAGCCCCAGGAACTGGCTGCCCCACAGTAACTATCACAGGCTCCTAAAAAAAAAAAAAAAAAAAAGGAAAGAGAGAAGGAAGGAAGGAAGTCTCAGAAAGTCCTCAGGTGTCCCATTCCCCGCAGACAGCAGCCCTGAACTCTAGCCCAGGCTGGTGATGTTAGCACGGCCACCAGGGGGCGCCACGATGCGCTGGGTGGTGCGGCGAGGGATGTTGTCATCAATCTGGGCACCTGGAGAGGAGACAGAGGGCCAGAGACAGTTACCCAGATCCCTGCTTTAAACCGAAATAACATAGCTTCTTTTAAAAAATTAATTTTTGTTGAAATAGAGTTGATCTACAATGCTGTGTTAGTTTCAAGTGATTCAGTTAACGTATATACATATATCCATTCTTTTTAAGACTCTTTTCCTATATAAGTCACTACAGAGTATTGAGCAGCGTTCCCTGTGCTATACATAGGTCCTTATTAGTTATCTAATTTATATACAGTCGTGTGTATATGTTAATCCCAATTTTCCAACTTATCCCTCCCCACCTTTCCCCCTTGGTAACCATAAGCTTGTTTACCACATCTGTGACTCTATTTTCTGTTTTGTAACGAAACAACATAGCTTAGGAAAAAACCTGTCAAGCCCATTCATTGTCCTTCTAAAACCTCACCAAAAGGATAAGCCACAAAAAAAGGATGGGCCTCAAGTGGCCTAAGAGTCACAGATGGTATAAAGTCGTCCTTGTAGAAGCTAGTTGGATCCATTACCTGAAAAGTAAAACTCTCTNGGAAAAAACCTGTCAAGCCCATGCATTGTCCTTCTAAAACCTCACCAAAAGGATAAGCCACAAAAAAAGGATGGGCCTCAAGTGGCCTAAGAGTCACAGATGGTATAAAGTCGTCCTTGTAGAAGCTAGTTGGATCCATTACCTGAAAAGTAAAACTCTCTATATATAAACTAACACCACATTTCAGGCTTTTGAGCGACTCAGACTACATCCTGTCCCTATTCTCAGTAGGTCAATTAAGTGTGGCTTTTCCGAAGATACACTCTGTCCCCCTAACACTCTTCATCTTCTGTGTAATCAAAGATAGGACTCATCATACTTAATATAGAATATAGTTAATATATAGTTAATACAGTTCGCTGTGCTATGCAGTAGGACCTTGCTGCTTACTCATCCTTTGTGTAACACTTTGCATCTGCTAATCCCAAACTCCCAGTCCTTCCCTCCTGCAACTGCAAGTCTATCCTCTACGTCTGTGAGACTGTTTAAGTTTCATACATATAGCACAGGGAATATATTCTATATCCTATGCTAAGTCATAATGGAAAAGAATATGTAAAAGAATGTGTATATGTATAAGTGAGTCATCTTACTGTACCGCAGAAATTAAACATAAAGTTGTAACTATACCTCAATATATATTCTTAGAAGAAGACAGGAAAAAAAAAAAAAAGAAGAAGAAGAAGACAGGAGTCATGATGGTCTTTATGTTTTGGGAGGTTGTTTTTGTAATAATTAAATTTATTTATTTTCCATTGAAGGATAATTGCTCTACAATATTGTGCTGCTTTCTGCCAAACATCAACATGAATCAGCCACAGGTACACCCATGCCCCTTCCTCTTGAGCCTCCCTCCCACCTCCTTCCCCATCCCACTGGTCTTTATGTTTGAATGGCCTGGTGAAAGACAGCACAGATAGTATCGTGTAACATGAGTAACATGGATTACTTTACAGAAAAACTAATGCTCATTATTTTCAAATTCTCTGCAAATAGGTAATGTCTATATGGCACCTTTCTAAAACCCAGTATATATGACAAAAAAAAAAAATGTTTCTGATTCACTGTTTCCTTAACCCATCATGGAGATCCGGGTACATATCTGTGACTCGGGAGCTGGAAAAATAGAAGATTTCTAATCATTGGCCAAATGAAGGATTGGAAAGAAGTTCAAGTAGGGAAGCTCTAACTCTGGACCCTTTTCCTCTCACCTTTCCTGACGTCACATATTTTATCCAGACTAATAGCGAACAATTATCAAAGGACTCGAGTCTAAGCATTTTATATGTATATTAAATCACCTAATCTTCACAACAACCCCAAGAGATAATTACTACCATTATACCCATTCTACACACGAGAAGACCAAAGCACAGCTGGCAACTGGGCTGCGAAGTTAAGCTGTTTAAACTCTAGACTCCACAAGCTGAACCACTCCAATTTACTGCATTTGTGAGGGTGAGCAGAGTCCTAAAACACCACAATACCCTTTTTCACAATGGACATAATACATTGAAAAAATGTCCTCTGATATCCTGCTCAGTGGTAAAGAACCCGCCTGACAATGCAAGAGACGTGGGTTCAATCCCTGGGTCAGGAAGATCCCCCGGAGAAAGAAATGACAACGCACTTCAGTATTCTTGCTTTAAAAAATCCCACGGACAGAAAAGCTTGATGGGCTACAGTCCATGGGTTCGCAAAGAGTGGGACATGACTTAGTAACAAAACAACAAAAACACTGTCCTGGATATACTGTAGCCGTCAGAACATTATATGTGATATAGACTCATGTCAAGATTTTGAAAGCCAACCCACCATCTGCTGTGAATTACATCTCTAGTGAATTACATCTTTGGGAGAATGGGTCTATCATTCATTTCCACTTCTTCTTCTACAAAAGTGATGCCCACCCCACCAGCAACATGCAGCAAGGCCCTGCAGAAGCAGGCTCTGACCCAGCCATAACCATACCGGACAAGCTGAATCCAGACTGGTGCAGGTTCCGGACAGGTGGGGCCTGCTGCTTGGCCGGAGACGTCTTAGCCGAGGAGGCCGGAGTGACCGTCTTGGGTGTCACGGACACCTCGCACACAGGTCCGTCGTACAGACCGCGGGGAACCCCTCTCAGCTCCGCCAGCTGCAAAACAAAAGAATCCCCTCAACTCAGGCCACATTCACAGAGGATACCTACCTGGCAACTACCTGCCTGGTGGGGAAATAACAGGTGCCAGGATGGCCCTGTGGGATTTGGGGGTGGAGGGCTCTCTACAGAAGAATATGGCAGGGACAGATATCGGCACGCAGCCAGCACCCCAGCTCCAGTGCAGAGCCTCCTTAACATGGGTCCCAAAAATACTGATGAGGAGCTTCCCTGATGGCTTGGTTGGTGAAGAATCTGCCTGCAATGCAGGAGACCTGGGTTCAACCTCTGGGTCAGGAAGATCCCTTGGAGAAGGGAAGGGCTACCCACTCCAGTATTCTTGCCTGGAGAATTCCATGTACCCTGGCTGGTTACAGTCCATGTAGTCGCAAAGAGTCAGATACAACTGAGCAATTTAACACACAGGGAACTAGATCCCACAACTAAGACCAAATGAAGCCAAATAAATATATAATTTTTTTTTTAAATAAACTGATGAACAGTTCTTCCCATTTTCTCCCAAGGCACTTGAGCCTAAACTTCGTAGGAATTCTCAAACATGTTGTGAAGAGGGTCTGGTCACATGTTCAAGTTCTGGCTCCAGAGCTTCCAATCTTGCTTTACCTTTAATTCCAACAGTTTCACCCATTCCCTGCCTCACGGTCCTCAAGCACCAGTGCTGGAGAGTATTCACCATGTCCTGAATACACTCGACATTTTCTATGCTTATAACTTTGTCTCTACGTAATTCCCTTGTTTCCTTTCTTTGACTTGTTCAACTTCTACTTAACCTTCAAGACCCAACTCAAAATGCCCTCTCCCCATGTTACTTTCTCTTATAACTGCAGCAGCAGTTCCCTCCTCTGAGCCTCATCACAGTACACGATGCAGTCTCACATTACTCTGGCTGGCTGCAGACATGCCTGACTCCTCCACTGGCATTCTGAATTCCAGGAATAAAAAGACCATGTTTCCCTTCTCCCTAAATCTTCCGTACTCACCTCATTAGTTTGACTCAGGGTACTCCATGTTAATGGAATTCACAAGAGAAACCACTCCTAAGATCAGAGGTACTCACCCTGCTCCTTGCCTTGATACGCTTGTAAACGAAGTCAGGGAAGGGCTTCCGGGGGATGTAGCGCCCAGAGCCTTCGGTGACATGAAGGGTGCCATCCTCCAGGACAATCTTCCCCTGGCTGATGACCACCAGTGGGGAGCCACGGCACTCCATGCCTTCGAAGATGTTGTACTCAAGAGACTAGAAGGGAGGGAACATAGTAAGCTTCAGAATTCGCGCTCCATCCTGGCAAAATCTCATCAATCTGGCAGTACCCACTGTCCAGCCATCACTCGGAAGAAAGAAAAGCCCAGAGATGGGGTCCCTCTCCTAACTGACCACTCACCAGGACTTCACCATTAGGTCTAAATTCTGTCTGAGTTTCAGCACACACACAGAGAACTCAGGGGCAAAAATCATGGAAGAGAAAATTTATATAGAAAAGCAGAGGGGTTTGCAAATGCCACACGAATATAAGAAAATGATTCCTCATATAAGTGGTGACTTTGCTTTCACTAACTCAGGCTCCAATCAGGTTAAAACCCCAAGAAGCCTTCTCTGACCAAGTTCTAAATTTAATCTTGAAATGAGCCATCCACGAGTCGTTTTTCCCACTGGTTCGCTTGGTTTTCCAATCAGTTAGCGATGTGGTTAAACTGAAGTTGCTAAATGAAAGGACTGTGGTAACTCCAGAGACATGCCATCGATAAAATGCTTGAGGTTTAATTTCCCAACAAGGCAGCCATCCTTTTGGTTCCAAGCCTTTCATGGTGAAAGGGGGATGGATATGTGTGCCCTCTTGGAAAATATTTGGGGTCTCTGAGTGAGTTTGTTGCTACGATAACAGTAAAAGCTTCACGTGTCACAGCCCTACCCCACAGCCTCAGCTCCCCCACTGTTCCTTCTCCAGATTCCAGACACCTGCCCTGCTCACAGGTACAGCTGCCTGGACCTGGAGAATTAATAGGCAGCTCCATGAAAACCCACTTGAGTACTCTTGCCTGGGAAATCCCATAGACAGAGGAGCCTGGCAGGCTACAATCTATGGGGTTGCAAAGAGTGGGACAGAACTGAGCAACTAACAACAGCTTCCATCCATAAAAAGCAGCTGGGCTTCTGGGGAGATTTGGACCAGGTTATCAGCACTGAAGAGTCAGTCTGTGAACAGAGCTGATGCACTGCCATTCAGGGCAACATCGCCTGCTTAGTGCAGGGGCTGGTGAGCATGGAGAAGCCCCAGGCTGGCCCATCAGCTCACACTGGACCTGGGGGGTTGACTGAAAACAGCAACGAAACAGCCCTGCTCTGAGACTCAAAGGAGTAACATGAAAGCTTCTGGAGGAGTAAGAGGAAGAGGCACCTGGCGGAAAGAAGGCAACTCTGCACATGGATTCCCAGGACCACAGTGTGTGCCCCCAAGCCGTTCTTCGGTTCTAAGACACTGGTCCCTGAAATGAGCCTGTATCTCACAGCACGTGGAGCTGCCCAGTCATTGTCAACCTAGGCTAAGCTGAGCCCTTCCAGGGGATTGGAGTCAGCTTTTCCCACTGGCCTGGGGGATTCCCAAACCTGTAAAATATAACAGGAAAATCTCACCCTCAGGTTTTTTCTGGACTGCTGCTGGACACAGCTTGCATAAGCCCCAGCTTTCAGTTCAGATTCTCCAAGAAGCCAGTTTGGCCCTCTCTGCACCAAAAGCCGGTATCAAGAAAGGCAAGATTCTTTGCCATCCCTTCTGTACCTGGCAGATCCAGCTCTTACGTATCCCGTGCTCAGCACAAGCTGGCCCTTGGCAGCCAAGCATTTAATTTTAGAGGAGTATCCTATTAGACTCCTCCTTCTGGACGTGTTTTCTTTCATAGCAGTACCTAAACCGAGTATCTTAAAAGTGGTGGCACCTGAGATCTGTTTGAAATCGAGGAGTTGTAAGACTCTGAGCTTTAATCTTGCCTCAGACCTTCAGTGTCACCTGCCTCCTTCACAAAGCTCATGTAGAGATGACAACATAAGAAGCATCATATGGGAAAGAATTCTGTCTGCTCTGAAAGGACCTCCAAGAGGGTCATCCTTGAAGGGCTGAATCAAGTCCCAGCTCTTTCATGTCCCTCCACAGTTAACTGTCTACACTCTGACAAGCACCTCTCATGCCTTCCTGTAGTCACAGAGACAGCCCTGGCCATGGGGCCAGCAGCCCTGGGGTCCACATCCCAGGTCTGCCATTTGCCAGCTGTATGACTTTGGACAAATCCCTCACACTTCTCTGAGACTCAGCTGCCTCAGCTCTAAGGGGACACAGCCCACTTTACGGGAATGATGCTAGGATCACAGGAAATAAAAGGAACAAAAGCATCTAGCCCACTACTCAGCATTATGTAGGCATTTAGAAAATCCCTCATTCACTGTCTGGTTCTTTATTGCACTTTCCCAACAAGATTGCAAGCGGCAAAGACATCCTGAGATGCACAAGTTGAGTTTAGTTGCCTAACAATGACTCATCTCGGGAGACTTCACTGGTGGTCCAGTGGTTGGGACTTCGCCTTCCAATCCAGGGGGGCTGAGGGTTCAATCCCTGGATTGGAAAGTGAAGATCCCATATGCCTCATGGCCAAAAAACAAAACATGAAACAGAAATGATATTGTAACATTCAATAAAGACTTTTTTTAAATGGTTCATAAAAAAAAAAAAAAGATGGATCTCACCACTCAGAAGATCTATGGGTCACCTCCCATTTTTAAAAGATGTGGAAGAACAAGTCCTATGGCTCTAAGTGACTTAAAATTAACAAGTTCAATGGTCAGTCACAACTTGGGGTGTTCAGAACCTATATTCTGTCAAGGGCTTCCCTGGTGGCTCAGATGGTGAAAATTTGCCTGCAATGCTGGAGACCCAGGTTCAATCCATGGGTCAGAAAGGTCCTCTGGAGAAGGGAATGGCTGCCCACTCCAGTATTCTTAACTGGAGAATCCCATGGACAGAGGAACCTGGTGGGCTACAGTCCATGGATTGCAAAGAGTAGGACATGACTTGAGTGACTAACACACACACATACTCTGTCAAACAATGAGGCAGCAAGACCTCATCACTTACCAGGTATAGACCCTTATAACTTCCACCCACATGTGCTGCCTAAAATGACTCATCTGGCTGGATGCCGGGCAAATCCAAGCAGAGGCTTAGGAGCAACAGGGCTGTCAACAAGAGTTAGCTAAATACTCCAAATTAAAGCTAATTAGCCCCGTGGTAGGAAATACTGTATTACACGGGGAAAGCCTCCTGCTAGTGTTCTCCTAGATAATTAGTGTTGCACAAACATACTCTTTCAAAGAGGTTTGGATGGGCAAGAGGCACTGTTAGAAGTCATGATCTCCAGGACTGCCTGGAGGTAAAGGCAGGGCATTGCTGTTGAATGTCTCGAGGGCGGAATCTGTCTTATTGAATCATCACTCTTCTGCCGGGTTAAGAGCTTCCCATGCAGGCGCTCTAGTTAGGTCATCTGCAGCTTACACGGTGAGTCCAGTCTGCTCTTTCCATTACCTCTGGGAAGGGGACTCTGTAACGGAGAAACATTTTTCTCCCTCTGACCCTGACCAAGAGGCTGCACACACAGTCTGGCAGGGAAAAGCCCTGGACAATTTTGGGTTCTAATTCTAGCTCTACCGCAAAATAGCTATGTAACGTTAGACTGGTCACTTAAGCTCTCTAAGCCTCCGTTTTATTTACCTTCCCGATTGAGATAATAATACCATCCCTTTATTGAGAAGGCCAAATGAAAGGGTAAACGGAGCTGTGATGCTGACGGCATAAGAGGAGGCAGGTTCACAAGGCAGGACCCTAGGCTGCTGTTGTTGTTCAGTTGCTCAGTCGTGTGCGACTCTTTGCGACCTCATGGGCTGCAGCATGCCAGGCTTTCCTTCACTATCTCCCAGAGTTTGCTCAAAATCATGTCCAGTGAGTCAGTGAAGCTATCTAACTGTCTCATCCTCTGCTGCCCCCTTCTCCTTTTGGACCCTAGGATCCCTGCCCATAAAAAAGCCAATGATGGGCCCTGGGGAGGTCGTGACCTAAGTCACCAGTAGGGGCTGCTGTCAGGCTCTGCTGTGGAATTAAGCCAGCCAGTGGGGAAGAAGGGAATATCCACCAGTAATACTGAGAGCTGAGCAGACTTCCCTAAAGGGACCCACCCACCTAGCACCCACGGGTGCCTGTGCAGCCCAAGACCCTCTGCCCACATAGGAAAGAGGATTAGGATTTAGCTAAGAGTCCAGCAGTGTTCTGGAGAAATGCCAGAAGCCCACCCTGAGCTGGCCCTTGGAGGAGGCGTCGATACTTGCTGGCCCAGGACACCTAGAGTGAGCAACCTAGAGTCAGATTTCTCACTGAGTCAGCTTTCAGTTTAGAAGTTTATCTCAAAAAACTTCTTCATTCACTAAGAATTCACTTCAAGAGTCATACAGGGGAAGTCCCTGGTGGTCCAGGAGTCACTGCTGGTTAGGACTCGCTGCTGAGGTTCTGGCATTTAATCCTCATCAGGGAATGAAGATCCTATGAGCTGTGATGCTCAGCCAAAGAAAAAGTCATAGAGGTTTCTGACATGAAAAGCTCTGTCTTATACCTGTTTCTGTTCCGAAGTTTCCCCTTTTACCGTTTCTATATTATGCAGACACACACACATTTTTTTTTATGAAGAACCAATGGTATCTACATCTCCATCTAATGCCCGCTGACTTCACAGAGTCCAGGACACTCAGGGGCCTCGTCAAAACCCCTCTTCTAAGCCAACAAGCCCAAGACATGACATGAAGACACCTTCCCAGGGTCCTATTACCAAGACAGGGCACCCCCAAGCTCTTGTCTCTAGATCAAGAGACAAGAGATACCCCAAAACTACAGATCCTAAAATACTGATCAAAATGCCTTCTAGGGTATTTCTTCTATTTCTTCCAAATCAATTCATGCCTTTAGGATATAAGAGCATCTGCCTTTTGGGCTTCTGTATGGCCACACTGACAATGAGAAACCAGTGGCCTCAAAGAATCAAAGTGTCCAGTGGGTGTCTCGGGAGTGGACATTTGAATGTTTTATTTGAATCCCTTGTACCAGGGGATGTCAGGAGAGGTGATGTACCGAACTATTAAAATGGAATGTTCCCTGACTTCTAGAAGCTTCTGAGATCCAGGCATGATGCTAGAGGCTCTGAAGGTCCAGAGACAGAGACTTTCTAGCCATAGACAGGCCATTGTACTCCAAAGTGATGATAAGATTAACGGTCATGTTGACCTCACTAAAGAGAAGGAAAGAGCTATTTTTTTCTCAGCAAATTGCAAGTTATAACATATCCTGGGGAAAAGTTCCTTCCGATCACAGCGAGTTATTTTCATAAATCAGGGGGACTGTCCCTGCCTCTGTCCTTTTCTTGGACTGTTACTGGTCTGGATGGGGTCCTCGATGTGAACAGGGCTTACGCTGTTGTGGGTCTTGGCAGAGATGGTCTTCACGCTGTCAGGGTCCCAGATGACCAAGTCAGCATCAGACCCCACAGCAATGCGGCCCTTCCGGGGGTACAGGTTGAAGACTTTGGCAGCATTGGTGCTGGTCACGGCCACAAACTGGTTCTCATCCATCTTCCCAGTGACCTGAGGAGGACAACACACACACGCGTGTAAGAAAAATAAGTTAAAAAGTCGAAGGGTGGAACACTACTTAGCAATAAAAAGAGGTGCTGTGGATATTAAGGGCCTTATGCTAAGTGGAAAAAAACAATCTCCAGGGACTTCCATGGTCGTTGAGTGGTGGGAACTTTGCACTTCCACTGCGGAGGGCATGGGTTCAAGCCCTGGTGAGAGAACTAAGATCCCACAAGCACCAACACGGCCAAAAAAGCCAGTCTCCAAAGACCACATACTGTATGACTTCATTTATAGAACATTCTCAAAATAACCAAGTTAAGAGATGGACACACCGGGGGTGAGGCGGAGATTCCTCGCAGGTTAGGGGCGGGTGCAACTATCAAGGGGCAGCAGCGCGGGGGCCTCTGTGATGCCGGAGGGCACCTCTATCTGACTGCAGTGGTGGTTACACCGACCTACATATGACAACTGGACACAGAGCTAGACACATGCGCCACACCACTGTCGTTCTCCAGGCCTGGAAATCACACTCCAAATGTACATGAGATGCAACTATTAGCAGGTGACGGGCACACAGGGCCTTTCTGTCCATTCCGTCTGCAAAATCCTCTGAAAGTATAATTATTTCAAAGTAAGAAGTATTTTTTTTAAAAAAAGCTGAAGGGGCCTCAAAGCCTCTTTAGAAAACATGATTTGATGTGAAAGGTTGTTCTTTCCAAAGACACAGGCACAGCTCTCAGCTCCTAGCCCAGCCAACCTATTAGTCTCAGCGCCCCATCCTTGCAGCAAACTCTGGACGTCGATCACACTCCCCACACGTCCCTCGCCCCACTTTCTCATCTCTTCCATGTGTACTTTGTGTCCCTTTAAATGTGGGATTTGAAGAGGTGAATGCAGTGTTAGAAAAGCCACTCTAAATCCAATAGGAAAATGGGCAAAGGAAATGAGCGGGTTGTAAGGGAGAAAAAAAATAAAAATGGCTGAAAGCATAGGAAAGAAATATACATTTTAATCAGTAACTGAAGAGATTCAATGTAAAACAATGAGACGAAATTCACAATAAAATTGGTGATGCTTTGGGTTTTTTGATGATAACCTTGATCTGGACCTGGAAGGAGGAACTAGGGAACGCCATCTACTGCTGGCAGCACACAAATTTGGTGTGATCTTTCTGGAAGGAACTCTGACAAGCGATATCAAAAGCCTTAAAAATATGCACACCTTTGACCCAAAAATACCACTTGTAGAAGCTTCTCCTATAAGCATCACTAAAGATGTGTCCAAGGAGGTATCTACGAGGGTGTTCAACCCAGAAGTAAAATCAGAAATAACCTAAATGGTCAACCAAAGAATTACAAATGAATTATANCTTGTCTCTAGATCAAGAGACAAGAGATACCCCAAAACTACAGATCCTAAAATACTGATCAAAATGCCTTCTAGGGTATTTCTTCTATTTCTTCCAAATCAATTCATGCCTTTAGGATATAAGAGCATCTGCCTTTTGGGCTTCTGTATGGCCACACTGACAATGAGAAACCAGTGGCCTCAAAGAATCAAAGTGTCCAGTGGGTGTCTCGGGAGTGGACATTTGAATGTTTTATTTGAATCCCTTGTACCAGGGGATGTCAGGAGAGGTGATGTACCGAACTATTAAAATGGAATGTTCCCTGACTTCTAGAAGCTTCTGAGATCCAGGCATGATGCTAGAGGCTCTGAAGGTCCAGAGACAGAGACTTTCTAGCCATAGACAGGCCATTGTACTCCAAAGTGATGATAAGATTAACGGTCATGTTGACCTCACTAAAGAGAAGGAAAGAGCTATTTTTTTCTCAGCAAATTGCAAGTTATAACATATCCTGGGGAAAAGTTCCTTCCGATCACAGCGAGTTATTTTCATAAATCAGGGGGACTGTCCCTGCCTCTGTCCTTTTCTTGGACTGTTACTGGTCTGGATGGGGTCCTCGATGTGAACAGGGCTTACGCTGTTGTGGGTCTTGGCAGAGATGGTCTTCACGCTGTCAGGGTCCCAGATGACCAAGTCAGCATCAGACCCCACAGCAATGCGGCCCTTCCGGGGGTACAGGTTGAAGACTTTGGCAGCATTGGTGCTGGTCACGGCCACAAACTGGTTCTCATCCATCTTCCCAGTGACCTGAGGAGGACAACACACACACGCGTGTAAGAAAAATAAGTTAAAAAGTCGAAGGGTGGAACACTACTTAGCAATAAAAAGAGGTGCTGTGGATATTAAGGGCCTTATGCTAAGTGGAAAAAAACAATCTCCAGGGACTTCCATGGTCGTTGAGTGGTGGGAACTTTGCACTTCCACTGCGGAGGGCATGGGTTCAATCCCTGGTGAGAGAACTAAGATCCCACAAGCACCAACACGGCCAAAAAAGCCAGTCTCCAAAGACCACATACTGTATGACTTCATTTATAGAACATTCTCAAAATAACCAAGTTAAGAGATGGACACACCGGGGGTGAGGCGGAGATTCCTCGCAGGTTAGGGGCGGGTGCAACTATCAAGGGGCAGCAGCGCGGGGGCCTCTGTGATGCCGGAGGGCACCTCTATCTGACTGCAGTGGTGGTTACACCGACCTACATATGACAACTGGACACAGAGCTAGACACATGCGCCACACCACTGTCGTTCTCCAGGCCTGGAAATCACACTCCAAATGTACATGAGATGCAACTATTAGCAGGTGACGGGCACACAGGGCCTTTCTGTCCATTCCGTCTGCAAAATCCTCTGAAAGTATAATTATTTCAAAGTAAGAAGTATTTTTTTTAAAAAAAAAGCTGAAGGGGCCTCAAAGCCTCTTTAGGAAACATGATTTGATGTGAAAGGTTGTTCTTTCCAAAGACACAGGCACAGCTCTCAGCTCCTAGCCCAGCCAACCTATTAGTCTCAGCGCCCCATCCTTGCAGCAAATTCTGGACGTCGATCACACTCCCCACACGTCCCTCCCCCCACTTTCTCATCTCTTCCATGTGTACTTCGTGTCCCTTTAAATGTGGGATTTGAAGAGGTGAATGCAGTGTTAGAAAAGCCACTCTAAATCCAATAGGAAAATGGGCAAAGGAAATGAGCGGGTTGTAAGGGAGAAAAAAATAAAAATGGCTGAAAGCATAGGAAAGAAATATACATTTTAATCAGTAACTGAAGAGATTCAATGTAAAACAATGAGACGAAATTCACAATAAAATTGGTGATGCTTTGGGTTTTTTGATGATAACCTTGATCTGGACCTGGAAGGAGGAACTAGGGAACGCCATCTACTGCTGGCAGCACACAAATTTGGTGTGATCTTTCTGGAAGGAACTCTGACAAGCGATATCAAAAGCCTTAAAAATATGCACACCTTTGACCCAAAAATACCACTTGTAGAAGCTTCTCCTATAAGCATCACTAAAGATGTGTCCAAGGAGGTATCTACGAGGGTGTTCAACCCAGAAGTAAAATCAGAAATAACCTAAATGGTCAACCAAAGAATTACAAATGAATTATAGTTCAGCATCAAGATGGAAGAGTTAGCTATTGAAAACTGAGTTTTTCAAGTCTGTTGAAGGATGTGCAGAATTTTTATACTACATTAATTGCAAAAGATAGCCTACAAAATAGTATATGATGCCTGTGTTACACATTCACTCATACACATATCATTTAGGCACATGTGCACTCTCTCACTAGCAAAAAATCAAAGACATTCACCAAAATGTTCAGTGTAGTTGGATCTGAAACATGATGTCATGGGTGAGTTTCACTTACTTCTTCATTCTTTTTGGAATAAGTCGTTTATATAACTGAAAGAAATCCGTAAGAAACAGAAGACCTAAAGTTGTTACCATTTTAAGACATTAAAAGTAAAAAGCCCCAAAGATTCCTCAAAGTCAATGTATGTTCAAAGCAGGCCTGTCAAATCCTGTAATGAGGACAAATTCAGAGAGTCCAAAAGACCATCTTAAGGAAACCGAGTCTATTTCCAAGAGCAGGAGATTACGTCACCAGGGTGTGAAGAAAGCTTTCTCTTGAATGATCATGAGGGTCATATTTTAAAGACTACTGTGGTTTTTTTTTCCCAGTCTCTCCTGGTCGACAGATAATAACAGTGACAAACACACATGGGTATTTAAAAAGAAATAACCTATGGGGAATGATCTTAGACTTCCAAACCTAATATTATCACACAAATACTCATTTCTAGAATTTTCTCAACTGCCATTTCAAGGCTTGCATGAGACCCAGGGCCCTTGGATGGGGAGGCAGGAGAAAGCGGAGCCCTGTCCACCGCTCAGAGACCACCGCAGTGAGACCACCACTCCTTACCACAGCGTTATCCTACCGCTCAGAGACCACCACCATGAGACCACCGCCCCTTACCACAGCCTTATCCCAGATGACAGACATCCGCTCCTCCGTGCCATTGGTGCCCTCAGGGATCAGGGTGAAGTTGTCCTTTCCAACGGCCTTCTGGGCCGTGTTGAAGGTACAGTGAGCACTGCCGGTCACCTGGAGATCGCCACTACAAGGAACACACAGCACCGGCTTTTACTGATCTTTACCTCAGATCATCTTTGAATTTATTTTTTTTTTATGTGTCCGGCCACTGAAGGTTTTTAAAACAGTCATCCTCCCCCCAGGAGACAGGAAATTCAGGAAGATATGGCCTGACACTAAAGCCTCATTAAATGCCGTGTCTCTGAGTCTCTTCCATGAGGAGTCTTATGCGTGACACTACACACAGTGAGACCCTTTCGCTACCTCATTCATCCCCTTTGGGTGACTTTCAAAATGGCCCTGGTTTTTAACCCAGAATCCCCGTGAGAGTATCCAGATGCTAACCCCCTGCTCCCACCCAGCAATTCGAGTTTGGAGGACGAGGTTTCTGTTGGCAAGCTGGCTTCTGCCAGCCATGCTGGAACCTACCGGGTCATCCTGGTCCGAGGAAAGACCAAGAGCAGGAGCTGCGAACAAGTCGCTGACACTCACCACGACAGCAAGGAGTTCAGAAAGTCTGGAGTGGTCGGGTCGGGGCTCAGGGGCGGGGAGGTGACAAAAGCAGCAGCCTTGGCCCAGTTCTTGCTCCAGTAGTGAGAGCCATCGGTCCCCAAGCTGGCAGTGATGGGCTCGCCGTACACTACGGTTCCTGACAAAGAGAAGGCAGAGCTGAGCCCGACGCAGAGAGGGAGGGAGGGAGCCACCACTGCCGAGAGTCACCGCATCCCCGGCAGCACACCACAGGTCAGCACCCTTCAAAGGAGGAGCCAGCTTGTCTCCGAGCTGAGGAAACTGGTGTCTGCGGAAGTCAAATACCCCACCATTCAGTCACCAATAAGTGCTCCTTAAGATTTCACCCCTGCTCTTCTTTTCTTTTTTTAAAGTTTTTATTTTATATTGGAATATTACTGATTTACAATATCGTGTTAGTTCAGCAAACTGATCCAGTTATACATATACACGTTCTATTCTTTTGATGGTGCTAGCAGTAAAAACCCACCTGCCAAAGAAGGAGACATAAGAGACACAGGTTCGATCCCTGGGTCAGGAAGATCCCTGGAGGGGGACGCAGCAACCCACTCCAGTATTCTTGCCTGGAAAATCCCATGCACAGAGGATTCCACTGGGCTACAGTCCGAAAGATCGCAAAGGGTCGGACAAGACTAAAGAGACTTGAGCGCACACACACACGCACACACACACGCACACACACACGCACACACACACACACACACACGTTCCTTTTCGAATTCTTTTACCATATACGTCATTACAGATAGAGCCCCTGTGCTGCACAGTAGGCCCTTGCTGATCATCTATTTTGTATATAGTAATGTGTATGTGTTAATCCCTGGCTTCCGTTGTGGCTCAGACAGTAAAGAATCTGCTTGTAATGCGAGAGACTCAGGTTCAATCCCTAGTTTGAGAAGATCCGCTAGAGGAGGAAACTGCGACCCACTCCAGTATTCTTGCCTAGAGAATTCCACGGACAGAGGAGACTGGCGGGCCACAGTCCATGAGGTCACAGAGCAGGAGGACACGACTGAGTGAATAACACTTTCATTTCACTTTCATATGTTAATTCAAACCCCCTAAGTGATTGCCTCCCCAGACCACTGCTCTACGAACTCAACCCACTCTCCCTCGGAGAACCCAAACATTCTACCTCCTATTCTGTTGATTCCCAAATCTGTAAACAATCTCCAGCTCAGACTGCATTCAAGCTCCCAACCCCAAGCACCACCTACACTCTTATGTTTTGGTGACCCAGGGTACCTCATATTTGACCTCCCTGCTCACCAAACACACCCCCTGGCCTGCTCTCCCAACATCTCCCAGTCCTTTTCTCAGTGTCCAGCTATGATTAATAGGCTGAGATACGAAATTCAATGTGACATCAGTGGGATGAAGTATTTGAGAACAAGTACCCAGCCCTCCACATCTGCCAGGATCCCTGAGTCACCATTCTGAGGGCCCCCAGATTCATAGCAGACTTTGTCAGAAGGGGAAGTAAAGGACTTTGCACAGTTACATTACTGAGATTTCAAGGTTTGCAGAAGTCTAGCCCAACTCAATATACTGTCAGGAAAGAATGCTGATTTCCTGGCGCTCAACTCATGTCCTCTTCCCTATCCACTCATGGCCAAGCCAGGAAGCTGGACTCATTTATGGCCATCAAAAGCCAATACTGTAATACCTTACACACATCCTTTTCTTTCCACTCTGCACGGTGGTGGTTTAGTCACTAAGTCGTGTCGAACTCTCACGACCTCATGGACTGTAGCCTGCCGGGCTCCTCTGTCCATGGGCTTCTCCTGGCAAGAATACTGGAGTGGGTTCCCATTTTCTTCTCCAGGGGATCTTCTTGACCCAGTGATCAAACCCGTGTCTCCTGCATTGCAGGCATATTATTTACCGACTAAGCTACAAGGGAAGCTACTCTGCATACCTTCCCTTAAATGAGGCCTTCATCATTTCTCCCCAGCTCACTCCAGTAGAGGGCTTCCCAGGTGGCACTAGCAGTAAAGAAACTGCCTGCCAATGCAGAAGACAAAAAAGATGCAGGTTCGATCCTTGGGTCGGGAGGATCCCCTGGAGGAGGAAATGGCAACCCACTCCAGTATCTGCCTGGAGAATCCCATGGACAGAAGAGCCTGGTGGGCTACAGTCCGGGGGGTCACAAAGAGTCAGACATGACTGAAGTGATTTAGCACGCAGCACAGACCCTCCAAGAGAACCTCCCAGTCAAGTTCAGATTGATCTCTGCTTTCCCCACCTCCTTCCCTGCCTCTGCATCGGTTCTCCACGGCACTTCCAGTCTTCATGGGCCATTCTCTTACATGAAGACCTCTGAAGGGATCCTTCTGCCTGCAAGGATGGAAATGAACTTCTCACTGAAGCATCTCATGCCTTCCTTACCTGGCCTGACAACAAAGCTGGTCTCTGTTTTAACACTCCAAAAACTCGATCCCATCCTCCACTTCAGTAATCCAATAAGCACTCAGTTTTAAATTGTTTTTTATTTTTCACGCAAATATCATATGATATCACTCATATGTGGAATCTAATGTTTTAAAAATGACATAAATGAAGCTATTTACAAAACAGACTCACAGATCTCAAACACAAGCCTATGGTTACCCAAGAGGAAACATGTAGAGGGGAGAGGGATAAATTGGGAGACTGGGACTCACATGTACACTCTACTATATATAAAATAGATAACCAACAAGAATCTACCATATATCATAGGGAACTCTACTCAATGTTCTATAATAACCTTTATGGGAAAATAATCCGAAAATGAATGAATGTATATGTTTATCTGAATCACTCTGCTGTACATCTGAAACTAACGCAACACAGTAAATCAACTGTACACCAATACATTTTTTTAAATAATAGATCTGTTTACTTTTCTACTTGATGGAGATACCCTGAGGAAAATGACTCTGCACTCAATAACTGTGTGCTGAACTGACTGAAGGGTGTGATATTTTATTAAGTCAAGGGATTCAAGCTGGAATTTGATCTCAGACCAGCCCCACCACCACCAGGAATTCACCTCTTCCATCTCCTCCCATCATGGGGCTCCTGCACCCCCACAGCGGTCCTGCCAACCCGGCCCTTTTCTCCAAACCCAGGGCTCTCAAGGCCAAACACTTCTCCGTCTGGAATGTGTCTCCTTTCCTCTGCTCGGCCTTTTCCAAGGCCTTATCTCTTGATAACGCAGCACAACACCCACTCTGGGACAGTGGCTGCCTTGCGAGCTGGCTCTGGGAGCTGCCCCCATCCCTCCCACCCCCCACCCCAGATACAGGAATCTCACAAAGAACACTCTGTTCCTCTGGGGAGGGTTAGAGGCCTGGCAGGCAGCTCACTTGAGGAAGTCAGTGACAATCCCCAAGCAGGAAGGAGGGCCCCAGAACGTGGGGACAGCCTCACCCTAAAGGAAGCCCCCAGGAAGAGGGGAGCCAGTGCTCAGAATCACCTGGAAGGTCCCCGGCATTCCTGACCTACTCAGAGCTTCACAGGCAGGCAGGATGAAGTCCAAGGAGCCGCTGGGCAGGTGCACAGCCTGTTTCAGCTCATCCCAGAGCAGAAAAACCTGCATCTCGAGAAGACCCTGGCTGCCCTAAGGGACGTGTGTGAAATGCAAATGCCAGGAGGCCCCCACGGACCCACAGGCCGCGGTTTGTGGTTCAAGGATGAGCCGAAGTGGCTGCGCTGAGGGTGGCCCTTCCGATCCACCCAGGTCTAGAGGTTCCACTGGCTCTGCTGCTGTTCAGTTGGTCAGTCCTGTCTGACTCTTTGTGACTCCATGAACTGAAGCACACCAGACTCCTCTGTCCTTCACTGTCTCTCAGAGTTTGCTCAAATTCATGTCCACTGAGTTGGTGATGCTATCTGACCATCTCTTCCTCTGTTACCCTCTTCTCTTATCTGAGCATAAAGGTGAGGTCTGGGTGAGACCCTAGGAAAACAGAAGATCTGTAACCTTACAGGTTTCTGAGGACTTCCTTGGCAGTCCAGTGGCTAAGACTCTGTGCTTCCAATGCAGGGGGCTTGGGTTCTATCCCTGGTCAGGGAATTAGATCCCACATGCTGCAACTAACAGCTTGCATGCCCCAACTAAAAAAATCCCACATGCCACAATTTTAATTAATCTTAAAAATTCAGTTAAGATTAAAAAATTTTTAATTAATTTTAAAATTAAAATGTTTAATTAATTTAAAATTAAATTAAATTTAAATTTTTTAATTAATTTAAAAAATAAAAAAAGCTTTCCTGGCTTCGTTGATTTGAAACTAATCAAGAGACAGAACTGCCTGCAGAAAAAGAGAGCTGCCAGTCTTTGGAAATCCTTGGACGAGCACCAGCGGTTTCCTGATCTTCCTGTAACTCACTATTGTTCATCCTCTCCTTGATCTGCACTTCAGTCCTGCCTTTGGAAACCTGAGGACCAGGAGGAGCCGGTTTCCGGAATGCATCCTTGCAAGTGTGAGCGCCCTTGACCTCAGCCTTCATCTCAGTCCACAAAACACAGCTCGGGTGTGGATGGGGGAGCTGGTGAAGAAGCTGAGGCCCATCCTGTCTACGCACAGGCCACACAGCTCGACACAAGGGAATGAACTCGGCCTTCAGCTTCTACAAAACCCAGAACCGGGTCAGAGTTTCAAGGTCATGGCTGACCAGATCTGCCTCCTTAGCCCGAGGCTGAGCCAGGACTCGGGCCAGGGCCATGTGAAGATGGGGGCCTTAGAGAAAGAGGAAGGCATCTTTGCAGCTCACTCCTGCTTTGCCCTGTTCAGGGATTCAGAGGTCCTTGCTGCTTTTGAGTTTTCTCCTCTTTAGCCCCCAAAGGCAGGGCAGGAGTTACATCACCCCAGAGGAGGCCTCTACCTCTGCCCATTTTATGAACACTGTCCCTGAGACAACCACGGATGGACTTCCAGACCTCAGCCAGCCAGACACCACTACACTGCATGCCAGAAATAATTACCACTAATAATAATAAGCCACAAAGTAGGCTTCACTGGCCTTTCTACACGCCTCCAAATACACTGCTGATGTTTTCTTGGCGACAAGTTAGACTTTCATGCTTTTATTCTCCCGGGAAAATCTAAACTGAAGTAGATGACCCCGGGCCAGCCTTTGGCAGGCTCCCTAGGAGAGCCGGGAACAGGAGGGCTGGGGTGGTGTTTATTCACAACGGCCTGAAAGTATTTGTGGAGAATAAAAGCAGGCTGGGGGTCAGAGATGTTTGACAGCTCCTGCCCGGATGGCTAGTCATTTCCCGTGAACAAGAAGCAGGAGGACAAATCCAGAGAGAAACAATGGGAAAACGTATGTGTGTGTGTATTTCAAAACACAGCCTGAAAAGCACAGTGAAAAGCTATATAAACACTGGGAATTCCCTGGTGATCCAGCGATTAGGGCTCCACTCTTCCACTGCAGGGAACACAGGTTCCATCACTGGTCATATAACTAAGATACCTCAAGCCACACAGCACAGCCAAAAACAAACAAACAAAAAAACCCAAAACACCAAAAAAAAAAAAAAACAAAACAAAACCTACCCAAACATATACAAGCTCCAGGAGTTGGTGATGGACAGGAAAGCCTGGCATGCTCCAGTCCATGGGGTCTCAAAGAGTTGGACACGACTGTGCGACTAAACTGAACTGAAACATACACACACACCACTCTCTCTCTTCCCAGAGACTCCAGGCCAGCACTCAACACCCCAGCCCCTGTCCATGGATAACCCTGTCAGATTCTGGTACCGAGAATAATTCTAAAGGAACAGAAACTTAAGTTTTCTGGATGGGTCCTGGGGTTTCTGGAATTGGTTCTCTAATCTAAGGTACTAATGACTCCACTTCAGTAGTTATAAGAGAGCGCTGGCAGTGCATGGAATGATGAGGCAAAAGAAATGCACAAAATACCACATCAAGTGCTTAAAAGAGGCAAAGTTCTGGGTGACTGTGTATTTGATACCTTAGAATGTTTTTGTCAACCTGAGTATAACAGTATTAGCTGGTTGTTCCTAATTACACTGGACAAAGTGAGGAAAGACAAGGATACTAAGGGATTCAAATTCCCAGCTCAAGGGTCCCATGCTGCTGCTGCTGCTAAGTCGCTTCAGTTGTGTCCGACTCTGTGCGACCCCAGAGACGGCAGCCCACCAGGCTTCCCCAGCCCTGGAATTCTCCAGGCAAGAACACTGGAGTGGGTTGCCATTTCCTTCTCCAAGGCGTGAAAGTGAAGTCCCATAAATGAACCAAAAGTTTCTACATCTACCCCAGAAGAGATCTTCATGTTCAGCAGCCTCAAAAGCCAAACAGACTGAAAACTGAACCCAGGGTCTCACCCTGCAAGTGGCTGAATTGAATTCCCAATTTGCAAGCATCTGCTATTGAGATGAGGGGATTGATGGGGGAGGAATTCTGCCTCCAGACGACTTCCCATTGCAACATCAATGCTTTCCTGAATCTCCAACCAACCAGCCTACCTGCAGACTTGCTTGCCAGTGCCCACAATGCATGAACCAATTCTTTAAAATCTGTGTGTGTGTGTGTGTGTGTGTGTGTGTGTGAGAGAGAGAGAGAGAGAGAGAGAGAGGGAGGGAGGGAGAGGTGGGGGCCAGAGATTGGTTCTGTTTCTCCAGAGCCCTGCCTAACACAAATTTTGGTGAGATTCATTCACAGCCCAACCAATGGGGCACTCTCTGGGCTCAAGACTACTAGGCTGTGCACTAACTTATCATAAAGGATTCATCCCCAAGTTGGGATGGTCCTCGCAGAGCCCTTGACCATGTGCTTCTCATTACACCCCCGCCATTCCTACTGAACCTCAGGGCACAGGAAGTCTTGTCTCAAGTTTGGGTTGTGAACATTTCTGCATCTGGGTTTGGGGGTGGGGGAGGGATGTGGCTCAGATGAGGTCAATGGGCACTGCCCATATGCCACCACTCACACACAGAAGGCATCGGCACCATGCTCAAGTCCACACGTGGGTAAAATGCAGTCGGAGGGAGCCTATTCAAGAGAAATCCCTACAATGGATTGTTCATGAAAAGAGAACCGGCCCAGAGTCTAGCTCTAAGGGTTCTATTTCCTACAGGCTGGATGATCTGGGGCAAGACAGTCCATTTTCACATTTTGGTGTCCCTTCTGTGACATCAGCCTTTGAAACTGACCACGGTCTAAATTCTTTGGAAGGGTGAAAACTGCCCCAGGTATTCTGGTGCTGGCTGTCTTCCTTCATTTCCTTGATTGCAGACTGCGATTGGTGAGATGCTGTCCTGCTGAATGACGCAGGATGAAGGAGGAAACACGGGCGACACTGGCTCTGTGGGAAGCCTGCGTGAAGTTGTGGCTGGTCGAGCAGCCCCTCAAAACAGTCCTCACTTAAGCTCCATCTTGGGCTTCCCTGGTGGCTCAGACAGTAAAGAACCCACTTGCAATGCAGGAGACCCAGGATCAATCCCTGGGTCGGGAAGATCCCCTGAAGGAGGGCATGGCAACCCACTCCAGTATTCTTGCCTGGAGAATCTCAAGGACAGAGGAGCCTGGCGAGTTACACTCCATGGGGTTGCAAAGAGTCAGACACAGCTGAACAACTAACACATGCTCACTCTTCAATCATCATAGTATGAGGTACAGTTATTATATTCCTTGTGCGCATCATCTCATTTAAGCATCATCCTTGCCTTAGGAGATTATCACTGTTACTATCTATCCTCCCCATTTAGATCAGAAAATGGGACCAAAAGATGGTAAGTTATCTGCCCAGCATCACAAGCTAAAGCCTAGTGGAGCTGGGAGTTGTCTCAGGACAGGATGCTGATCCCAGAGCACTAACGTTCAATGCAGCTTTATATTGATTTTCTTCTTGCTCACTGGAGAATCCTGGCTTCCACATTCTCCATGACTTTGCCAAGTCTCAAACTCCAGTTTCTACCCAGTTTATTAAGGAACTAAACACCAACAGATACCAAGGAGATAGCCACAGCATCTCCCATATTAAAATAATCTCAAAACATGAAGGTGAGTCGGACATTAGTGGGGACCTTCATGGCATGAGGTCAGATGCAGATGATCAAAGCCCAGTTCCACATTTCAGCAGCTCTGAGCTCCAGGTTACTCAGCTGCAGAGTAAACCAAGTATAGAAGTTCCTGCCCCAGCGCCTCCCAAAGTAATTATGAAGTTCCCACAAGATGGAAAGAGCCTACAAGCAGGCTAGGATTTCTCCTTCTTGCTAATTAACACCAGGATGCACCAGAAATTCCTTTCTGGCAGCTCGAGTTCATCTAAAGCAAAGGCTTTCAAGGTCTACGGGGCAAGAGCTACTGAATGAGAGAGCCACCCTGGGAACCACAAGCAAGCACAGTAGGACTCACCCTGAAGGTTCTGAATGAAGAGACTGACGTCCCCTCTTGGTGCTCAGACTCCAACACACAAGCAGGTTCTAGATCATAAGGAAAACACGGGGACATCCTGGGGCGCTGAGTCACAGAGTATCAGAGGGGGCCTGGACTCTGATAGCACACTCCAGCTTCAAATGGAAGAGCTGAGACACAGAAAGGAGGAGCCACAGCACTGCTGGCAGGGCGGGCCCCAAGCCCGGAGCTCTGCAGCCCCACAGCAGGACCAGGGCCACCTGCCCCAGACTGAGACTCTTCCACCTTGCAATTCTGACAAGTGAGAGTTGGAACTGGAAAACACGGCTGTAATGTTTAAACTCTGCTAAATTGAATGCTTAATTATATTGAAACTATATTAAAATTTTTGCTTAACTTTCTGTTTCTTATTTTCATTTGGGTATGGTATGGTTACTAACAAGCTGTGCCCAGCTTCCCCTTTTCAGACATAGTGCCAGCTGTCTCCCCTCTACATGGAAGCAGCAATACTGTGACTAGCGCTGGGTGCTCAGGCTGAATCCCACATTGCAGATGTGTGCCTGGGTGATAAAGGGCCCTGATGAGGGAGGGTCACCAGCAGTAATCATCCACGTCTCCTAGAAACACAATTCAAAGCTAATTCTAAGTAAGTGAATAGTGGTGGTGATGGTTTAATCACTAAGTTGTGTCAGACTCTTTGTAACCCACCAGGCTCCTCTGTCCATGGGACTTCCCAGGCAAGAATACTGGAGTGGGTTGCCATTTCCNATCCACGTCTCCTAGAAACACAATTCAAAGCTAATTCTAAGTAAGTGAATAGTGGTGGTGATGGTTTAATCACTAAGTTGTGTCAGACTCTTTGTAACCCACCAGGCTCCTCTGTCCATGGGACTTCCCAGGCAAGAATACTGGAGTGGGTTGCCATTTCCCTCTCTAGGGAATCTTCCCCACTCGGGGATCAAAACTGGGTCTCCTGTATTACAGGCAGATACTTTACCAACTCAGCCACCAGAAAATGTTCCATTGCAAAAAGGCAGTTCCTTCTAGCTGCCAGGAGAGGGCAGGTTTCTGAAACACTAGTAAATGCAGCAACCATTTCATGCAGCGCCTGAGGACAGAGACCCCAAGGGAGCTCCAGAGGACAGGGGCCAGGAATTCACTGCTGGGGCCATCTAGAAGCTATCAGCTCTTGGGAAAAGCTGACTCAGTGGTCATTGAGCAATCTGTTCTAAGTCTTGCACTAACTCACCCACCAGTGAAAAAAAATCCTCCTGATCCATATGGATCACATCCCACTGAGAACCAGAGAACAAATCAGAGAGGTCAGACGGCTCCCTTGCTAATGGAGAAAAAAAAAGATACATGGAGAGAGAGAAAGAAATCAAAAAAGAATGAGAGAGAGAGAGAGAGAGACAGAGAGACCAAGAAAGTAATGCAGAGACCAGGAGAAAGGCAGAAGAAAGTCAAGAGAGAGAGAAATGGAGACAGAGATGGAGAAATACAAACAATAGGCTTGGGAAATATAATGGAGGGAGAGAAGGAAGAAACGAGGGAAAGAGGGAAGATCCTTCTATGATACTCTTCTCCAGATCCAGCCAAGATCCACCTCAAGTCCACTAAACAGAAATCAGTCTCCCCTTCTGGGTACTGAGCTACACTCCCAAGCAGAGACCACTGTGGTGTGATTACCCGAACTCCTAGTCAAGGTAGCTACTGTAGGGCCGTGTTGCATTCATAATGGATAAGGTGATCAGGGCACATCCCCTGGAACGGTACTTAGTAGATTAGTTTCCAAGAACCTTCCCGCTGGAAATAAGAGCCAGCCTCAGCCCAGAATATATCTCCACCATCTACAGGGCGCCACTGGGGCACTAGGAGAACAGGATATGATGGTGGGGTGGGGGGAGGGAAGACGGGGGGTGGGGCACAACCACGCCCCGACAAGCCTCTCTTACACGCACCAGCGAAAATCACTCCCTGCCACAGAGGGGAACTGCATTTTGCAATGGAAGGTTCCCCAGGATTCTGCGGCAGATAGAAACTGATGTCATCTGTGTATGTGCCTGGTTTATTTAGACTACATCAAATTAAATCCAACTCTTCTACAGAAGTGAGGGCAGGAGGCCAAGCGTGTGGCCCACCGACCCTGCGCTGTGCCCAGCTCTAAACAGATACCAACACGGCTGCAGCCCCGGACAGAGCGAGAAACAGGAGCTGCCTGCCGCACCCAGATGTAATTAGGTTAATGTTGCAAAGTGCTGAGAGCCCAGCGACCCACTTGGCAGGAGGAGGTGGAAAAGCAGTCCTTGCCCCCACCTACGACCCCTCCAGAACCTGCGCTTGCACAGTGAGACGGCAAGCAACACTTACCCTTTTTCCGGGCTTGGGCGATAACTTCTGCTGCGCTCTTGCTCATCACCTTGGTGATGTACAGGGGGCAGTTGGTCTGGTTGGCGATGGTGATGGAACGGTTCACGGCTTCAGCCTCGACCTGCAGAAGAGCATCCCAGTGTAAGAACTATGTCCGCTGGTCTGTCAGTTCCCTAAGCTCCTCTCTACCCTCCACCCACAGGGAGGGGCTACAGTGAAGCAGAAACCAATGTGTGCTCAGGACTCTACCCCCAGTGGCACGGAGGGCAAGGCCAGTGACTTGCCCAGCTGACCCTTGTGGATGGTTCTAGGTGTGATAAGCAGCCACCTGGGGTCTGTAAAGGAATGCAGTTTCTCATGAGTCTCAGGCCCTTCTCCCATATTCAAAGGGTCAGTAGCTCTGGGGGTGGGCCCCAGAAGGGCGGGTCTTACCAACTCTAGGTGATTTTTGTGCTTGCTAATGTATGAGAGCCACCATGCCTGGAAACTGATGGCTCCTAGTTGCACTCACTCCAAGCGTGTGGTCTCTCCAGTTAAGACATCCAGTGATGGAATTTTTGTGCTGGGCTTCAGTCCCATGCTCACAAAAGAAGCCAACCTCACCCAAGGAACAATGCGATCTCACAGCACTCTGGGAACAGGGGCAGTCAGATCTGTGTAAACCAAAGGCCCCTCTGTATGGGCAAACCCGTCATCACCAGCCATAGCCTGGTACACCCTTCCACATAAGATGGGAGGGCTGCTCTAACCAATAGCCTGATTCTTTAAACCTGATGCTCAGTGAATGATATTCCAAAGACCTCAAGGGATGGGGCTTCCCTGGTGGTTCAGATAATAAAGAATCCGCCCACAATGCGGGAGACCTGAGTTCAATCCTCTGGACAAAGGATAGGCTACCCACTCCAATATTCTGGCCTGGAGAATTCTATGGACAGATGAGCCTTGCAGGCTACAGTCCCTGGGATCACAAAGAGTCAGACATGACTGAGCAACTTTCACTTTCACTTGTTCACTTTCAGTGAATGATATTCCAAAGACCCCAAGAGATTACTGCTAAATACCTGATCAGGAAAGACGAGTTCTTAGGTCATGTATCATACAGAGGAATCAGCAGTGTGTGCTGAGCATGGACAGCTAGACAGAGGACCTCAGGAAGCTTCTTGCTCCCTCCCAAATTCTGGCAAAGCGCTGACTTCCACTAACTCTTCCAGGCGAGGGGCTGGGTCTTCCTTGGATTTTTTGCTTCCTCCAGGCAGTTCCCAGCAGGTGCTCAAAAATGTTCACTGAGCAAGTAAGTGACTTCATTTCAGGTTAATGGTTAAAGCTAGGCTGGTTCCATAAAGAGCTGCCACTTTTCATAAGACATGACCAGCTCCAAATTGAATCATCTTAGCTAACCAGTCTCTATGGGAGTTCAGCCAAGAACTGAAGTTCTGTAAACTGCACTAACGGGTGATCTAATTTAATATAAAAGGACAGCATCCTTCATACTTGGTCTCTTGGGCCTCAACTATGTGAAGAGAGATGTCTAGAGACCCACAGGCAAACCAAACAGCCCTTGAAAAAGCTCATTAAACATCCAAGTGTTTTTAATTCCTGGCATAGCTGAATGATCACCCTCCCCTCTCCGTGGCTCCAGTTACAATAGAAGGGCCTCTGGTCTGGGCAGCATAAAGGAGGGACGTCTTGCATCTCTGCAGTCACCTCAAAAAGTACACGGGGGATGTGCAAACAGGACTCCACTAGAATCTGCGTGCTTTCCAGGGGTGCAGGTGACTGCCTGAATTCACGGTCTCTACCCAAGACCCTTCTGAAAGCAAACAGAGGCTCTATTCATAACTGCCTGGGGCAATGGGTGTGGACCAGGACTGCCTGGGGTGAACCAGAACTCACAGTCAGGCTCATTAGGGAATAAATGGAGCAGAAGTGCCAGTTCCAGGGGGCCCTTACTCAAGAGGAGTGGTTTCTGTTAAGACTGGTTTGGTGGGAGAATCTGGGTCCCAAAGCCCTTTCTGGATTGTCTCATCTACTGTCAGGTGAGTTCTGACCCCTTCCTTTCCCCAGCTGGGCAGTAAGGTCATGTCGTGGAGAGAAAAGTTCATGTAAACTCCATGTCTCCCAAGTTTCACACAGAACCATGGAAGGATTCATGCATACCCTTCTGCATGTACATTTTATGACCCCATGGACTGTACCCACCAGCTCCTCTGTCCATGGGATTCTTCAGGCAAGAATACTGGAGTGGGTTGTCATTTCCTTCTCCAGAGGATCTTCCCAACCCAGGGATAAAACCTGGCTCTCCTGCATTTCGGGCAGATTTTTTAACAACTGAGCTACAAGGGAAGCCCAGTACACGTGTATGCCTCCACTAGAAAACATAAATTGTCTCATGCACACTGAAATCTGGCTTCAGTATTATGACAACAGTGTTATGTTTAAAAATAAAACTTTGTCTCTTTATAGAGCTGTCAGGGATTTAAGCGGTCACCTGACCCATGCTTTCTGCTTTTAAAGATGAGCCACCCCACGTAATGACCGTACCCCGGTCATCCCATGCCAGTTAGGAGTTTTCCTTCTCCATCAAAAATTCTGTCACCTTCCCCTCCGGGACCCCACTCTCCACCCAGACAACAGGCTGTGTGTGTGTGTGTGTGTGTGTGTGTGTGTATGCACACGCTTTGTTTTGTTTTTTACTTTTGGCCACAGAGCGTGGCTTGCAAGATCTCAGTTCCCCAACCAATGCCTGAACCTGGGCCACAGCAGTGAAAGCCCAGAATTCTAACCACTAGGGCAACAGGGAACTCCCCCGACACCAGTCTTACATCTCTTACTGGCTCAGAACCCCATCACATGTCGCCCCATCTATTTACTCTGCATCTCCCCCTTTCTCCATCCCCCACCCTCCAGCTCATCCAAAATTCCCCTCACAAGGGACCACTTTCTTATCCATCTTAACATCCCCTACAGGCTGAGCACTGCCTCCATCATAATATGCTCTTGGGTACCATTGATGGACAGGAGGTTTCTATTAACAGATTCCTGCATCTCTATTTGTCTCCCTTTCAATCTTCTCTGCTGAAAACTGGGGGAAATCCTACCAGCCATCTCACTCGGTGAGTTGGAAAGAGCAGCAGAAAGAAGAGTATGTTTTGTGTGGTTCAAGTCAAGTTCAAGTTACCCATCAGGACGCTGTCAGTGGATCATGAAACCAGGAAGGAATTATGTTATTAACTGTGTTTTTTGCACTGGCAGCACCTCCCTAACTTTATACCAAAGCTCAGTTCCCTCAATATGCAACTATGTTTTATTTTCTTTTTGCTTGTGTACAGTATGTGAAAAATAAAAGTGTTGGTTGCTCAGTCGTGTCCGACTCTTTATGACCCCATGGACTATATAGCCCACCAGGCTCTTCTGTCCATAGAGTTCTCCAGGCAAGAATACTGGAGACAGTAGCCATTCCTTTCTCCAGGGGATCTTCCCGACCCGGTGATCGAAACTCCATCTCCTGAACTGCAGGCCCAGCCATCAAACCTGGGTCTCCTTTACCATCTGAGTCACCTGGGAGGCCCTACGTAGAATATAACACACTGTTGTTAACAGATCCCTACCAATGAACCGAAAAACCATCCCCAGGAGCCGAAGGAGAAGGTGCCACCGGGCACCTGGAGGCTCACATGGCTGTCCTAAGCATGCACCTGCTCAGGAGAAGCACCACACACTGTGCCTGGCCTCAAGTCAGTGCCTCTGAACCAGCTCAGCAGCACGTGCCCCTGGAAAGCAGACAGTCCCAAAAGCAGCCTCTCGTGGGACCACAGGACCCTCCTCAAGGAGCCAGGACCTCCCCATATTGGAGTGCTGCTGGGGCTGCCAGCTCCCAAAGAAGGATTCTAGGGGTCCCAACACAGCAGCGGCTGCAAAAGAAATGTCCCATGCCTCAAGGTGGAAAAACAGGTGACGTTTGTGGTCATAATGGCAACCAGGCCCCCTCTTCTCTGATAGCTTTGGCCTGCTTAGTAAACCCAGGGGGGATTCGCTTTCTGATGGGGGTGTGCCAGGACCTGGGGAGGCAGTGCAAATGGTGGGAGAGGAAAGACGGAAAGCAAGCCCCCAGGAAGGCTCTGAAATGGAAACCAGCAGGCAGCTCTCACTAGGAGCCCTGGACCACAGGAGGAGCGACGTTTACTCTCAGAAGACAACATCCTCTTCCCCTTCTCTCCTGGACGGTTAGAACTGGAGGGGAGGGGCTCCCAGCCAGGCTCCCGGATGAAGGTTAAGAGTAAACATTCTAACGAAGCCCAGCCCCAGGCGTTACCACCTGGTTACACAGGCCACTGGCTTCCCACGGAGCGTGTGTGTGTGTGTGTGTGTGTGTGTGTGTGTACACAGAGCGTGGTCAGGGGGGCAGGCAGGAACTGCACTTGCTAGCTCTCTGATGTTGAACTTCACACTCTCGTGATTTCTTTACACAAGAGACCCAGGTGACAAACGCATCACCTCCAGGCAGCACCACACACAGGCAAGCAGAATGGAACGGGTCCCCTGGACACAGCTGTCCTTTCATCTGAAGGAAACGTCCTGAGTCTCAGATGGTAATGAAGGTGCCCTGGTGTGCATGTGCCTACATATGTAAATGTGTGTAATTATGTGTGCCTGTGACTTTGTGTGTGTATCTGTGTACACGTGTGTATCTGTAGTATGTGTCTGTGTCTGCGACTCTTGTTTCTGTGACTCTGTGTGTGTATACGTCTGTGTGTCTGTGTATGTACATGGATGTAACTGTAAGTGTCTGTGACCCTGAGTCTCTGTGTATACGTCTGTGTGTCTGATGCTCTGTGTATGGATGTGTGTGTGTGTGTATCTTGTATGTGTCTGTGTATGTGTGCACATGTGTGGTAAGAATAGCAGAACAAGGAAATTAAGCCCTCAGTGTGTGCAAAACATTCCAAGTGATTTCCGCTTTTGCTTTTTTCTGCCTCTTTCCTACATTCTTTCTCCTTTTACAGCCTCATCCCTCCCCACAAAGCCTGGGGAAAAGCCTGATGCGACAAGGCACTTCTCCTCACCCCAGGCAGCCTGTTGACGGCAACTTCAACGCCACATGCTCAGAATCCATTTTCTTCTAGGGGGAGCAGAGCCCCTGCACCCACAGGTCCTAACCCAAGTGACCCCTCCCCAGTCTCAGTGGGGATGTCCTAGCCCTGAAATGCTGTGATNCTGGGGCAGCTCATGGTCTGAGAAGGAAACACCCCCAGGAAGTGTTGGGTGGGCACTACCTACCGTGGTCCTTCACCAGGGCCTCCATCTCCTCCTGGACACCTTTGTGCCATTCAGTGATGTCCACGTGCAGAGAGTAGTCACAGCAAGACTTGCTGTCGGCCCATTCCCGCCACTGGTCAAAGGCGGCCAGCAGGCTCGTCCCAGGCTCAGGAACCACGTGGTCAACTAGAAAGGAACGGAAGAGTCATCGTCACCAATAGGAACTTCCAGGTGTGCAAGCCAGAAGCTGTTTCCCCACTTCAACCCTGAACAAGGGCTCAAAATTAAGATGGAACTCTACCACCAGGTTCTAAGAATCCACTTAACCAGCAGACTACCTAAAAAGGAGAAAGCAGAAACTTGGCATGGCATGACTGCTCCAGTGAAACCACGCATGACCTGCCCAGATCTGATTTCCCGGTGCAAAACCCCTGAAAGCACAGACCTCAGGCACATTTCACGGACAATGAGTCTTTTAGGACAATGGCAGCGTCAAATGGCGAGCCGGAGCCACCGAGCCCTTTTCTGTGTTGATAGCTATTTTGGGGACACCCTCCACCAGACGACAGGGAACTTGAAGATGCTGGACCAGAGCCATGCAGACGGGGCCTTTTAAAAGGTCCCCGGCAACTGCTTCTCCATCTTTCGGCTAAGATCAAATGTAAAGGTTCCCCAGCATATCCACTATCTCATCACCACTCGGATTTCTGCGGCATAATACCACTTTGTAATTCAAGGGCGACTGTTCATTCTAAGAGTTCAAAGTATTTTAAAACTGCAGTTATTGTTATATTACTATTGAAGTAGGCTGATAGGGAGTACAGAGGACTAGTCAGGCTTACGTGGCTTTGTTTCCTGGCTCCAGTCCCCACCAGCAAGGTGAGCTATTTCATCTCCACCACCCTAAGTTTCTGGATTGGTTTAAAATAGAGATACGGGCACTTCCCTGGTGGTCCAGTAGTTGAGACTTTGCCTTCCAATGAAGGGGGCACGGGTTTGATCCCTGGTTGGGGAGCTAAGATCCCACATGACTCGGGCGAAAGAAACGAAATATAAAATGGAAACAATATTGTAACAAATTCAATAAAGACTAAAAAGTGGTCCAAATCAAGAAAAATATTTTTTAAAAAAACAAAGATATTACAGACCACACACATTGGTTATGAGGATTCAATGGCACAGCATATCTATCAACATTATGTGATTTAGCCACTAAATCATGTCCAATTCTTTGCAACCCCATGAAATATTACCCACCAGGCTCTCTGTCCATGGGATTTCCCAGGCAAGAATATTGGATTGTGTTGCCATTTCTTTCTCCAGAAGATCTTCTCCACCCAGGGACTGAACCTGGGTTTCCTACACTGCAGGCTGATTCTTTACCAACTGAGCCACCAGGGAAGTCCAATCTTATGTCCCTCTCCAATTTAAATCCTCCAATGGTTTCCCCTTACTCTTCAGATAAAAAAAATGTTTTTAATATTTACTTGTCTATTTATTTGGCTGTACCTGGTTTTAGCACAGCAGCAGGACCTTCACTGAAGCAGTCAGGATCTTTAGTTGAGGCATGTGAACTCTTAGTAGCAGCATGAGGGATTTAGTTTCCTAATCAGAGATCAAACCCAGGTCCCCTGCCCTGGGAGTGCAGAGTCTTATCCACTGGACCTCCCTGATGGCTCACTGGTAAAGAATCCACCTGCAATGAGGAGTGTGGGTTTGATCCCTGCGTGGGGAAGATCCACTAGAGGAAGAAATGGCAACCCCCTTCAAGTATTCTTCCCTCGAAAATCCCATGGACAGAGAGGCCTGATGGGCTACAGTCCATGGGGTTGCAGAGATTCTGACACAACTGAGCACACTCCGGGGAAGTCCCCAGATAAAGTTCCCAACAAGATCCTAGCCTACCTCTAAAAATCACCCTGGACCATTTACCCCTTGCACTCTGCTCACCAGCCGCTCAGTGGCTGCCTTTGAATGGCTATAATAGTCAGCATGCTCCCCTCTGCCACAGGGCCTTTGCATGGGCTATAGTCTCTCTTAGGTCTTGAAGAGTTCTCATCCAATTACCATGATTATTATTACTCATCTTCTGCCCAGAGACACTCAAATACAAACCAAAGTGACGTGTCCAAGGTCAATTCAAACTTATGCAACCAAGAGGACAAAACCCAGGACTCTTGATGCCTAAAGCAATGAATCATTCTTCTATATATTAGATTTTCTACAGCCAGGTAAGCAGTTCTCAGCTAAGAAAATGCCAGCGCAGGCAACACTAATGAGGTTGAGTTTCTGAACTGGATCAAATCTCCCAGACACTGCTCAACTGCAATCAATTGAGCTTGGCTTTATATGCCTGGAAAATATGAACATTGAAGCTGAATTTTCTTCTGACAAAATTTACTTTTTATAAGTAGCAGCGTATGTAATTAATAGGTAAATACATAGCTGGTATTGTAATACATATAACATAATGTTACCTAATGAAAGCAATGAGGATGTATACTTTTTGGCATATAATTGCCTTACAATGTTGTGTTAGTTTTTTCTGCAGGAGGTACACTTCTAATACAAGTCTGTTCCATCTGCTAACACAGAAACTGACAAAGATTCCAATTTTTCTTTCTAAATTGGTTCCCCGTGCCCTCAGTAAAAAAAAAAAAAAAAGGACTAACATTTGACTTAGCAATCATAGTTTTGGCAGAATCTTCCCAAGTCACACCCTTTGCTTCATCACTTGCCCTCCTCCAAAGCCTCCAGTAGCTGCTCATCATCTGTAAAGCAAAACTCTAACTCCTCTTTTTGGTTCTGAAAACCAGCTCCAACTTATCTCTCCAACGTCACACCTGCTACCTACTCACTGCTCACCACCTTCAGGCCACCCTGGCCAGCCATGTTTCATTCTTTGACCTGCCAACTCCCCCACCCCCAGACCTTTGCAGGGGCAGTACCCCCTCTTTGGAAATCCATTCACCTTCTTCTTTCCTTGGGCATCTCGGCTTTTTTTTCCCTTCTGATTGGGTGAAATGTCAGCACCCCAGGGTCACATTCCCATTTGCAGCAGTTTCTGCATCAGGTTTCCCTACTTTATGGCATGCATAGAGGACTGGAGAGCTTCAGTCCATGGGGTCACAAAGAATCAGACACGACTGAGCACACTTTCTCTCTGACTCTAGCCCCCACTCCATCCCACCCCACCCTCCTCCATGGGATGTAAAGTCTCCCAGAGCAGGGTGTGGATGCACTGATACAGGAAGTACTCAAAATGTATTTTCAACAAATGAATGAATGCTCCCTTCCAGCTCATACATCACCCTGCAAGATAGGTCAAGCTGAAAAGGGCATACCCTCCTGGGAACACAACCAGATTTTCCTGTTCAACCCCAAGCGTATGTCAAATCATCGAGTGCTAGGCTCCTCAAACTTCAGAGAAAATTATCTTGAGAGCTAATTAAAACCCAGTTTCCTGGACATCAGTCCCAGACTTTCAGAGTCTGTAGGCCTGGGCGGGCACTGAGAATCCGCACTTTTAATTAGTTTCCTGGGAGCTGAGGAATCTTCCTGGGACCACCCTGAGTATCACTTGCTGTTACTGTTGTTTAGTTGATCAGTCGTGTCCAACTCTTTGTGACCCCAAAGAAGGTAGCCCACCAGGCTCCTCTGTCCATGGGATTTCCCAGGCAAGAATACTGGAATGGGTTGCCATTTCCTTCTCCAGGAGATCTTTCTGACCCAGGGGTTGAACCCTGTCTCCTTCACTAGCAGGAGGATTCTTTACCACCGAGCCGCCAGGGAAGCTGAGTGCAAACCTTTTCCCACTGACTCCCCTTGCCAAGGTCATTCACTTATGCCTTTTACCATCAGGGTCCTGTTTTCTACACAACAGCTCTATCACGTACCAAAAATATCCGCTTCCCTCCCTATCCAAAAACAGCTCTTAGAGTTATGAACCCTTGAAAACTCAGGACACAGGCAAAGCTGAGGACTTTGGGGAATAAACACATTTCCTGCCAGAATGAACGACACTCAGAAACGTGTCCACGAAATGACTCCACATGTTTTCCCACAGTTCTCTTTCCACAGAAGCTCTCCTGGGAAGAGTTGCTCCAGAGAACAGGGCAGAGTGTCACAGTCATTTCCGGAGGGAGCAGAGATGCCCCACCGAGGAGGACAGAGCCTGGAAACGACTTGCATGGAACCCACAGGCCTTTTCCCTGGTGATTATCCTAAACCATCTGTCCCTGGGAGGGCCTGGCTTCTGTCTTAGAGGGACATCTCATCAACCCAGTCTGGCAGCAGGCAGGGAAAAGAAGATGGCCTTTGGGGTCAGTGAGCTCCAAGTTCTGATGCTGACCCCCACAGCATCACCCTCCTGCTGTGTTTATCCCTTGGAACCACCATCTCTTCACATATGAAACATGGGCATCAAGCAGCCATGCATGCAGGGCTTCGAGTTTAAGAAAGCATGTGAAAGCTTCCCTAGTGGCTCAGTGGCAAAGAATCCGCCTGCCAATGCAAGAGACCCAGGTTCGATCTCTGGTCTCAGAAGATCCCCGTACTGCGGAGCAACTACACCCGGTTCACCACAATTACTGAGCCTGGGCTCTAGAGCCCCAGAGCCGCAGCACTGAAGCCCATGTGCCCTAGAGCGTGTGCTCCACAACAAGAAAAGCCACCACCATCAGAAGCCCACACACGGTTACTAGAGAGTATCCCCTGCTCGCTGCAACTAGAGAAAAGCCCACGCAGCAACGAAGACCCAGCACAGCTAAAATAAATAAACAAATAAAATTAATTTTTGCCAAAAGAAAGCACGTGAAAGCACCTGGCAAAACGTCTGGCACGCACTGAGTTTTCATACCCTCAGGAGGAGCATCAGAAACACCGCTGTGGTTTCAGTGGGAGGCCTGTGAATCTGGTTTACGAGAGAGCCAAAACATGCCCCAAGACAGTGGCCTGAATTGAGGTGTTCCATCCAGTGTCTGGAAGTGCTTACACCTAGAGGACACCAGCAATTTCCCAAGGACTTTTATTATTTCTCTTAAAACTGTCAAAGGATGTTACATTTTTTTAACAGTTTTATTGTGATATAATCCACATATCAGTCAATTTACACATTTAAACTGTACAGTTCAATGGTTTTTAGTCTCGTCACAGAGTTCTGCAGCCGTCACCACAATCTAATTGTAGAACATCACCCACAAAAAGAAACCCCATACTCATCAGCAGCCCCTCCCCAACCCCCCCATCTCTGCAACTCTCAGCCCTAAGCAACCATTAATTTGCTTTCTGTCTCTATGGATTTGCCTATTCTGGATATTTCATATAAAAAAAGAATCATACAGCATGTGGTCTTTTGTGTCTGGCTTCCTGCAATTAGCATGGTATTTTCATGGTTCATCCATTACAGTCTGTATCAGCACTTCATTGCTTTTTACTGCCTTGAGTGGTTTTGGTATCCTATTGTTATATGTTCTGGATATCAGCAAAGTGTTAACGCCATGTAAATACATTACTGCTCCTGGAAAATTCAAATCTAGGGCCTCTTTGGAGTTTGCAGTATTTAAAATACCCTATTTAAAGTCCATGGGGCTGCAAAGAGTTGGACAGGACTTAGCAACTAAGCAACAACAATGATATTTGTGGCAGACTAGATGGCCCAGCAGGTAGAGAATCCACCTGCAGTGCAGGAGACACAGGGGATACAGGTTCAATCCCTGAGTCGGGAAGATCCCCTGGAGGACATGGCAACCCACTCCAGTATTCTTGCCTGGAGAATCCCATGGACAGAGGAGCCTGGAGGGCTACAGTCCACGGGGTCACAAAGAGTCAGACACGACTGAGTGACTAAGCACACCATCATGGTAATTACAGATTCACATGTAGTTGTAAGAAATGATACAGAGAGAGCCTCAGACCCTCCACCCAGTCTGATACCCCCTCCACAAGGGTAATATCCTGCTCAAGTGCATACAACATCACACCTGGGAAGTCAGCCCTGACATAATCTAAGACCCCAGATTTTTAAAAGGCCAGCGGTTAGTGTTTCTAATCAGTTCTTCATATTTAGAACATAGAGAGATGCCAGAAAAGTCACTCCTGCAATCCTGGTCCTGGAACTGAGGAACCATATCCCAAGCCTGCTGGGAGGATAAGCAGATGGAGCAGGAGGAAGACGGATGTGAGGATTCAGTCCTGCCAGGTCCCACCAAAGGCTCTCCCCCTGGCTCTCTGGAGCCTCAAACACAGACCCCTGTAGCGGCAGGTCTAGAATCTCCTGTAGTCAGTACACACACCGCCCATGCTCCCTGAGGCCTTTACCCTATCAGAATTGCCCCTCTCCAGCCCCCCATTCCAGAATCAGCACTGGGCCTCCTTCTCCAGGCCCTGTGCTTAGCTGTGTGCGCGTTGGCCTCTCCCGTTTCCATCTGAGATAAATTAATGGACCTGAATTAAAGGCAAACCACCAGGGAGATGACAGCACAACCACCGCTGGCTTATCTCTGGAGTTGCCGGGCCGGCGTCTCCTCAGCCAAAGGCCAGGTAACCTATTCAGCAGAGTGTGGCTTTTGTTGCTGGAGAGATAAGAGCCTTTGGGGAGTCCAGGCTGCCAGTTAGGATAACATGGTTTTTGTCCTCAAAAGAGGCAGAAAGGGAAGAGAAAGCACCTGCGCCGAGGAATTAGGAGATGCTGGGGGCGGGGCGGGGGGGGGGGGGGGCGAGGGGNGATAAGAGCCTTTGGGGAGTCCAGGCTGCCAGTTAGGATAACATGGTTTTTGTCCTCAAAAGAGGCAGAAAGGGAAGAGAAAGCACCTGCGCCGAGGAATTAG
This sequence comes from Neotragus moschatus, assembly GCA_006410615.1. Lineage (NCBI taxonomy): Eukaryota > Metazoa > Chordata > Mammalia > Artiodactyla > Bovidae > Neotragus > Neotragus moschatus. The sequence continues at coordinate 1,041,813 of SJYA01001314.1, read as the reverse complement.
GAGATGCTGGGGGCGGGGGGGGGGGGAGGCGAGGTCAGATGACTGAGTTCCTGGACTATTCCGCCATCTCTTCATCACGTGACTATGGGTGAGATGATCAACCTCTGGAGACTTGACATTCCTCATTTGTAAAATGGGACTGATACTAGTACCTAACCCACAGGTTTCAGTGAGGTGAAAATGAGTCAATACAGAAACTACTCTGAAAAGTGCCTGCTATACAAGCATGCTCAAAAAGACCAGCAGGGAAGATAGAGTTATTAATACAATACTTCATAAGGAAAACTCCCTTGTAAATCCCTTTATGAAATATTAAAATGCCTCTAAACCACATGCTTCCAGGGCTAACTTCTCACCTTGTACAAATATACTGCTTCTCCTGCCACGCAAGGAAGCATTTTCCTAAAAGCTAGAACTATCTAGAACAATCGCAGGCATACCAACTGCTCGAACCTTGAGGCACCAGGGTTATCCTCTTATTTCTCTCTTTCCCAAGCTTCCTTTAACATTATCTTGCTTTTAAAACTAAGCGAGTATTCCCCAGTGGCTCAGTGGGTAAAGAATCTGCCTGCAATGCAGGAGACACAGAAGAGGAGGGTTTGATCCCTGGGTCAGAAGAATCCCCTGGAGGAGGAAATGGCAACTCACTCCAGCATTCTTGCCTAGGAAATCCCATGGATAGAGGAGCCGGGCGGGCCCATGGGGTCACAGAGTCAGACACGACTGAGCAACTGAGCACACGTTCATATCAACCATGTTGAACCTGGGGTGGGTTCATCCCAGCACTGCCCATACCATCTTGGTGTGACTCCCCAAAACACCAATACCCCATCTCCCAGACAGAGCAGTCTCCTGTGTCTTGACTCATCCTTGGCCTCAGACTCAGTACTCACTGGGAGATGGATCTGGAGACCTGTGCCCTCTTTAGTCTCAGGCAAATCCCTATGCCAAGCAGCTGGAAGCAGGTGGGACTCCAAGGCTACAGCACCTATCAGGAGTGGACCCTGCTGCCCACAGGCATCTGTGCATCCAGAAGCTGCAGGTGGGCACCTGGAGCTCCCCATACCTGCAGCCCATGCCCTCTGCCCCCCACACTTCCTTCCCGTGGCCTGGGCCTGCTGGAAGGAGGTTGCCCATTCCTTCCAGGCTGCTGGAAGGCAACCTGGAGAGCCCAGGAATCAGAGCTCGAGACAGAGGGTGGGAAAGGAGAGGTAGGGAGCAGGGCAGAGAGAAGACCCGGATTCTAAACCCAGCATTAGTTCTGATTCTAACGATGATCCTGGAAAGGCCTCTTGGCTTTTCAATTCATTTTCACAATTTAGCACAAGGCATAACCAAAGCTCCCCACTTTACGAAAACATATCTACTCCTACAGAAACTTTAAAAAATAGGAATAGGACCATTAAATCATTTTATAATGTCATGCCAATGTTTGTTTGATGGCAACAATATCAACCTCACCTTGGTACAGCTCTATAGCAAGTAGTCCACAAAGTGCTATGGTGTGCCTCATCAGGTGATCGTCAAATCAGGCTGACAGGGCAGTTTCACAATGCTCCCATCACAGACAAGGAAACTGGAGGCTACGGGACTCGCCTGCAGTTCTGCAGACACTGTCTCAGACTCCAACCCCCAACTCCCAACTTCAACTCCTTGTTCAACAGCCACAACAAACCACCACCTTCTTGGCATTGGCATATCTATCAATAACACACACCTCAACTTTTCAAACCTAAACCCCCTTCCATCATCGAAAACATATGCAGGTTCACTAAGGCAGGCAGCAAATGAACTTAACCCGGTGGACAGAGGGGATACAGCCAACCTGAGTCACTGAAATTCAATTTGGGGCACCAGGTAAGAGCTTGTCAATATGTCAGCACCTCGTAAACCTTTCTCTTTGAGGCTTGGGTATAGTTTGCACACGGTCTCCTTGCATGCATGATCAAAGGCAGAGCTAACGCAATCTTTGTGTGGCAACGAAGGGCCATTTATAATGTGTAAATCCTTGAAGAGGATTTACAAACCAAATGATGCACAAAAATCCTCTCTTGGACTCATCAAAAGCTGCCATGGAGAGTCTGAGAGCCCATCTGCAGGCAACATGGGGTCAACCTTCCAGGAAGGGGCCCACCAGAGGCAACTGGTCAGCATGGGGAGGGAAGGACATCACCTGCTTCACCAGAAAGAGCTTCGAAACCAGCCTCCATGGATTTAAGAGTTTGCTCTCTGCTCACTTGAGGTGGACGTGCACAGTAGCGCCTTCAGGAGAAGCGTCATCAACCCGTGGAGGGTGGCAGCAGATCCTGAGCCACCAAGAGTGCTTAAGGGACTTCACAGTTTGTGCACAATGGTGGCACTAACTGCCCACAAGTTGTTTCTCGTTGTCTGTTTGTTTTTTTCACAAACTGTTTATTGACACAAGCAGTCCAGCAGACTCCACTTGAAGAGACCATTAGTGGCTACAATCGGGCTCAGATCCAGAGACCCTTGGAAATGGTTCTAGCTTTTTACTGATGAGGAATCTGAGTCCCAGGAAGTTTCAAGAGTCACTGGAGACACATAACAAGATGTAGCAATACCAGAACTAATCCCAGGTCTGAATGCAAAATCTGTACTATTTCCTTTACTTTTCTTATTAACAGGAGAAAATATTACCTACAATCCCACCATCCTAATCACAAATATTCATCTTTTTTCTAGATCATCTTCCAGTTTCTAGATCATCTTCCAGATCTAGCATGTACATATTGTTTCTTTTTTGATTTTTTTCTTTTTTATTTTTTAAATTATGAAATTATGCAACACTTTTACAGGACACTTGGAAAACACAGAACAAAACTACATATAGTTCCACTCAATATTACAATTATCTTTTAAGTAGATAAATTAAGATTTTTTTATTGGAGTTTCAATATCAAACTCTCCAAAATTAATAGAATGAATATACAGAAAAGTAGAAGGATACAGTATACCTAAAAAGCACTGTGAACAANACACAGAACAAAACTACATATAGTTCCACTCAATATTACAATTATCTTTTAAGTAGATAAATTAAGATTTTTTTATTGGAGTTTCAATATCAAACTCTCCAAAATTAATAGAATGAATATACAGAAAAGTAGAAGGATACAGTATACCTAAAAAGCACTGTGAACAAATTCAACGTAATTAATATTTATACAATTTTCATGTGTATCTATTTTACGTGGGTATAATCATAGGGCACATTCACTTAACTGTGGCTTTTCTGTTAATACCATGTTGTCTTAGAGTCTTCACAATTCCATTTTTTATGAGAATTATTCTTNGGATCCCCTGACTATCAGAACAAAAGTCCGTCCACATAAGCCGAAGGACCCAGAAAATACAGATGAGAGAGAGCCTTCCATCTCCTGACGTGGATGGCAGGGGATGGCAGAACTTGCCAGTAAACAGAACTGAATGCTTTCAGTAAAGAGGTACCTCTGTGACGCCCAAGGAAATGACATGTCAGAGTTACACTGCCCATTTTAATTGAGTCTCAGTGAAAGAAGAGTAAGAAGAGAGGTGCATAATGAAATGAGAAATGACTGCTAAAGCCAATTGCCACCAGGAAGCAAAGTTAGCCCTTCAAACATCTCAGGATCCAGGTGTCATGACAAAGGGTTTCGACTGGACTTTCCTGGTGGCCCAGTGACTAAAACTCTGGGCTTCCATTACAGGGGGCCTAGGTTCAATCCCTGCTCAGGATACTAGATGTTACATGCATCAACAAAGATCCTGCATGTTACAGCAAAGACCCAGTGCAACCAAATAAATGTTCTTAAAATAAAAAAAGTTTTGACTCTCAGGAGCAAAACTGGGCTACAGGGACTTCCTTGGTGGTCTAATGGTTAAGACTCTTTCTCAATGCAGAGGGCACGGCACGGGTTCGATCCCTGGTCAGGAAACGAGATCACACACACTGTAGTTAAAGATCCCACATGCATCAAGCAAGATCCGGCATAGCCGAAATAAAATTAAATTTTAAAAAACTGGACTGCAGGGCCTACTCCCCTCCTATAGGACCTACCTAAGCCATGTCACACCCGCCATCTCATAAAATCCTTGCAGCAACCCTATTAGGCAAGACAGGCTGATCCTGGCCCTTTTGACAACTGACAAAACCAAGACGGAAACGTGGGGCAACTTGCCTGAGCTAATAAGCAGAGGGTCAAGATCCGACTTCAGGTCTCTCAATTCCTGGCTCTGTGAAGACGTGTCATCAAGAAGTTGAGGCCTCAAATTCTTTCCATTAGACCTCATGCTTCTCTTTAGAGGATCTCCATAAGGGAAAAATAATGCAGAGAGCAGCAACCCCAAGTCTGAGAAACTGTTTGATCTTCCCTGTTCCTGCCCCTCCTCAAAAAATGCCATGTGCCGGAGGAGTTCCCCAGCCAAACTTGTGAAGGGCTGAGCCTTATGACCCTTGCAAGTGGGGGCCGAGCCAAAGTGATTCAGAGAAATGGGGAGAGATGGGGCCTAGGCAAGGGCGAGGAGATCTTTGAAGCGGCTTGCGTGCCGCCATCTGGCTGTGCACAGAGAAGGGTTCCTGGGCTCCAGAAGAGGGATTAAGTTCAGTTGATGAATACACAGCATGAGTCACTCCTCCTGGTTGCTCTCCAACTCCCTCCTGGGATGCAGGGGACATCTAAGGCATCCATCCTGTGCTTCTGTTGGGAGACCAGAGATGCTCGGCACACCACCATCTCGGTGAGCATCTTCCCCTGCTGGACACAGCCTCCTGCTCAGTGACAGACGGTCACTAGCTAATCACTAGTTCCCCTTCATATCACAGAAAAATGACTTCTACATAAAAGCTGGGTCAAAGGATCTTTCTGTTTCTTGGGGACCAGGCAGCCCAAGGCCCCATCACAAACTGCAGGTGGGCACTACATCCAGGATGTAGTTTGTGCAGCATCCTGGGCACAGAGCAGCATTGATGAGCACACTGTTTGGGGCAGGGGCTAGATTTTTGGTTTGCTTTCATTTGTTGGTTTAGCCATGCAGTGTAGCTTGCAGGATCTTAGTTTACTGACTAGGGATTGAATCCACATCCTCCACAATGAAAGCGCAGAGTACTAATCACTGGGAGTTTCTCAGGTGCCGCTAGTGGTAAAGAACCCACCTGCCAATGCAAGAGACATAACAGATGTAGGTTCAATCCCTGAGTTGGGAAGATCCCCTGGAGGAGGATATGGCAACCCACTCCAGCATTCTTGCCTTGAGAATCCCATGGACAGAGCCTGATTGGCAGGCTACAGTCCAGGGGGTCAAAAAAGAGTCAGACACAACTGAAGTGACATGCACTAACCACTGGACCTCCAGAGAATTCCCGTGAGCATGCTCTTTGACTGTTCAAAAGCAAGCAATGCTCTTTATTCTGTGGTCTAAGAGTGCCAGGAGCCCAGCCCTAACACGTGCAAGCTCCGTGGCTTTAGGCAAGTCACCTGGCTCCTCTGGACTTCCCATTCTTCACTTATAGCATGAGAATGTGTCTGTGCATGCGAAGTTGCGCCTGACTCCTTGTGACCCCATGGGCTGTAGCCCACCAGGCTCCCTTGTCCACGGGATTTCCAGGCAGGAATAATGGAGTGGGTTGCCATTTCCTCTTCCAGAGGATCTTCCCAACCCAGGGATCGAAACTGCGTCTCCTGCATGTCCTGCACTGGCATTTGAAATCCTTACCACTGAGCCAGCTGGGAAGCCTCACAGCGTGAAGACAAGCCCAGCTATCTTCAGGGTCGATGTGAGGATTAGAAATGCTGTGTACAGTCTACGGCCATACCACCCTGAACGCGCCCCATCTCGTCTGATCTCAGAAGCTAAGCAGGGCTGGGCTCGGTTAGGACTTGGATGGGAGACCACCTGGGAACACCAGGTGCTGTAGGCTTAATAAAAAAAAGAAAAGAAATGCTATGTACAGGGTTCGCATTGGGGCACAGACTCCAATAAACAGTATCCCTTTTCCGTTCCTTCCAAATCATCTCACCTTCTACTGTATCTTGTGCTAAGGATGGAACCATATAGCTCCCTGCAACCTCCTTGCAGGTTAGTGCCTGGGTCCAGAGAGCAGCCAGTGCGTCATTCCCCTCCAGAGGCATTCAGAGGACAAGAGAACTCCATGCAAGCCCCTTGGAGGAAGAGTGACGCATTTTGGGGTATGGGTGTACCTGGGCAGTCTGCTCTGCGCTGCTGTCCTGGCATAACAATTGCTGCTGTTCTGTCGCTCAGTCATGTCCGACTCTTTGTGACCTCATGGACTGTAGCTCACCAGGCATAACAATTAATAGCAGCCTTTTCACTCTCAAATGCGCATCCAATTTGGACAATAACATAAATGTCCATTCTACACACAGGGCTGAAGCCCCCATCTAATTATGTTAAAAGACGCTAAAACACACCACCAATTCTGAGCCTGTTGTTAGGATACTCTGTAGGGCTTGTATTTAACTCTGAAACAAAAATTACACTGTCTCCAAAATACAAAGTCTACCCCCCTTCACAGGGCTCAGTGAAATGAAGTGAAGTGAAATGAAAGTCACTCAGTTATGTCCGACTCTTTGCAATCCCATGGACCGTAGCCTGCCAGGCTCCTCAGTCCATGGGATTTTCCAGGCAAGAATACTGGATGGCTAACAAACACATGAAAAGATGCTCAACTTCACTTATTATCAGGGAAATGCAAATCAAGACCACAATGAGATACCATTTCACACCAGTCAGAATGGCTGCAATCCAAAAGACTGCAAGCAATAAATGCTGGAGAGGGTGTGGAGAAAAGGGAACCCTCTTACACTGTTGGTGGGAATGCAAACTAGTACAGCCACTATGGAGAACAGTGTGGAGATTCCTTAAAAAATTGCAAATAGAACTGCCATATGACCCAGCAATCCCGCTGCTGGGCATACACACCGAGGAAACCAGAATTGAAAGAGACACATGTACCCCAATGTTCATAGCAGCACTGTTTATAATAGCCAGGACGTGGAAACAACCTAGATGTCCATCAACAGATGAATGGATAAGAAAGCTGTGGTACATATACACGATGGAGTATTACTCAGCCATTAAAAAGAATACATTTGAATCAGTTCTAATGAGATGGATGAAACTGGAACCAATTATACAGAGTGAAGTAAGCCAGAAAGAAAAGCACCAATACAGTATACTAACTCATATTTATGGAATCTAGAAACATGGTGATGATAACCCTGTATACAAGACAGCAAAGAGACACAGATGCATGGAATGGACTTTTGGACTTTGAGGGAGAGGGAGAGGGGGGGAAGGTTTGGGAGAATGGCACTGAAACATGTGTACTATCATGTGGGAAACGAAGCATCGGTCTATATTCAGTTCAGGATACAGGATGCTTGGGACTGGTGCACGGGGATGATCCAGAGAGTTGATGTGGAGTGGGAGGTGGGGGGGGGGGGTTCAAGATTGGGAAATCATGTACACCTGAGATGAAAAAATAAAAATTAAAATTGAAAAAAAAAAATAGTGATGTGATCAAAAAAAAAAAAAAAAAGAATACTGGAGTGGGTTGCCATTCCCTTCTCCAGGGGACCTTCCTGACCATGGGATCGAATCTGGGTCTTCTGCATTGCAGGCATGTTCTTTACCAACTGAGCCACCAGGGAAGCCCCCAGGGAAGCCATGAAGGACCCAGGCTCAGGGCGACCCCCAAATTATCTGCCAGTCGGGACATAGTGCTCTAACTCAACTCTATTTTTTGCTTTAACTAGGGATCTGTTCTGCCATTTTTTCCTACCTCCATGATTTGTGGAGCTAATGAGCCAAAGCAAAAATTAAATAAACGACAATAATAAAGATTCCCAGCTGAATGAAAGGAGCAGAAGTGAATGTCAAAGGAAAAGCGTTGTCTGCCTGGACGGACAACATGGACGGACCTAGAGATTATTATACTAAGTGAAGTAAGCCAGATAGAGAAAGACAAAGATCATATGATTTCACTCATATGTGGAATCTTTTTTTAAAAAAAGATACAAATGAATTCATTTCTAAAACAGACATAGATCCACAGACATGGAAAAGCAATTCATGGTTACCAAAGGGGAAAGCATGGGTAGAGATAAATTAGGAGGTTCGGTTAATATATACACACTGCTGCTGTGGCTGCTGCTGCTAAGGCGCTTCAGTCGTGTCCGACTCTGTGCGACCCCATAGATGGCAGCCCACCAGGCTCCCCAGTTCCTGGGATTCTCCAGGCAAGAACACTGGAGTGGGTTGCCATTTCCTTCTCCAATGCGTGAAAGTGAAAAGTGAAAGTGAAGTCGCTCAGTCGTGTCTGACTCTTAGCAATCCCGAGGACTGAAGCCTACCAGGCTCCTCCATCCATGGAATTTTCCAGGCAAGAGTATTGGAGTGGGTTGCCATTGCCTTCTCTCCGATATACACACTGAGATATATAAAATGGGGCTTTCCCAGTGGCTCAGTGGGTAAAGAATTTGCCTGCCAATGCATTAGACGCAGGAGACAAGGGTTCGATCCCTGGGTTGGGAAGATCCCCTAGAGAAGGAAATAGCAACCCACTCCAGTATTCCTGCCTGGGAAATCCATGGAGGGCAACAGGTGGTCACAGCTGAAGTGACTGAGCATGAAAACACATATATCAAATAGATAAACCAACAAGGATCTGTTGTATAGCACAAGGAANGGAGACAAGGGTTCGATCCCTGGGTTGGGAAGATCCCCTAGAGAAGGAAATAGCAACCCACTCCAGTATTCCTGCCTGGGAAATCCATGGAGGGCAACAGGTGGTCACAGCTGAAGTGACTGAGCATGAAAACACATATATCAAATAGATAAACCAACAAGGACCTGTTGTATAGCACAAGGAATGATACTCAATATTTTATAGTGGCCTATAAGGGAAAGAAATCTGAAAAAGAATGTGTGTGTGTGTGTGTTTAGAGCTGAGTCACTGTGCTGTACACTTGAAACTAATAGGTCTGTAAATCAAGTATATTTCAATAAAATACATTTTAAAAACACATTTTGTGTTTCTTAAATACATTTTAATACATTAAAAAAAAAAAATACCAGGCACCATCCATCAGGGCCCAGCGCTGTCACCTCTGAGAGGTCTGACACAGTCCTTTCATTTGATCCCACATGAGAGGAACGGGTCCCTGGCCAGTCTGCCAGAGAGGAGCAAGCTCTGAGTCCCACAGGACTCTTATGCCACGCGTCTCTGAGTGTGAGGCCCTCTAAGGCTAAAAGCTCCTTTGCCAAAACAGCCCCTAGAGAAGAATTTGTCACCAGCACTGCCAGAGGACTGACCGAGGCCGTGCACTGGAAGCTCGGCAAGCCTCAAGGCTGTGGGAAAGGTGATGCTTGTGCAAGGGAATGCAGACCTCCTTGCATGAATCCACCACAAAAAACGAGGGGGTCCAGGCGCTCAACAGCACGATAACAACCCATTATAAAACTGGCCCCATTTGAATTCCTTTTTTGGCTAAAAAGTCAAATCTAGCAAGAGTTATTCACTGGATGAGCCACTTGTTGATGACATTGCTTTGCATCTGTGGGGTCAAATGAATTGTCAAGAAAATTAAGCCCCACATTCTTTCAGCAATTATTCAGAGGGCAAAAAAAAAAAAAAAAAAAACCGAAGAAAGTGAAAAAAAGATTTTTTTTGTATAAGAAATCATTTTAAAGGGCTTTTTATGGATGATGGTTTCTCCTGCTGTGTTGGAAATATGAATTCCATTAACATGGGGTGAAGATTAAGCTTGAATTTCTTTCTGATCCCCCCGAGTGGCAGGAAAGGGAAATAACCCATCTGGAATCAGCTGGTACATGACTGAATCCTTGGATCAAGAGAGATGAACAGTAGTAGACAGACTGTTGTTCAATAGTTAAGTCGTGTCTGACTCTTTGCGACCCCATGGACTGCAGCACACCAGGCTCCCCTGTCCTTCTCCCAGAGTTTGCTCAAACTCATGTCCTTTGAATCAGTGATGCCATTCAACCATCTCCTCCTGCCCCATGTCGTCCCCTTCTCCTCCTGCCCTCAATCTTTCCCAGCATCAGGGTCTTTTCCATTGAGTCAGCTCTTCACATCAGGTGGCCAAAGTACTGGAGCTTCAGTTTCAACATCAGTCCTTCCAATGAATATTCAGGATTGACTTCCTTTAGGATTGACTGATTTGATATCCTTGCTGTCCAAGGGACTCTCAAGAGTCTTCTCCAGCACCATAGTTTGAAGCATCAGTTCTTTGGCACTCAGCTTTCTTTATGGTCCAACTCTCACATCCATACATGACTAATAGAAAAACCATAGCTTTGACCTTATGGAGCTTTGTGGGAAAAGTAATGTCTCTGCTTTTTAAAATTCTGTCTAGTTTTGTCATAGCTTTTCTTCTAAGGAGCAAATGTCTTTGAATTTCATGGTTGCAGTCACCCTCTGCAGTGATTTTGGAGCCCAAGAAGACAAAATCTGCCACTGTTTCCACTTTTTCCCCATCTATTTGACATGTGATGGGACTGGATGTCATGATCTTGTTTTATGAATGTTGAGATATCAGATAGATGGATTAAACAGATGATATTGATTTATATTGGAAAAGGCAATGGCACCCCACTCCAGTACTCCTGCCTGGAAAATTCCATGGACAGAGGAGCCTGGTGGGCTGCAGTCCATGGGATCACTGAGGGTTGGACACAACTGAACAACTTCACTTTCACTTTTCACTTTCATGCATTGAAGAAGGAAATGGCAACCCACTCCAGTGTTCTTGCCTGGAGAATCCCAGGGATGGTGGAGCCTGGTGGGCTGCCGTCTATGGGGTCGCACAGAGTCGGACACGACTGAAATGACTCAGCAGTAGCAGCATTGATTTATATAGATAAGAAACAGCTAGAAATATGAACTAGATATATAGGAAAAACAACAGATGATGATAGCTTAGATGCCATGCCATCTGTCTCTCAGTCACGTCTGGCTCTTTGCAACCCAATGGACTGTAGCCCACCAGGCTCCCCTGTCCAAGGGATTCTCCAGGCAAGAATATTAGCGTGGGTTGCCATTTCCTTCTCCAGAGGATCTTTCCAACCCAGGGGCCAAACCCATGTCTCCTGCATTAGCAGGCAGATTTTTTACCACTGAACCACCTGGGAAGCCCCAGTTGGTATTGATATTTAGATAGAGAATAGAGATGCCTGCTAAATCATAGATTAGATAGGTAGACAGATCCATTGAACATTGATCACTGATTCACACAAGTACCAAAAGTGTCACAATAATCACTTACAGCACAGTCTCACTTACCTTGCATATAACCCTAAGAAATAGGAATTTATTATCTCCACCTTATAGACATGGAAATTGCCATCTAGAAATATACTGAGTGAGTGAAAGTCACTCAGTTGCATCTGCATCTGACTCTTCCCAACCCCATGGACTGTAGCCCACCAGGCTCCTCTGTCCATGGAACTCTCCAGGCAAGAATCCCGGAATGGGTAGCTATTCCTTTCTCCAGGAGATCTTCCTGACTCAGAGATCGAACTCAGGTCTTCTGCATTGCACGCAGATTCTTTACCTTCTGAGCCACCAGGGAAGCCATAGAAATATATGAGATCACACTCAAATAGAAAGTACTAGAAAGGGAAAATTAAACTTTGGGCTTCTGATTGCTGGACCTCTCCCTGCCCTGCCTGCTCTGTTCTTTGCAATTTCACCCTCTGGAACATGCTCCAGTTTCTCCCAGCTGAGAGAAAGAGAGAGAGGAGCTGAGACAGACCATATGAATGCTTGCCTTAAAAATCTCTGATTCTATGTTATTACCAGGCCCCTTTGGTTTTTCTCGCACAGGCTTTCCACAGGGAAGGATTCCAGGTCTGACCTATCATTAGAGGGAGATTAGGTCATAAACACTATTGACTCAACCTAAAGACAGTAGGGTTTCCTCGGGAAAACCAGCACAGCAGGTGGTCCACAGGGCTGGGCCTGGCGGTCCATATCCCAGCTACCCTCTGCCTTCAGCATCCCCTCTCATCCCACGCTGTACCATCTTCATCTCTCACCCACCTGACTCCAAGTCATGTGCATGAGTATTAAGTCACTTCAGTCATGTCTGACTCTGTGCGATCCTAGGAACTGCAGACTGCCAGGATCCTCTGTCCATGGGATTCTGCAAAGTCCTACCAGCACCCTACTAGGCACCAGCTAAACAAAACCTTCCAGGACACCAAGGACAGCACCCGAAGGAGGAGACCCTTTTCAGTGACCTGAGCTCAGCCCCATCCCATTTCCTAAGTTTCTGAAGGGCATCCAGTTACCAGATCTACTCACTCCAGGTCACAGCACTGGAATCCCCCTCCTTTGGCAAAGAGGCCAGGATACAGCAGAGAACTGAGAGCAGAAGGCACCTCTAGCTTTTAGGAAACCTTGGAAGATCTTCATTAAGTTTCAACAGAAATCCAACTGCTGGACTAGGCACCTAGATTTGGCTCTTAAGCCTGGCCACCACTGGAAGCTTTAAAACTACCAACCTACCTACTTAGAGAGCTTTCCTGGTGGCTCAGCGGTAAAGAATCCACCTGCAATGCAGGAGACTCAGGTTCGATCCCTGGGTCAGGAAGATCCCCTAGAGAAGGAAATGGCAACCCACAACAGTATTCTTGCCTGGAAAAATCCCTTGGGAGGAGGAGCTTGGTGGGCTGCAGTCCACAGGGTCGCACAGAGTTGGACATGATTTAGCGACTAAACCACCACCACCACCTACCTAGCACAGTCAAATCAGAAGTTCTGGTCTCTGGGCTTGGGGAAAACTCCCCAGGGGATTCCAGTGTGCAGCCGAGGTTTGCAACTGGCTCATCGCAGAATTTCCCTTCAGAGAATATTCAGCCTCAGCCACAGGGACCCCACCCCCGCAGCATCCTCCCTATCATTAGGGGAACATTTAGTCACATTCAAAGAGCGCTGGCTCCCATAGGGGTTAACCAGAAAGAACTCTAATTTCTACTCACTGTCATTCCCCTGGGTCATTACCATGGCAGTTCAGACAGACTAAAAGCAAGGAATTTGGGTAAATGGCTTCACCCAACAGCAGCCAGTTGGAGGCAAAGCCCTCAAAGCCCCGGGAAAATAATCATTTCCCGAGAAGAAACAGGAAAGTCTTTTCAAACAGAAGGGGGAAAGCCAGGAAAAGGGCCCCCAGTGGAGTGATCAGGGACCAGAGCAATGGATGGCAGGCAGAAAAAGGCAGACCCTTCTGCCTATGACAGTCATTTATCCCTTTAAGACACTGTGTACCATTAATCGTTTAAAGGACAGAATGTTCACCTATTAGGAAAAGACACTGATGAAAAACACAGCAGTCCAGGGCCAATCTGGGCAGGGCAATGAAACAGCTGCTCCGTTCTAGTTCCTGTCTTCAACAGGAGGTGCCTTCAAGAAAACCACTGAAAACGTACCTCATGGTAGTTTTCCTAAGTGACTAAGTGGATATGTCCCGTCTTACTAATCACTTCTGACTTCTCCCCTACAACTCAGCACTGAGGCTGTCCAGGGACCAGTCACATTGCCAGGCTTTGGAGAGAAGGTAAGCAGGCAGGGTGGGGGGAGTGATGGAATGCAGGGGGGGGGGGTTTCCAACTGTGCTTCCCCAAGCCCTAGGATTTCCCAGAGGCAGAGGAGCTGCCAAGACGGAGGGGAAGGAAGGAGTGGAAGAGGATCTGGGCTCTCTCATGGCCCACCAGTAAGCAACAGCTGCCCTCTTTCATCAGTCTCACTTGCCACGTAGGGGCTCTCATGTCAGATTTCACATGAGAGGAGAACAATACTAAAGATCCCAAGAGAAGAAGGAGCCAAGGGGTCAAGGCTTTGGTCCAGACTCATGCTGGTGTTTATCAGGCAGCCAGCATGGGCAGCTTCCATGGATGCTGCAGGTCATACAGTAATGGATAGCGCCAGATCCATGCACTCTGGAAATCTCTGCCCAGCTCACTCAGCCAGCACAGGGAACAAGGGTCTCCTTGGACACATATGTGTCAGGCAGGCTCTTATCTAGCCATGCAGAACCCTGAGCCCATGCAATGCTGACTGTCGGAAGCCTGTCCCTCTCATCAAAGGTCAGGAAGACCTTGCTGAAGTTGATCACGGGCATATTCCCAACCACACCCCCTAGTTCTAGCTGTCACTCTGGGCAACAAGACTAACAGGACATTCCCAACCATCAGGATATCCTGCTTCATGGAAAGTCAGAGAATAGGCTCTAGGAGCAACCAGTAATGGACTCTCCACCCTCTGTGTACAGGAGTTAGACCTGATCACGTAGGATGGAGATGCCTTCTTAAGAGATGAATGTCACCCTTCTGTGGCCTGGGGTGACTCCTAAAGCTGTAACTGCCAGCTCTCAGGGCCAGAGGCCAGGCAACACATCCTGAATAGGTTAGGGTAAATGCCACAATGTCCATGAAATAGGGTCTAGGGACCCAAACAGAACTGTCTCTGCTGCCAAAACGGCCTCCATGTGTGTGTGCTCAGTTATATCTAACTCTTTGTGATCCTATGGATTGCAGCCCACCAGGCTCATCTGTCCATGGGATTTTCCAGGCAAGAAGACTGTAGTGGGTTGCCATTTCCTTCTCCAGGGGATCTTCCTGACTCAGGGATAGAACCCAGACCTCCTGCATTGCAGGCAGATTCTTTACTGTCTGAGTCACCANAGATCTTCCTGACTCAGAGATCGAACTCAGGTCTTCTGCATTGCACGCAGATTCTTTACCTTCTGAGCCACCAGGGAAGCCATAGAAATATATGAGATCACACTCAAATAGAAAGTACTAGAAAGGGAAAATTAAACTTTGGGCTTCTGATTGCTGGACCTCTCCCTGCCCTGCCTGCTCTGTTCTTTGCAATTTCACCCTCTGGAACATGCTCCAGTTTCTCCCAGCTGAGAGAAAGAGAGAGAGGAGCTGAGACAGACCATATGAATGCTTGCCTTAAAAATCTCTGATTCTATGTTATTACCAGGCCCCTTTGGTTTTTCTCGCACAGGCTTTCCACAGGGAAGGATTCCAGGTCTGACCTATCATTAGAGGGAGATTAGGTCATAAACACTATTGACTCAACCTAAAGACAGTAGGGTTTCCTCGGGAAAACCAGCACAGCAGGTGGTCCACAGGGCTGGGCCTGGCGGTCCATATCCCAGCTACCCTCTGCCTTCAGCATCCCCTCTCATCCCACGCTGTACCATCTTCATCTCTCACCCACCTGACTCCAAGTCATGTGCATGAGTATTAAGTCACTTCAGTCATGTCTGACTCTGTGCGATCCTAGGAACTGCAGACTGCCAGGATCCTCTGTCCATGGGATTCTGCAAAGTCCTACCAGCACCCTACTAGGCACCAGCTAAACAAAACCTTCCAGGACACCAAGGACAGCACCCGAAGGAGGAGACCCTTTTCAGTGACCTGAGCTCAGCCCCATCCCATTTCCTAAGTTTCTGAAGGGCATCCAGTTACCAGATCTACTCACTCCAGGTCACAGCACTGGAATCCCCCTCCTTTGGCAAAGAGGCCAGGATACAGCAGAGAACTGAGAGCAGAAGGCACCTCTAGCTTTTAGGAAACCTTGGAAGATCTTCATTAAGTTTCAACAGAAATCCAACTGCTGGACTAGGCACCTAGATTTGGCTCTTAAGCCTGGCCACCACTGGAAGCTTTAAAACTACCAACCTACCTACTTAGAGAGCTTTCCTGGTGGCTCAGCGGTAAAGAATCCACCTGCAATGCAGGAGACTCAGGTTCGATCCCTGGGTCAGGAAGATCCCCTGGAGAAGGAAATGGCAACCCACAACAGTATTCTTGCCTGGAAAAATCCCTTGGGAGGAGGAGCTTGGTGGGCTGCAGTCCACAGGGTCGCACAGAGTTGGACATGATTTAGCGACTAAACCACCACCACCACCTACCTAGCACAGTCAAATCAGAAGTTCTGGTCTCTGGGCTTGGGGAAAACTCCCCAGGGGATTCCAGTGTGCAGCCGAGGTTTGCAACTGGCTCATCGCAGAATTTCCCTTCAGAGAATATTCAGCCTCAGCCACAGGGACCCCACCCCCGCAGCATCCTCCCTATCATTAGGGGAACATTTAGTCACATTCAAAGAGCGCTGGCTCCCATAGGGGTTAACCAGAAAGAACTCTAATTTCTACTCACTGTCATTCCCCTGGGTCATTACCATGGCAGTTCAGACAGACTAAAAGCAAGGAATTTGGGTAAATGGCTTCACCCAACAGCAGCCAGTTGGAGGCAAAGCCCTCAAAGCCCCGGGAAAATAATCATTTCCCGAGAAGAAACAGGAAAAGTCTTTTCAAACAGAAGGGGGAAAGCCAGGAAAAGGGCCCCCAGTGGAGTGATCAGGGACCAGAGCAATGGATGGCAGGCAGAAAAAGGCAGACCCTTCTGCCTATGACAGTCATTTATCCCTTTAAGACACTGTGTACCATTAATCGTTTAAAGGACAGAATGTTCACCTATTAGGAAAAGACACTGATGAAAAACACAGCAGTCCAGGGCCAATCTGGGCAGGGCAATGAAACAGCTGCTCCGTTCTAGTTCCTGTCTTCAACAGGAGGTGCCTTCAAGAAAACCACTGAAAACGTACCTCATGGTAGTTTTCCTAAGTGACTAAGTGGATACGTCCCGTCTTACTAATCACTTCTGACTTCTCCCCTACAACTCAGCACTGAGGCTGTCCAGGGACCAGTCACATTGCCAGGCTTTGGAGAGAAGGTAAGCAGGCAGGGTGGGGGAGTGATGGAATGCAGGGGGGGGTGGTTTCCAACTGTGCTTCCCCAAGCCCTAGGATTTCCCAGAGGCAGAGGAGCTGCCAAGACGGAGGGGAAGGAAGGAGTGGAAGAGGATCTGGGCTCTCTCATGGCCCACCAGTAAGCAACAGCTGCCCTCTTTCATCAGTCTCACTTGCCACGTAGGGGCTCCCATGTCAGATTTCACATGAGAGGAGAACAATACTAAAGATCCCAAGAGAAGAAGGAGCCAAGGGGTCAAGGCTTTGGTCCAGACTCATGCTGGTGTTTATCAGGCAGCCAGCATGGGCAGCTTCCATGGATGCTGCAGGTCATACAGTAATGGATAGCGCCAGATCCATGCACTCTGGAAATCTCTGCCCAGCTCACTCAGCCAGCACAGGGAACAAGGGTCTCCTTGGACACATATGTGTCAGGCAGGCTCTTATCTAGCCATGCAGAACCCTGAGCCCATGCAATGCTGACTGTCGGAAGCCTGTCCCTCTCATCAAAGGTCAGGAAGACCTTGCTGAAGTTGATCACGGGCATATTCCCAACCACACCCCCTAGTTCTAGCTGTCACTCTGGGCAACAAGACTAACAGGACATTCCCAACCATCAGGATATCCTGCTTCATGGAAAGTCAGAGAATAGGCTCTAGGAGCAACCAGTAATGGACTCTCCACCCTCTGTGTACAGGAGTTAGACCTGATCACGTAGGATGGAGATGCCTTCTTAAGAGATGAATGTCACCCTTCTGTGGCCTGGGGTGACTCCTAAAGCTGTAACTGCCAGCTCTCAGGGCCAGAGGCCAGGCAACACATACTGAATAGGTTAGGGTAAATGCCACAATGTCCATGAAATAGGGTCTAGGGACCCAAACAGAACTGTCTCTGCTGCCAAAACGGCCTCCATGTGTGTGTGCTCAGTTATATCTAACTCTTTGTGATCCTATGGATTGCAGCCCACCAGGCTCATCTGTCCATGGGATTTTCCAGGCAAGAAGACTGTAGTGGGTTGCCATTTCCTTCTCCAGGGGATCTTCCTGACTCAGGGATAGAACCCAGACCTCCTGCATTGCAGGCAGATTCTTTACTGTCTGAGTCACCAGGGAATATTTGTATGTTAAAGTGCAATTATTTTGGATACACTATTGTTGTTCAGTCGAACAGTTGTGTCCAACTTTTTGTGACCCCAAAGATTGTAGCCCGCCAGGCTCCTCTGTCCATGGGATTGCCCAGGCAAGAATACCAGAGTGGGCTGCCATTTCCTCCTCCAGGGGATCTTCCCAACCCAGGGATCAAACTCACGTCTCCTGTATCTCCTGCACTGGTAGGTGGATTCTTTACCACTGAGCCACCTGGTAAACTCCCAGAAGGTGCTAACAGACTCTAAATCCCAGTGGGCTATGAGCTCAACTCCTGAATGGCCTCCTTCACAAGAACTATGGATGTGTGTGCTAGCCCTTCAGGAAGTGGGGTCTACATTCTAAAAGGCTTCATCTTTTTCACTCTCTTCCTCTGCTCTGTTTGGCACCAGGTATTAGGTGGTCAGGCCAAAATATCCCAGGGAGTGTATGGGTTCTTCAAGTTCCAGCCATTCATGGCCAAGATTTGCACAGTGACACCTGAGCTGGCCCCATTCCGTGGCGTCGGCTTGCAGAAGGCACTCATGTCCATAGGTGAAATGTACACTTCCACCCACGTGGGGCTTGGGGGGATGCGAGGCGGAGCGGACAGAAAAGAACCCACGCCCACAGCCCATCAGATAATGTGGCTTTCTAACTGCCAGCCCACAGGCAGATGTTGTGGGGACAACTCAGGTCCTGGACTCAGAGACTTTCGTCTGATGTGGTTGGGTTTTCCTGTAAGCACTTTCTAACCCAAGTCAAATGAAATGATGCAAAGGGAATAATCAAAATACGGATTACAGACGCATTCATATTCCAGTGCATGTGTGTGTTCACATACGGACCCGTTAGAGGCAGGGAGCAAACCCAGGCTCCACGTGGATGAAGAAATGACAAGCAGTGGATGTGCCCCAGGGACGCTCCGAGCCACATCTGTCCAGGAAGGCCCTTCACCTTGACGTAGGCCTTCTGCCTCCACCAGCACGGCTCTCTAGGAAGAGCTAGATAAGCCAAGGGGCTCCAGAGATGACTGCTGAGTCCTCCGTGGTGCTCAGGGACCACCCTGTGCACTCAGAGAGCAAGCTCCTTCATGAGAGGACCAGCATCCCCACTTCCTTCCAAAAGATGGAAGGAGCGCTCCCCATTCATGACCTCAGGCTGATGCTCAGGCTCTGGGTTTTCCCTCCCACTTCCCTCCCCCAACCATTCCAACAGTTGATTGGACCGCAGAGGCCAGAGGCAGGCGACAGAAATGAGGGGAGTGCCAAAGAGACAGCTGCTTCGGTGGAAATGAACACAACCAGTGAACATTGTTAACACAAGACGCGTAAACCCTCCTCCCCAGCCCCAGGAGTCTCAGTCCACTGGCATGACACTCAGATGGAGCAGGAAACCAAGTCCCATGAGCAAATAAGCTCATCCTATCATTCATTCATTCATTCATTCAGCCACACGTCAGTGGAACAAGTGTCTCAGGAGTAAGACACTGCTGGGGGCGGTTGGTGGCGGGAGATGAAGATGAAAGAGACAGGGCTTCCCTGGTGGTCCAGTGGTTAGGACTCCACTTGCCAATAGAGGGAACACAGATTCCATCTCTGGTCCAGGAAGATCCTACATGCCGCAGAACAACTAAGCCGATGTGCCACAATTACTAAGCCTGGGCTCTAGAGCCCGAGAGATGCAACAAGAGAAGCAACCACAATGAGAAGCCTGTTTGCAGCAACAAAGACCCAGAGCGGCCAAAAATAAATTAATTTATTAATTTTTATACAGACAAAAGAAGCAGAAGAGCCACGATCAAACCGTAACACAGAACAAACATCCCGAGGACTAAGGCAAGATCTTTAGCCATCTAGAGTCTGCAGATCTGGCATGGACTTCCAAGAGCCCAACTTTCCAACAGCTCCCCAAGCTCACGTGACAATCACCAGATTCAAATACAGATTCACAGGTCCCCTCAGACCCTCCAGGTCAAGAGGCTGGGTAGGGCTCAGGAAGCTGAATGTTTTAAGAGGCACCCCAGTCACATCAGGGGTCAGTCTGCTGACCACACTTAGAGAAGCCCCGCTCCCACCAAGTGGTCAGGTCAGTCCTCCTGCAGTTGGAGCCTCTCTCCTCTGGCTCTGTAGAGAATAGGGATCCAGAGGGTGTCTCTGTGAGATGGGAGGTTTCTGGTACCTGATGTGAGATGGAACAACAATAACCACCACAGCTGAGGGCGAACTGAGGGCCGGGTCCTATTCTGTCAATCTCTGTGACAATTATCCCCATTTTGCAGATCAGGCTTAAAGCAGAGGTCACACAGGTGGCGGGTGGTGGGGCCACAGCTGCAGGTACGCACTCCCATACCCGTAACCTGCACTGGCGAATGGGGCGAGTGTCCCGCCCTCTGGCCTCCGTCTTCCCCTCTGCAATATGGAGACAACTGCTCTTGCCTGCTTCCTAAAGACTCTGGGGTCTGAACAGCTCTGACAGTCACAGAGCCCCCAGGATGCCAGCAGCACTTTCAACAAACAGCACCCTTGCCACCTCCATGACCCCTCAGCTGGTCTGGATGCCGCCTACAGGGTATGTGTCTAGAGCCTTTGCCCACCCATCACCAGACCAAAAGGGCAAAGGACGTTCCCTCTGCCCCACATGGAGGGCCCTGACAAAGATTTCATTGTACATTTCTCAATGACAGCCTCTGTTTCATGGCAATAATATTATTGTCTGCCACTGGCGTGTCACCTCCATTTCCAAACTGGCACTATCTGGCTGCATTCTGCACTGTAGGCTGGGCCTTACAGACAGAAATGGAGCCTCCAGGTCCCCTGACCTGAGAAACGCACAGCAGGTAGCAGGTGGAGACACACCCAGTAACGGGTCTCGGAGCAGCGCAGAAAGATGGGAGAGAGGGTTACGGGGAGCATGGCACCAGCTTCCTTCAACGGCTTATTTCTATGTTTTCACTTGAAACTCTTCAAAGCGTCCGAAGTATTTAGTGCTGACCTCAATATTCATTAAAGAATCTACAATCTCATTGAAAGAGCAGGTCACGGGTACCAACGAAGTCTCGCTAAGCTAGCTATTATTCCTCTTTGCAAGGCTCCTCTCTGCAGCACACTCTAGCCACTCACTCACTTGAAGCAATACAGAATGCATAATCGGCAAACAAAAGAAAAAAAAAAAAGCTGATTTCCTCATCTGTATTATTTCCACGCGTCTCCCAAGGGAAGGGCAGGCAGTGGTAATTCTATACAGGTCAGTAACCACGGGTGGGCACTTGCAGGAGCAGTTAATATTTCTCTAAGGACATACAAGCAGTGGAGTTTGGAGTGTGACAACTTGGGGCCACATTCCCACCACCTCTGCTTACTTTCATTCTTTGAGATTCACTCATTAAATCTCCCCACTTTTTAACTGCGCCAGCAATTCTGCCTTAAAAGATGCTTGCATTCTGCCCAACTGAGTCGGGCAGGCAGTCAGATTTTTTCCCCCTTCTTTGCTCCGATGAACAATAAGGCCATCTGCTGATTATTCTGGGCCTGTGGTCCAGGAAGCAAGACTCTGGAGACATCCCACATCCCTCCACAGAAGGAACCCACCTGAGCACGGAAAGACGCTCACAGCTGCTGAGAAAGAAGGCCAAAGGGAAGGTCAGGGTGTCAGGAGGAAGGGATGTGCTCATGAGTGAAGGCGGGTGGGNAAAGTCTCGCTAAGCTAGCTATTATTCCTCTTTGCAAGGCTCCTCTCTGCAGCACACTCTAGCCACTCACTCACTTGAAGCAATACAGAATGCATAATCGGCAAACAAAAGAAAAAAAAAAAAGCTGATTTCCTCATCTGTATTATTTCCACGCGTCTCCCAAGGGAAGGGCAGGCAGTGGTAATTCTATACAGGTCAGTAACCACGGGTGGGCACTTGCAGGAGCAGTTAATATTTCTCTAAGGACATACAAGCAGTGGAGTTTGGAGTGTGACAACTTGGGGCCACATTCCCACCACCTCTGCTTACTTTCATTCTTTGAGATTCACTCATTAAATCTCCCCACTTTTTAACTGCGCCAGCAATTCTGCCTTAAAAGATGCTTGCATTCTGCCCAACTGAGTCGGGCAGGCAGTCAGATTTTTTCCCCCTTCTTTGCTCCGATGAACAATAAGGCCATCTGCTGATTATTCTGGGCCTGTGGTCCAGGAAGCAAGACTCTGGAGACATCCCACATCCCTCCACAGAAGGAACCCACCTGAGCACGGAAAGACGCTCACAGCTGCTGAGAAAGAAGGCCAAAGGGAAGGTCAGGGTGTCAGGAGGAAGGGATGTGCTCATGAGTGAAGGCGGGTGGGGGACGGAAGGCAGAAAGAGACAAGAGGACTTCCCTGGTGGTCCAGTGACTAAGACTCTGCGTTTCTACTGCAGGGGCAAGGGTTCAGCCCTGGTCGGGGAACTAAGATCCCACATGCCACACAGCATGGCCAAAGAAAGAAAAGGACAAGAAGCAGGAGAGAAACCAAAGAATGGATCAAGTGAGAGGGGTGAAGAGGTAGAATCAAGAAAGCAGGACGGAGTCTTTCAAGTAAGTCGGAGAAAAAGCAGAGCGTTGACGGACCTGTGGAGCAAAGTGCAAGTGATTAGAGGCAAACTCCGTCTCTGAGCTCAGTGAGTTGCCAAATGTGGGAGCTGGGAAGGACATCCAGGGTCCTCTAGTGCAAATCCTTTACTGTGCAGACGAGCAGCCGCAAGAACTGAGGTGATTCACCCAAAGGTCACACAGCAAGTTGGTGTGGCAGGTAGACCAGATCTCCAAAATCCTCGGTGAGTATATGTATACCTCCTAAGGCTGCCCTTTGGCCCAGTGATAGACATCACTGATCACTCCCTTGAAGTGAAATGAAAGTCACTCAGTCGTGTCCGACTCTGTGACCCCATGGACTGTAGCCTGCAGGCTCCTCTGTCCATGGAATTGTCCAGAATACTGGAGTGGGTTGCCATGCCCTCCTCCAAGGGATCTTTGCAACCTGAGTCTTCTGCATTGCAGGCAGATTCTTTATCATCTGAGCCACTGGGTAACCATTATTTGTGACTTACTAACAATCTGTGACCAAGGCAGGAGCCTACAGGGCCCCAACAGGGACTCCAAACTGAGGCAGATTATAACCTAGACTTGGTCTTCCAGGCTGACACCCAAGGAGTCTGTTTCTCTAAGGTCCAGTGTGGCTCTGCAGCCCACCCTGGAGGAGGTGTGGAAATTCCCACTGGTGCCGATGAGTCCTAACAGACACCACTGACAAAGCAGCAGGCATCCACACTAGGCCACTGTCCCAAAGTGTGTGTGGACACCACCCGCAACCACGAGAATGGTAGCCTCTAGGTTAAGAGGTAACATGTGCAGTAAAAAAAAAAAGCTTTTTCTAGTCAGTGATGACACCCAGAAAACCAGAAAGGACACAAGAAGGTGAATGCTTGATTTAAAAAGTCAAAGAGCTCAGACTAGAAGGGGCTGGCAGTGTTCTGACAGGTGATAGGGAGGACAAGAGGAAGCTCAGAAACAGACCTTGTAATTACACATTAAAAAGAGCATCAATTCAAAAAGTAACCAGTAAGATAGGTTTTTCTAGAGCATAAAGCACTAAGTTCTTTCCACGTTGACCCTCTTTTAAACTGAACTATAAGGTTTTAAGACAGACTGTATATTGGGTTTCACTCCTGGATAAAATCTTTAAAAAAATAAAATAAAATAAAATAATGCCAACTGCAGCAACACGGATGGACCTAGAGATAGATGACCATACTAAGTGAAGAAAGTCAGACGGAGGAAGATAAACATCATATGATATGCTTATATGTGGAATCTAAAAGCTGATACAAATGAACTCACTTGTAAAATACAGACTTACAGACATAGAAAACAAATTTATGGTTACCAAAGAGGAAAGGAGCAGGGGGAGGGAAAAACTACTAGTTTGACATTCAGAGATACACACTACTATATATATATTAATAAACAGATAAACAAGGACTGACTGTATAACAGGAAACTATATTTACTATTGTGCAACCACAATAAACTGTGGAAAATTCTGAGAGACATGGGAATACCAGACCACCTGACCTGCCTCTTGAGAAATCTGTATGCAGGTCAGGAAGCAACAGTTAGAACTGGACTTGGAACAACAGACTGGTTCCAAATAGGAAAAGGAGTATGTCAAGGCTGTATACTGTCACCCTGCTTATTTAACTTCTATGCAGATTACATGAGAAACGCTGGACTGGAAGAAACACAAGCTGGAATCAAGATTGACAGGAGAAATATCAATCACCTCAGATATGCAGAAGACACCATCCTTGTGGCAGAAAGTGAAGAGGAACTAAAAAGCCTCTTGATGGAAGTAAAAGAGGAGAGTAAAAAAGTTGGCTTAAAGCTCAACATTCAGAAAACGAAGATCATGGCATCTGGTCCCATCACTTCATGGGAAATAGATGGGGAAACAGTGGAAACAGTATCAGACTTTATTTTTGGGAGCTCCAAAATCACTGCAGATGGTGATTGCAGCCATGAAATTAAAAGACGCTTACTCTTTGGAAGAGAAGTTATGACCAACCTAGATAGCATATTCAAAAGCAGAGACATTACTTTGCCGACTAAAGTCCATCTAGTCAAGGCTATGATTTTTCCAATAGTCATGTATGGATGTGAGAGTTGGACTGTAAAGAAGGCTGAGCACTGAAGAATTGATGCTTTTGAACTGTGGTGTTGGAGAAGACTCTTGAGAGTCCCTTGGATCACAANTTGAAGTGAAATGAAAGTCACTCAGTCGTGTCCGACTCTGTGACCCCATGGACTGTAGCCTGCAGGCTCCTCTGTCCATGGAATTGTCCAGAATACTGGAGTGGGTTGCCATGCCCTCCTCCAAGGGATCTTTGCAACCTGAGTCTTCTGCATTGCAGGCAGATTCTTTATCATCTGAGCCACTGGGTAACCATTATTTGTGACTTACTAACAATCTGTGACCAAGGCAGGAGCCTACAGGGCCCCAACAGGGACTCCAAACTGAGGCAGATTATAACCTAGACTTGGTCTTCCAGGCTGACACCCAAGGAGTCTGTTTCTCTAAGGTCCAGTGTGGCTCTGCAGCCCACCCTGGAGGAGGTGTGGAAATTCCCACTGGTGCCGATGAGTCCTAACAGACACCACTGACAAAGCAGCAGGCATCCACACTAGGCCACTGTCCCAAAGTGTGTGTGGACACCACCCGCAACCACGAGAATGGTAGCCTCTAGGTTAAGAGGTAACATGTGCAGTAAAAAAAAAAAGCTTTTTCTAGTCAGTGATGACACCCAGAAAACCAGAAAGGACACAAGAAGGTGAATGCTTGATTTAAAAAGTCAAAGAGCTCAGACTAGAAGGGGCTGGCAGTGTTCTGACAGGTGATAGGGAGGACAAGAGGAAGCTCAGAAACAGACCTTGTAATTACACATTAAAAAGAGCATCAATTCAAAAAGTAACCAGTAAGATAGGTTTTTCTAGAGCATAAAGCACTAAGTTCTTTCCACGTTGACCCTCTTTTAAACTGAACTATAAGGTTTTAAGACAGACTGTATATTGGGTTTCACTCCTGGATAAAATCTTTAAAAAAATAAAATAAAATAAAATAATGCCAACTGCAGCAACACGGATGGACCTAGAGATAGATGACCATACTAAGTGAAGAAAGTCAGACGGAGGAAGATAAACATCATATGATATGCTTATATGTGGAATCTAAAAGCTGATACAAATGAACTCACTTGTAAAATACAGACTTACAGACATAGAAAACAAATTTATGGTTACCAAAGAGGAAAGGAGCAGGGGGAGGGAAAAACTACTAGTTTGACATTCAGAGATACACACTACTATATATATATTAATAAACAGATAAACAAGGACTGACTGTATAACAGGAAACTATATTTACTATTGTGCAACCACAATAAACTGTGGAAAATTCTGAGAGACATGGGAATACCAGACCACCTGACCTGCCTCTTGAGAAATCTGTATGCAGGTCAGGAAGCAACAGTTAGAACTGGACTTGGAACAACAGACTGGTTCCAAATAGGAAAAGGAGTATGTCAAGGCTGTATACTGTCACCCTGCTTATTTAACTTCTATGCAGATTACATGAGAAACGCTGGACTGGAAGAAACACAAGCTGGAATCAAGATTGACAGGAGAAATATCAATCACCTCAGATATGCAGAAGACACCATCCTTGTGGCAGAAAGTGAAGAGGAACTAAAAAGCCTCTTGATGGAAGTAAAAGAGGAGAGTAAAAAAGTTGGCTTAAAGCTCAACATTCAGAAAACGAAGATCATGGCATCTGGTCCCATCACTTCATGGGAAATAGATGGGGAAACAGTGGAAACAGTATCAGACTTTATTTTTGGGAGCTCCAAAATCACTGCAGATGGTGATTGCAGCCATGAAATTAAAAGACGCTTACTCTTTGGAAGAGAAGTTATGACCAACCTAGATAGCATATTCAAAAGCAGAGACATTACTTTGCCGACTAAAGTCCATCTAGTCAAGGCTATGATTTTTCCAATAGTCATGTATGGATGTGAGAGTTGGACTGTAAAGAAGGCTGAGCACTGAAGAATTGATGCTTTTGAACTGTGGTGTTGGAGAAGACTCTTGAGAGTCCCTTGGATCACAAGGAGGTCCAACCAGTCCATTCTGAAGGAGATCAACCCTGGGATTTCTTTGGAAGGAATGATGCTAAAGCTGAAACTCCAGTACTTTGGCCACCTCATGTGAAGAGTTGACTCATTGGAAAGGACTCTGATGCTGGGAGGGATTTGGAGCAGGAGAAGAAGGGGATGAAAGAGGATGAGATGGCTGGATGGCATCACTGACTCGATGGGCATGAGTCTGAGTGAACTCCGGGAGATGGTGATGGACAGGGAGGCCTGGCGTGCTGCGATTTATGGGGTCGCAAAGAGTTGGACACGACTGAGCAACTGAACTAAACTGAACAGCTATAATAGAAAAGAATCTGAAAAAGAATAGACATATACTGATATATAACTGAATCACTTTGCTGAAACTAACACAAGTAACACCTGAAACTAACACAACTTTGTAAATCAACTACACTTCAATAAACAAATAAAAATTTTAAAATATGTGTCTAGTGGGTCACTGTACAACTTGCCTACCTTCTCAAAATCAAAATGATATTTATCAAAAGGACAGTAAGCAGGCATGCTGGAAACTGACCATTCACAAACAAACACTTCACATTTGTTAGGAAATATACTTTAGATTTGGCTGACTGAAAAGCATACATCTTACAGAGCAATATTCATGGGGCATCAAGGTGTTCATGGCAGAACAATCTTCATATCTTAACAACTGATAATTGCAGGTGCTTCTCTGAGCAGGACTGCCCAACTCCATTTATGTCAAACCCCAAGCAGGAAGTAATCCTTCCATTTGATGTTCTTATCAGTAGAATTAAGTTTCTGGTTCAACAATTCATCTGCTGTACCCTGGCCTTATTCCAAAAAGATACACCCTTTGGGAATTCTTTAAAAGTCAAAATCAAATACTTAGGAGCAAAGGCTCAAAACTGAGAGCCCTGAAGATTACTCCAAGGACTGTTGTTTTCAAAGTGATCACAATCAAATCACATTTTCAGTCTAAGAAAGACAAAAGCTCTAGAATAGAGAAAGCAGGAAGCCACTTTTTTTTTTTTTTATCCTACTGAAATTCTCAAGTTCAACTGAAGAACCTTAGAGCTGGACAGAAAATGAGCCTAAGGCTGGCCTTAGGCCTCATCACTCCCCTTACTTGGAAGACCCATCCACTGTTCAGTTTGGCAACCTTAAGAAGGAAAGATTCAACAACACAGACTCATGTTCACATGATAATGATTCTCAGGCACTAAGAATATTCATTGTAAGCTGTCTTACTGATCATGGTGGTTCCTCCAGCCAGGGCTGCCTTGGTGCCTTGAAAGAAGTCATCAGCAGAGGTCATGCCCTGATCAGGCATCTGGAAGCGGGTATGGACGTCAATCCCTCCAGGGATCACCATTCTGGAATGGGCTTCAATGGTCTTCACCCCTCCTGGCACAATCAGGTTTTCTCCTATTTGCCTAAATAAACAGGGTGGGTAATAATGATGGTAAATGAAATGTCCTAAATCCAACAGCATCTGATAGACATTTTCACCAAGTCCATAAAAATTCCTCCTCTATATTCCAAAGACTTTTCAGATTATTGGTATTGTTATTACTCATAATGTCTGTACCCTACTCCCTACCCACAAGAAGCAATGTAGAGCATACTAGAAAACAAAATTTAAATAAGGCATCAGAGGCCAGTTCAAGGTTTAGTTACCAGAAAACCCATATGATCAAATGATAACAAAGCCCCAAGGTATTTACATAAAATACCACCATACTTTGTAACACACCCAGATGAGTTACTTATCCTATAACAATTTTCTCCAGACCTGCTTTCACTTTACCTTTATTTTCACCATATCCTTTTCAACAAAGGGAAATGAGGATTAAAAGGGTATGGAGTAAAACAAAACAAAGCAAAAATAATATTATTATTATAAAAAGTAAACACTATGATTGAAACTACTTAAAAATATGATTAGCAAGCAACTCAGATAACAGAGGTAGAAAATTATTCATTCGTGATGAATAATGAATATGTATTAATGTATTAATATGCATTAATATTCATTCATGGGTGACATGAATTCGTTTCCCATTTTTTAAAAAAAATACCTCTGCTACATCTTTCTGTCAGTTTTTTGAAAAGGCAAAACTAATCACCAAGGAGTTGGTCAAGTTCTAAAACAAATTAGTGATGACTAAAAATAGCACATGGGCTTATTCACTCTTCCGCCAGAGTCTTACAGACCAGATCATGCTGCTTTCCAGTTGGGGGAAAATGGAACATGAAAGTCATGGTATTTGAGGGCCTGGAGCTGAGACTGTCACAAGCAAACACACATGGAGAAAACATTAAATGTTGTAATGTTAAAACCTCTTTTAGGATCATAAATCAGGGTGTGTTTCCAGGCAACAGACCCATTCACTACACTTTTCCACTCTGGACTGGTTTGTTCCTGGCCCTTGATAAATGCTGCTTATTTAAAAGATGTCATTTGCTACAGTGTTTGTCTTTAAACAGATGTGCTATTTCTCCAGAGCCCTGTGAGCTGTCCCAGTTGGAAGGGCATGAGGATACTGGGATGTTCTCAATGCACTTAACCCTCTAGGGTCCAAAAATACCCTAATTCAATCACTATTCTGTTGTTTTCTCCTTTGAAACATAATACACAGTAAACACAAAGGCAGTCCTATTTGTGTTCATTGACACTTAAAGAAGGAAACCTAAAATTGCCTTGAATGAGGCAGTAATTTGTCTCTGTGGCCTAGTAATTAATTGGGTACCCTCTGGCTCCAACAACTTCGACTCTTGATTAAGAAAGCAGATGTGCCATCATAACAGATGAGGCTATATTTTGCATCTGCGTCC
The DNA here is from genome assembly GCA_006410615.1 of Neotragus moschatus. Classification (NCBI taxonomy): domain Eukaryota; kingdom Metazoa; phylum Chordata; class Mammalia; order Artiodactyla; family Bovidae; genus Neotragus; species Neotragus moschatus. The sequence continues at coordinate 1,012,358 of SJYA01001314.1, read as the reverse complement.
TTTGACTGTCCTACCCTCCCCACACAACAACTACATTCTAGGAACACCTTTAATATAGTCAATGGATCATAACCCAAGTATTTGGCAACAAAAAGACTTTGTGTCACATTGGTTAAAAATAGTCAATTACATAACACGTAAGGAAATGGGTGTGCATCTAACTGTAGCTTTGAATCCCCTAAATCTGAGCTTTCAAATTCACTAATTACCAGCAACCAAGCTGTGTTTAAACAGGTATTAAGTTAGTCTCTCTTTAAAGTCACTAGAGCTGATACTAGGCATCTGAATTGGAGATAATGCTTAGGAACCCTGCAAGGTACCCAAATTTGTCAAGATGATGAGTTACACTTACTTGATCAACCCATCTTCCATGTATATGTCTGCATAGAATGACTGGTCATCATTAACAATTTTACCTCCTTTGATCAGAAGACGATCACTCTGAAACAAAGAAGTAGTAAGGTCATAATGCATTCCTGACCCAAGATAAGACAAATGAGCTAAGAACACTTTGACTGTTCCAAAGGGATGCTCAAAATGAGACAATTTGGGAAAGACTCACTGACCAAGGTGAACCTGTATGTGGCAACCTAGTCATCACTCGATGAGTCAGAACATACTGGCAAAATTCAAAGCTTATCCTAGAGGGAAAAAATCTCTTTCCATTAGACCCAAAAGCAAAAAAGAATTTAAAAAAAAAAAAAAAAAAAAGCCCAACAATCTCTTTAAAGAGCTATTTAAAAACATTGCAGATAAAGAAGACAATTACTTTAAATAGCTTTAGGCTAACATTCATTTTAAAACAAAATACACCTACACGTAGGGGAAGTCAATTCTTGGCGAGGTTTGTGTGGGGGAAAAATTAACCAAAGTCTGTTGTCATGGGATACTCTACACAAACACATTTAGTTCAACCATAGCAAGGTTTCAATTCAATATGTTCTTTATCTTCGTGGTAAATCACGGCAACTGTAGGTGGGGAGAAAATACTTCAATGATGTACCATTTTAACTATTGCTGTTAAGAAAAAGGTAAAGTTTTCAGATAAAGCAGATGAGAAGACAAGTTCTAAAACTCTCACACCATTATTGACTGTACATGTACTTATATTTTAATTGGTGCAAAAAAAATATATGACAAGCAGCCCATAAGTCACAAGAATATGACATAAATGTTACATTATGATTCATCTCTAGAGCAAATGCTGTTGATGGAATCTTATGCTTAAATCCTGTGTCCAACGGCTACACACCTGTATTCCACACAAGGGTTAAATGACTGCCCTTTTAATATGGCCCATTTTAATAATTAACTCAAAATTCAATTAAAAATAATATTCTCATCAAGTGCAATTTATGCTTAGCACTTAACAAAAAGAGAAAATTAAAGCAACTCTTTAAAAATACACGCTGCTTGAGACAGACGGGAAAAGACTTTTACACATAAATGCACACACACTTGGGTTTAAAAGTATTTATTGTTTCTCTAACATAATGAAATTATTTTAATTGTGTACACTGTGGGGGCCTTCGTTCTGCTGTAGACTTTGGAGAGACAGAATAAAGAGGCAGCAACAATTCCTGCATTTACATAAAATAAATGTAAAAACCTTTACAAAATCCTGCCCTGTAAACCATGTCACCCCAGCTGCCAATCAAACCTGTGAGGCCGATGGAGCCAGATTACCATTCCCAGGACACAGATAGAAACTAAGACTCAGAGAGGTCAAACCACTGGCCCAAAGTCACCTGATCCAGTGCATGCACTGTCTACAATGACCTCCCCCACTTCCCCAGTACCCAGCTTTGACAGGATAAATATCTCTGGGGAGGCAAAGAGAAGCCCTGCTCTTCACCACCTGCTCGCTTAGTCACTGCGGTACCTGTCTCAGCCATCATGCGAATCCTGGAGCCAACATCATGTTAAGAAAAAGAGAGAGAGAGAGAAACATCACAGCCCAGCTCACTCGTGTGGCTTCTTACATAAGAGGTTGGCCGTGTTGATGGAGGGAGGGAAACCATGCTATAGGTCCCACTATCCTGCAACCAGATTTTGTTAAAGGATAAAGGGGGCGCTCTTTTGGGGGTGAAAAATCAGTNCCCTGAAACATCCTTTTGTGCCTTGGGGTCGCCAGGAACTTGGGGGCAAGGGAGGAGCATCAACCGCCTGTTGGGGCCAAAAAAGGCTCAGTATAGGGCCCGGGTCTCTTTAATAGTTACTCTCACCTACACGACTTAAGGGAATGAAGCAGGAGACAAGGGGTGGGAGGAGGGCTGGGGAGTACATTTCTATGCTGCCTGCAATTCTGTTGAGAAACTGTTAGGATTAACAGCGCCCAAGGAGCTCAAAGGATGTGCATTGCTATAGACTGGCCCCCCAGTTCACATAATGAAGCCAAAAGCCAGGAGATGAACTGGAGAAGCTGGAGGAATAAAGGAAAGGCGATCTCAAAAAGAAAGGTATCCTGAGTCATGGAGAGAACCACCCAGAATCCGTTTAAAACATGGGGAGTCTTAACTCCCCAGCCAGAGATCCTACCACCCAGGGCTTTTAAGACCTCTCCTCTTGGGCTAGAAATTGAACAGGTTAGGACCCCTTGGCTCTGTCCAAGTCCTTCTCTGATGCTCTTACTTCAGAATCCCTGTAGAAAGAAGAAGCTGAACCACTTGATCGATCACGAGCGGTCTATCAAAGGTTGTCCAGTCAGGTACAATGACTAAAACATCTGGGTTGACCTTGAACTTCTCTACTAGAGATCAAACAATAGACAGAATCCCCACATAATCTATGCCTTCCGGCAACCAGGGAGGGGGGGAGGAAATATATTTAATTGGCTCACACCTGCTCAGCAAAGATTAGCCAGATAAATGCAAAATAATCCTGAAGCTAGGATGGGCTCACGTTTCAAAGTCTCTCTGCACCTGGCCACTTTGGATGGTTATTTGTCTCTCCAGAAGGTGTAAGATGCACCCTGTCACTCCTCTCTCTGTAAATTCTAAAGTCGCAGAAAGAGGCTCTGGGGCACCCAGCAAGCTTCCCAGCTGGTTAATTCACTGCAGTTTCAATTAGCTCTGCATCTTAAAAACTGAAAAAAGGAGCACTTCCCCCTCCAACTCTGCGATGTGCTAAGAGCCAAGTGAGTTGAAGTCAGCAAGTATTGGTGTCAGCCTCAAAGGGTCAAAGTCACAAGTCTGAGAACACAGAATGTACCTTCCTACCCAGAAAACCCACTGTCATTTCCAACGAGGAGTGGGTGAGGGGCAGCAGGGGAATGAGTATCCTATTAAATCATAAGGAAAACATTACTTGACAAACAAGTAAATGTGGGTCAAATTAATTTAAAGCAAAATAACCACCAATGACATTGTTTGTTTATTTTCTTGTTCTATGTTCCTGCTCCCGAATTGCTTGATCGTAAAGGCTTTAACTATATCTTGTTATTTATGAATTTGCCCTTGAATATTTTGCTCCCAAGAGCTTTTATATCCATCTTATTTATATCAGTGTTATTTCTGTATCCACTGATACAAGGTTCCTAAACCTAATGTCAGCGGTAACTGACATTACCGCTCATAAATATCCAGAGATGTGAGGTTTAAATTCATTTGTCTGCTCCGAGTAGAGCCTAAGAGTATTTGGCACATAGAAGGTGCCAAATAGATTTAATTGACCAAGGACAAGAACTGTCAGCAATGTGCATTTCTTACCATACTTAGCACTCAACACAATGCAGAGAAAGAATCGATTTGGGGGAGAATTTTCCACCCACTCTGCATTGATAGACTTGTTAATATACAGTATTTTTACACTGTCTTTGGATGAACACAGTGAAAATTGCCTGTAAAGTTACAAATCGTTGTCCCTGAACCAATATAGTTGAACCGATTCTCAGGCATGATTTTTCTGAATTTTTTTTTAAACTTAAAGCATTATAAGCTAGCCTATTCCACATTCACGATGCCTTCACAGTCTTTGCCTTCCCATTTCCCATAGGCCTCCCCCAGCATCTAGAAAGAGCCAGAAGTGATGTGATTGTTTAGCTGTCATGTCCGACTCTTGGTGACCCCATGGACTATAGTCCACCAGGCTCCTCTGTCCATGGGATGTCCTAGGCAAGAATACTGGAGTGGGTTGCCATTTCCTAGTTCAGGCTATCTTCCCAACCCAGGGATCAAAACTCTGTCTCCTGCATCGGCAGGCAGATTCTATACCGCCTTGCCACCAAGGAAGCCCGAGCAGTGATGGACAGTGGGTTAATGAAATGGTTCTGCTGCAGACATGCTGGTGATCTGGAGGAAGGGAGACCCTGCCTCATGATCCGAGAGCAGCAGGAGCGGTATCCTATATCCAGTGATAACCTACATCCAGGTGGCATGTGTGTGCCCAGTCGCTTCAGTCATGTCCAACTCTTTGGGACCCCAGGGACTGTAGTCCACCAGGCTCCTCTGTCCATGGGATTTCCCAGGCAAGAATACTGGAGTGGGTTGCTGTTTCCTCCTCCAGGGGATCTCCCTGAACCAGGGATCGAACCCACATCTCCTTCATCTCTTGCATTACAGGCAAATTCTTTACCATTGAACCATATCCAAGTGAGCACCAAGTGAAGTCTGAGCTCACAGAGTCTAGGAGCTCTTTCAAGTCTTACTCATCTTTTACCCTAATAAAGAGCCTGACGGAGAAAGAGAGCAAGAAGGATGGGGTACATGGAGTGCTGACTTCCAGTGTGTTTGAGATGTTCTGGTCCTACAACCTGCCACTAACCAGGGGTGGGAGATGAGTCCCAGTCACTCAAGCACTCCAGTGTGACTGGGCTGCTTTCGGTTCCTAGGCAGCAGAGTCCCCTCCTGGACCAGCCCCACCTCTGCTCTCGGTTTCTTCTTCCCCCTTCGGGGAGCAGGGGTAGCCATTTCTGCTTCTGTGACCCCAGCTCCGCGCCTCTGCGGAAGTGAAACCTTCGGGATGTCACCGAGCAGGGAGAGTCCAAATATAAATAGTTGGCAAAGAAGAGACGATTTCAAGCGCTCACTCTGCTGCAGTACAGACGCCAAGGGCAGTGGCCTCGGATGCAGCCTGCTGCTAAGGTTAAAATGAATGCGGTGGTAAGAGGAAGAACTGGAATTCTGCCTTGCCAAAAACTAAGGGCATTGGCTAGGACACTGAGAGGAAAGTGTTGCCTGCTTCTCTGCAGCTGGAATTGAGGCATGATGGGTGTAACCCCACAGGGGCAGTCTGCAGGGTGACAGTTAAGGACCAATGGGCCCGAGCCTGCCCACTGCATTTCCCAGTGGGGGCATCCTTTACCACGGGGAACAGGGTGGGGGCTGATGAGGATCAGAGGGACTGGTCCTCTGAGCCAGATGCTGACTTTGCTGGAACTGGAAGTTGGGGCTGTGAAGGGTCCTGAGGAAGTCCTTACTGTATGCAGAAGAAGCAAGCTGTCGTCCAAATCCTGCAGACATCAGGACACAGAGGAAATTATGCACTTCACAGAATCTAGTAGCTTGTCTACATTGGCTTTCTCTTCTTATCTCCAGTTGGCGCACAATCCTCCCAAATGACCCCCCCGCTTTATCTGCCTAGTACAGCACCCTCTGTGGGACTACACATTTTCCCTGGGGTCCCTCAGTCAGAGCCAAGATAGCGTCTCTCTCTGACCATTGTGCCTCAAGCTCGCCATCTGGTGGTGAATGAGGAGAGTGAGCTGGTCCCCTTGGTCCTTGTCTAGCGTGATGGATGTTGATGACTCAGGACTTGAAAAGGGCCTTGGAGATGCTTATTCCAGCATATCTGGGTCTTAATCACCTAAAGTGATTTTGCCTCTGCGTTTGAACCATCCGGGGCTCCAGCTCAGATGATCTGATTAGAAATTCCAGAGATAAAACCCAGAAAAGTTTTTAAACTAATCTACCTCTGGCCTCTAGACCTAGGGATCCCCAGTCTCTGGGATCTAATGCCTGATGATCTGAGGTGGAGCTGATGTCATGATAAAAAAAATAAAATGCACTGTAAATGTAATGCACTTGAATCATCCCCAAACCACCCCCACCTCCACTGTCCACCCCCACCTCCACTGTGTCCACCCCCACCTCCACTGTCCACAGAAAAGTTGTCTTCCACAAAACCAATCCCTGTTGCCAAAAAAGGTTGGAGACAGCTGGTCTAGACCACTCCTACCCTCCTTTTACAGGAAAGGAAGCTTGGAGAAACATGAACCGAAATGCAATCCCTCCCCAGGACTGCCCCTCCCCAAAGTACATTGATGGTCCTGCTCTTTCTCCAGCAGGAACATCGTATGAAAGAGTCATTAATATCATCATCACCACGATCTTTCTATTTGTTTGTTTTCTAGTAAAACACTGTTATGGGTTTACCAGGTGGAACTACTGGTAAAGAACCCACCTGCCAATGCAGGTAGACGTAAGACATGCCGGCTCGATCCCTGGGTTCGGAAGATCCCCTGGAGAAGGGAATGGCAATCTACTCCAGTATTCTTGCCTGGAGAATCCCATGGACAGAGGAGGCTGGTGGGCTACAGTTTATAGTGTCATAAGAGTCAGACACGACTGGAGCAACTTAGCACTGCAGTCAGCATGGAGGGAAATGACATTCACTGAGCACCTACCAGAGTCTAGATATAAGGACTGGGCGCTTTAAATACATCTTATTCAATCCTACCCCAAATCTTCCTTGGTAAGTCTCCATATCTTTATTTTCTGGATAGGAGTGTAAAGCTCAAAGAAACCTCTTGTTCGAGGCCTGGGTTCACACGAGAGAAACAGAAGGATTGTTGCAATTGTTGTTGGATTGTGTGTAACTGGATTTTTGCACACAGTCTAGGTCTGTGTGGAGACCCCAGTGCTAGTTATCTAAATGATTAAAGTATTTGTTTAGCAGCAACCAGGCCCACCATGAAAGAAAGGAACATAGGTGGTCTGCAGTCTCTTTCTTCACCCCTTTCACAGTCTCTGGCTGCCACTCGAGGCACCGAGAACTTCCATCAGTCAATCAGGACCTGTGTGTGTTAGACTCTTGCCCTTGTCCCCAAATTAATTCTCCATCTCTTTCTTTCTTCATCACCCAATGAGATTCAGCTTCTCTCACCGACCCAGCTTTCCTCTCATTGGAAACAAGACAGATCAACACCAGAGTTTAAGTGAACAAAGAACCCACACTGCACTGCCCCTGGGCTGAAAGGGGAAGAGCCTGATTGGCTGCTTCCATAAATAAAATGCTGTCACTTCTCTTTTGCAGACTTCCCTGGGTTCTGCCGCCCTACCCCCATGGGCAGCCCCTGGTTTCTGCCTGTTTCCTCCTCTTCTCCCATTCACAGCAGAGCTGGCTCCTCCTGACCCTCCAATACTCTCCGGAGGAGGCTGAGAACCGACTTGTGGGCACAGCGGGAGAAGGAGAGCGTGGGACGGACAGAGAGAGTAGTGCTGACATATATACACTACCATGTGTAAGAGAGATGGCTGGTGGAAAGCTGCTGTAGAGCCCAGGGAGCTCAGCTCGGTGCTCTGGGAGGACCTAGAGGGGTGGGATGGGGGTGGGGGCAGGAGGGAAGCTCAAGAAGGAGAGGATATATGTATATACATATAGCTGGTTTGCTTCATTATACTGCAGAGAGTAACACAACATCGTATAGCAAATATCCTCCAATTAAAAAAATTTTTTCTAACTCTCTCTGCAGGAAGCTCCTTCCTGCCCACCCTGTCTGAAGTCAGCCCACAGTCCCCACTCTTCCCTGTCTTAGTATCGTCTCCTCAGCACCAGTGACCACAAAGTTGGAAGTATTTTGTGTATTCATGTACTTCCCTCTCACCTGCAAACTAAGGGGCCTTATTCTCCACCCCACCCAGCACAGACCTCACAATACTCAATAACACACAAGTTGAATGAGCAAACCAATGGCACACCCTTCCCAGCAACGGCCTTGTGCTGGTGTCCTCTGGCCACTCTGTCCTGCTGAGCCAGCCTGCAGTCTGAGTGACAACCTCTCCTACCCTGATGTGAACCCCAGGTTTTTAAAATGTCAGATGGAGAGGGACTCCCCTGGTGGCCCAGCGATTAAGACGGCATGCTTCCAATGCAGGGGGCACAAGTTTGATCCCTGGTCTGGGAACTAAGATCTCACCCACATGCTTTGAGTTTGTCACAGAAAATCATAATATAATATAATAATATACTATATGATGCAGGGAACTCAAACCCAGTGCTCTGTGACAACCTAGAGGGGTGGGATGGGGTGAGAAATAGGAAGGAGGCTCAAGAGGGAGGAGACATATGTACACCTATGGCTGATTCATGTAGATGTATGGCAGAAACCAACACAATATAGTAAAGCAATTAACCTCCAATCAAAAATAAATTTTAAAAAAAGATTAGCTAACAAAAAATAGGGTAAAAAATAAAGGCAAATATTTTATTAATTAAAAAATGACATAATCCTTGCAAAATGTGTGTTAGTCACTCAGTTGTGTCAGACTCTGCAATTCCATGGACTGTAAGCCCACCAGGCTCCTCTGTCTGTGGAATTCTCCAGGTGAGAATACTGGAGGGGATTGCCATTCCCTTCTCCAAGTCCTTGCAAAACTTATAAGAAATTCAGTTATGCCAGCAGCATTTTAGAATGACTGTTCATTAAGATATAGGTACTGTCTTTTCTAATAAAATGCCAGGTGGTGAGAATTCATCTCCCTGGGTTGGGTCGTGTGTCTGGGCTCCAGTTATCCACGGCAGAGCAGGCAGAGCCCTTTTCCATGGGGATCTTCCCTCCAAAAGCATTCTGCTGCTCAGGTGTACCTGCAGGCCCGCTGTGGGCACTGCAGTCGGCTTCCCTTCCCAAGTCCACTCATGCTCCCCCACACCCAGAAAATAACAGCAGATCCTCATCAACCCGGGCCCTCCTTGAATCAGAAGCTGTGTCAGTTTCAAAAAGGGCCGAGAAAAACAGAGAACTCTGTGCCCAGAGAGTGTCAGTTTCAGGAGTTTAAGTCTCTTAAAAGAACCCAACCATGTTCACAGACTGAGATCTACTCGCTGATTCAAATACACTCCATGCCTCTTGCCTATTTGCTCAAACAGGTTCCCAAGAGACCTCTTTGGGGTGATCTGTTAGCTTTAGCCTTTGAATTCTTGGACATAGTCCAGTTGGATATTGTAAAGATTTCAAGAAATGCAGAATTTCCCCTTAAACAGATGGCTCTGCCTTCCCTTCTTTCTCTCTCCTCTCCTCGACCCACCCACTGTTTGTTTGGGCCAGAGGTTGGGCTTCCCAGGAGGCACAGTGATAAAGAATCCACCTGCCAGTGCAGGAGATGTGAGTTTGATCCCTGGGATGGGAATATCCCATAGAGGAGGAAATAGTAACCCACTCCAGTATTCTTGCCTGGAGAATTCCATGGACAGAGGTGCCTGGCAGGTTACAGTCCATGGGGTCACAAAGAGTCGGACACGACTGAGCAGCTGAGCACTCACATAAGGGCCAGAGGTTATTATCCACTGTGAGCCAGCCCAAGAAGATCACAAACTCCACACACACAGCCCTTCCTTATGCTACAAGGTGCTGTGCGTGGCGAGGCCATCGGGTGAGGCACATGCACGTGACCAGCTCCAGAAAAGTGTGCCCCTCCAGGCCTGGGCTGGGGGCTCTGTGTCCCCAGAGACTTATGGGTCCCCAGAGACCCATCCAAAGACTTATGAGCACAGCTGGCCTCCCTCCAGAAACAGAGTAGGCCCTCATGAGACAGAAGCGGAAAAGAGAGTCAGCAAAGGAGGAACAGCTGACAGGTGCCGTGCCGCAAGCAGATGCCCCATGGAGGACGTGGGCCTTTAGACCAGATGCTATAATCACGGGCAAGGCTGACTTCATGTGGGCGCTGCAGTCCCACTGGGAGGAACTGGAGAGCTTACTCTGGTGTCTACCCGGCTCAGCNCTGACAGGTGCCGTGCTGCAAGCAGACGCCCCATGGAGGACGTGGGCCTTTAGACCAGATGCTATAATCACGGGCAAGGCTGACTTCATGTGGGCGCTGCAGTCCCACTGGGAGGAACTGGAGAGCTTACTCTGGTGTCTACCCGGCTCAGCGGTTCCCCTCTGTTCCTCCAGAATCAGAAAATGGAGTGAAATTGGTAAAATGGCCACTTCAAAGTGAGTGAGCTGAGAGAGGAAGAAGGTAATCCTGGAGGACTGAGAGAAGGTGGTGTCTTTCCTCTCTCCTCCTGTCTCCTCTCCATCTCAGGCCATGGTGCTCATCTGAGTTGTCACCATCTCTCATAGGCCTAATTCACTGGGACCCTGTGATTCGGTCCTGAAGTCAGAGTACTTTTACAAAAGTGCAAAGTTGGCCGTGTCATTTACGCTTCTGCTTATCATGTTGGAATTGCTCACAGTCTCTGTGGGATAAGACCCATAACGCTTAGCATCACATCCATGGCCTGTGACTACCCAGCCTCTGCTTCTGCCCTCGCCTTCCTCGGCATGCTCCACAATCCTAGTGCTCACCTCATGCTCCACACTAAACCCTTCACTTCCCTTGCATACAGCCTCAGTGTCTTTACTACCATCTGTGTCTCTCCAAATATACCCATCCCCTTGCTGACCCCTCACACCATCACCCATTCTGGGCATCCATTCCTGAGTAGAACTGACCACTCCTTCTGTTATACAGTACAGACGTCTCACAACGCACCTGAAACAGTTTCCTCTACCTGTTTATTTACACATTGTCTTCTTCTAGACGATAAGCTTCTTGAGGACAGAGATGACACTCTTTTTTTCAGCACCCATCATAGTATCTTGTGGACAATAAACACGCAGCAAGTTCTGAAAGAACGAATGGGTGGGTAGATGGGTTGGTTATGGATGGATGAGTGGACACATGAATGGATGAAAGGATAGATAGATGGACTGGTGAGTGGATGGATGGAGTGGCAGGAGGGTGAATGATGGATACGTGAATGACTAAGCTCCCTGAACAAATGTCCCAGTAATAACATACAGTTACACTCGGACCTGAGTCTAAAATGAACTTCCACTGCACACAGCTTACAATCAGGCTCTGTCTTAGTGAAAGTGAAGTCACTCAGTCGTGTCCGGCTCTTTGCGACCCCGTGGACTGTAGCCTACCAAGCTCCTTTGTCCATGGGATTTTCCAGGCNAAGCTCCCTGAACAAATGTCCCAGTAATAACATACAGTTACACTCGGACCTGAGTCTAAAATGAACTTCCACTGCACACAGCTTACAATCAGGCTCTGTCTTAGTGAAAGTGAAGTCACTCAGTCGTGTCCGGCTCTTTGCGACCCCGTGGACTGTAGCCTACCAAGCTCCTTTGTCCATGGGATTTTCCAGGCAAGAGTACTGGAGTGGATTGCCATTTCCTTCTCCAGCGGATCATCCCAACCCAGGGATGGAACCCAGGTCTCCCGCATTGTAGACAGACGCTTTACCGTCTGAGCCACCAGGNCCAGGTGAGAATACTGGAGGGGATTGCCATTCCCTTCTCCAAGTCCTTGCAAAACTTATAAGAAATTCAGTTATGCCAGCAGCATTTTAGAATGACTGTTCATTAAGATATAGGTACTGTCTTTTCTAATAAAATGCCAGGTGGTGAGAATTCATCTCCCTGGGTTGGGTCGTGTGTCTGGGCTCCAGTTATCCACGGCAGAGCAGGCAGAGCCCTTTTCCATGGGGATCTTCCCTCCAAAAGCATTCTGCTGCTCAGGTGTACCTGCAGGCCCGCTGTGGGCACTGCAGTCGGCTTCCCTTCCCAAGTCCACTCATGCTCCCCCACACCCAGAAAATAACAGCAGATCCTCATCAACCCGGGCCCTCCTTGAATCAGAAGCTGTGTCAGTTTCAAAAAGGGCCGAGAAAAACAGAGAACTCTGTGCCCAGAGAGTGTCAGTTTCAGGAGTTTAAGTCTCTTAAAAGAACCCAACCATGTTCACAGACTGAGATCTACTCGCTGATTCAAATACACTCCATGCCTCTTGCCTATTTGCTCAAACAGGTTCCCAAGAGACCTCTTTGGGGTGATCTGTTAGCTTTAGCCTTTGAATTCTTGGACATAGTCCAGTTGGATATTGTAAAGATTTCAAGAAATGCAGAATTTCCCCTTAAACAGATGGCTCTGCCTTCCCTTCTTTCTCTCTCCTCTCCTCGACCCACCCACTGTTTGTTTGGGCCAGAGGTTGGGCTTCCCAGGAGGCACAGTGATAAAGAATCCACCTGCCAGTGCAGGAGATGTGAGTTTGATCCCTGGGATGGGAATATCCCATAGAGGAGGAAATAGTAACCCACTCCAGTATTCTTGCCTGGAGAATTCCATGGACAGAGGTGCCTGGCAGGTTACAGTCCATGGGGTCACAAAGAGTCGGACACGACTGAGCAGCTGAGCACTCACATAAGGGCCAGAGGTTATTATCCACTGTGAGCCAGCCCAAGAAGATCACAAACTCCACACACACAGCCCTTCCTTATGCTACAAGGTGCTGTGCGTGGCGAGGCCATCGGGTGAGGCACATGCACGTGACCAGCTCCAGAAAAGTGTGCCCCTCCAGGCCTGGGCTGGGGGCTCTGTGTCCCCAGAGACTTATGGGTCCCCAGAGACCCATCCAAAGACTTATGAGCACAGCTGGCCTCCCTCCAGAAACAGAGTAGGCCCTCATGAGACAGAAGCGGAAAAGAGAGTCAGCAAAGGAGGAACAGCTGACAGGTGCCGTGCCGCAAGCAGATGCCCCATGGAGGACGTGGGCCTTTAGACCAGATGCTATAATCACGGGCAAGGCTGACTTCATGTGGGCGCTGCAGTCCCACTGGGAGGAACTGGAGAGCTTACTCTGGTGTCTACCCGGCTCAGCAGTTCCGCTCTGTTCCTCCAGAATCAGAAAATGGAGTGAAATTGGTAAAATGGCCACTTCAAAGTGAGTGAGCTGAGAGAGGAAGAAGGTAATCCTGGAGGACTGAGAGAAGGTGGTGTCTTTCCTCTCTCCTCCTGTCTCCTCTCCATCTCAGGCCATGGTGCTCATCTGAGTTGTCACCATCTCTCATAGGCCTAATTCACTGAGACCCTGTGATTCGGTCCTGAAGTCAGAGTACTTTTACAAAAGTGCAAAGTTGGCCGTGTCATTTATGCTTCTGCTTATCATGTTGGAATTGCTCACAGTCTCTGTGGGATAAGACCCATAACCCTTAGCATCACATCCACGGCCTGTGACTAGCCCAGCCTCTGCTTCTGCCCTTGCCTTCCTCGGCACGCTCCACAGTCCTAGAGCTCACCTCATGCTCCACACTAAACCCTTCACTTCCCTTGCATACAGCCTCAGTGTCTGTACTCACATCTGTGTCTCTCCAAATACACCCATCCCCTTGCTGACCCCTCACACCATCACCCATTCTGGGCATCCATTCCTGAGTAGAACTGACCACTCCTTCTGTTATACAGTACAGACGTCTCACAATGCACCTGAAACAGTTTCCTCTACCTGTTTCTTTACACATTGTCTTCTCCTAGACGATAAGCTTCTTGAGGACAGAGATGACACTCTTTTTTCAGCACCCATCATAGTATCTTGTAGACAATAAACATGCAGCAAGTTCTGAAAGAACGAATGGGTGGGTAGATGGGTGGGTTATGGATGGATGAGTGGACACATGAATGGATGAAAGGATAGATAGATGGACTGGTGAGTGGATGGATGGAGTGGCAGGAGGGTGAATGATGGATACGTGAATGACTAAGCTCCCTGAACAAATGTCCCAGCAATAACATACAGTCACACTGGGACCTGAGTCTAAAATGAACTTCCACTGCACACAGCTTACAACCAGGCTCTGTCTTAGTGAAAGTGAAGTCGCTCAGTCGTGTCCGACTCTTTGTGACCCCATGGACTGTAGCCTACCAGGGTCCTTCGTCNGCAATAACATACAGTCACACTGGGACCTGAGTCTAAAATGAACTTCCACTGCACACAGCTTACAACCAGGCTCTGTCTTAGTGAAAGTGAAGTCGCTCAGTCGTGTCCGACTCTTTGTGACCCCATGGACTGTAGCCTACCAGGGTCCTTCGTCCATGGGATTTTCCAGGCAATAGTACTGGAGTGGATTGCCATTTCCTTCTCCAGTGGATCGTCCCAACCCAGGGATGGAACCCAGATCTCCTGCATTGTAGACAGACGCTTTACTGTCTGAGCCACCAGGGAAGTGATCCCATCTATTTAGTGAAAGCTGCCAGGAGGACCAATGGGCACTCAAGACAACCATTTTCTCCCAGTAAAGGAGGCTGTGGAACTGTCACTAAGGCTTGGGCAACTTAACCTGCTACCANATCTCTTAAGTCTCCTGCATTGCAGCCGGATTCTTTACCATCTGAGCCACTAAGAAAGCCCATTTTGCACCCTAGAGATGCTCCCACAAATGCCACCCATTGCCACCATTTTGCCTGAAAAGTGACCCAAGAAAGAGCCAAACTCTTTGATGGATGGTACCTGCCCAACTAAACACCAGAGTCAATCTCCACCTGAGTCAATCCCCTTCCATATCCATCCTGTTGCAGGACCTAGGACAGACCACAGCCCCTTCCCACTGCAGGAACCAAGAGTTCTGCCTCAAGGTGTTAGCATAAAACTCCTACTCATCCCAGGGATCGAACCCGGGTCTCCAGCATCGCAGACAGACTATTCACCATCTGAGTCACCAGGGAAGCCTCCCAGTTCCTCACACAGAGGGTGGATGTGATACACTCAGGGTAGAGTGGATAGAAACAGGGCGGAGAGGTGAGAGTCTCCATCCACTCAAGTCCCCATGACTCACAAAGTTACAGCCCTGAGAAGCCTGAGACAATATGAAACTCTGCCTGAATTGTCCTTCTGACCTCCACCCTGGCTGTATGACAATAGCTAATAAATCAACAGCTGTGTGTTTATGTCTAAGAAAGGGAACCACTTCTGACATGACATCACCTTTCATGCTGCTTCCATCCTGATGTTGCCGTCATTGTTCAGTTGCTAAGTTGTACCCGACTCTTTGTGACTCCTTGGACTGTAGCCCACCAGGCTCACCTGTCCATGGGATTTCCCAGGCAAGAATATTGGAGTGGGTAGCCATTCCATCTTTGAGGGGATCTTCCTGACCCAGGGATTGAACCCGAGTCTCTCACATTGCAGACAGATTCTTTACCATCTGAGCCACCAGGGAAGTCCCCAAGGCCCTTCAAGTTCCCCTAAATGAATCCTCAGACATTGTGGAGCAAAGACAATACAATCTTGCTCCATTGTATCCAAATTCCTGACCCACAGAATCCATGAGCATAATAATACCATCCCTCATTTTTGCCATTAAATTTGGGGGTCATTTGTACATAGAAATATCCACCTTGTACAGCTGAAATTAAAGCAATAGATAAAGGCCACATATGGAGAACTTTCTAGGCCATGGAAATACGTTTGGATTTTACTCCATGTTTACAAAGAAACCATATAAAGGTTTTAATCAGGAGACCAACAAAATTTGATTCATACTTTATCATTCTGGCTGCAGAATGAAAGAATTGAAGGGGAGAGTTGATCATGGCTAAGACTGGGGTCAGGGCAGGTAGTACTGAGACAAATGGACAGATGTATCATTTACATTGGAGGTAATTTTTTAAGATTCTTTTGATGTAGACCATTTTTGAAGGCTTTATTGAATTTGTTACAATATTGCTTCCATTTTATGTTTGGCTTTTTTTTGGCCCTGAGGCATGTGGAATCTTAGTTCCCCACCTCCTGCACTGGAAGGGGATTCTTAACCACTGGACTGACAGGGAAGTCTCTACATTGGNGAGGTAATTTTTTAAGATTCTTTTGATGTAGACCATTTTTGAAGGCTTTATTGAATTTGTTACAATATTGCTTCCATTTTATGTTTGGCTTTTTTTTGGCCCTGAGGCATGTGGAATCTTAGTTCCCCACCTCCTGCACTGGAAGGGGATTCTTAACCACTGGACTGACAGGGAAGTCTCTACATTGGTGGAGAAGGAAATGGCAACCCACTCCAGTATTCTTGCCTGCAGAATTCCATGGACAGAGGAGCCTGGCAGGCTACAGTCCATGAGGTCACAAAAGAGTTGGACACGAGTGAGTGACTAACACACACATGCACGGAGCCAGGCATTGTCCTAAGTACTTTACATGTTTTAGCTCCAGTTAATCCTCATATTACTTGTATTTGATACTCACAAAACCCCTGTGAGGCAGGTGGAAACAGAAAGAGATTAGGGAACTTTCTCCAGGACACAAAACTAGTAAGTGGCTGAGCCAGGAATCGGGATTAAATTAATTTAAATAACCAGGTACCATTAAATTAAATAACCATGGACAAGTGCTCTCTCCCCTCCTCTGAAAGGTTCTAGTTCAAATTCAAATTCCTCTTTAGAACTGGAGGCCCCATGAACACTCATCATATAATTAATGGTGTTTTTTTCCCTTTCTAGTGAAAAGTTAGTGGGACCAACAAATTGTGCTGAACACAGTTATACTTAGATAGATCCACATGTACTTTATATATACAAAAATGAACTCTAAATGAATCAAAGACCTAAATAGAAGAATTAAAACTACAAAACCCTAAGACGAAAACATAGGGGTATACCCTTATGCCCTCAGATTAGGACACTGGTTTATTGAATATGATACCAAAAACTCAAGCAACAAAAGAAAGATAGATAAATCGGACTTCGTCAAAATGCGAAATGTTTGTACATCAAAGGACACTATCCAGAAAGTGAAAAGACACTTCATAGAATAAGAGAAAATATTTGCAAATCCTATAAGTGATATGTGTTTAGTTTCCAGAATATATAAAGAACTCCTAAACTCAACAACAAAAAGACAATCTGATTTAAAAATGGACAAAGGACTTAAATAGATCTTTCTCCAATAGATCTCCAAGAAGATACACAAATGACCAATAAGCATACAGAAAAATGCTCAACATCATTAGTCATTGTTGCTGCTGTTTTTCAGTTGCTAAGTCATGTCCGACTCTTTGTGACCCCATGAACTGCAGCATGCCAGGCTTCTCTGTCCATCACTATCTCCCATCGTTAGTTGCTAGGGAAATGCAAATCAAAACCACATCCAGTAGGCTAGCTATAATTTAAAATATTAAAAAAAAAAAAAAAAGGTTAGGGGGGAATGGGGACTTCCCTGGTGTTCCTTTAAGAATCCATCTTTCAATGCATGAGATGTGAGTTTGAGCCCTGGTAGGGGAACTAAGATCTCACATGCGCTGAGGCAACTAGACAAGCTCATACACAGCCAAAAAAAAAAAAAAAGAAACCACTAAAACAAGTGTGCTATTGAGGACGGGTAAAAATTGGAACCCCTCATGTGCTGCTGATGGGATTGTAAAACGGGACAGCCGCTGTGGAAAACAGTTTGGCAGGGCCTTAAAAAGTTAAACATAGAGCTACCATATGAACTAGCAATTCAACTCCTAGACGTATATTTAAGAGAACTGAAAACATATGTCCATATAAAAACCTGCACATGAATATTCATAGCAGCATTTTTCATAGTAGCTAAAAAATTAAAACAATCCAAATGCCTGTCAACTGATGAAAAAGTAGTATATCCATACAATGAACTGTCATTCAGCCAAAGAAAAAATAAAAGGAATGAAGTAACTAATACATATTACACCTGGATGAACTTCGGAAACATCATGCAAGTTCAGGCTGCGGTACCAAAATGCCACAGACTGAGTGGCTTAAGCAATATTCATTTCTCATAGTTCGGGAGGCCAGAAGTCCAAGATCAGGATGTCAGCATGGTTGGGTTTTGGTGAGAGTTCCCTTCCTGGTTTACAGAGAGCCATCTACTCATTGTATCCTCACATGACAGAGAGAGAGAAAGAGAGAGAGAGGAGGAGGCCTCTTTGTCTTTTTAGAAGAGCACTAATTCTATCACGGGAGTCCCACCCTCATGACCTAGTGTATTAATGTTAGTCGCTCAGTCTTGTCCAACTCTTTGCAACTCCACAGATTGTAGCCCGCCAGGCTCCACTTTCCATGGGATTTCCCAGGCAAGAATACTGGAGGGGATTGTCATTTCCTTCTCCAGGGGATCTTCCCCACCCAGGAATCCAACCAGGGTCTCCTGCATTGCAGGCGGATTCTTTACCATCTGAGCCACCAAGGAACCCCCACTCTCATGACCTCATCACTTCTCAAACTCTCCACCTCCTAATACCATCCCAATAGGGGTCAGGAATTCAACACATGAATTTTGAGGGGACACAAACATGCATTCAGTCCATAAATCTAAGGGAAGGAAGCCAGTCACCAACGGCCATACATTATATGATTTCCTTTGTATAAAAAGGTCCAGAGTAGGCAAATCCATAAAAGTGAAAAGCAGATTTATGGTTTCCAGGGGCTGGAGGTGGAAGAAATAGAGAATAACTACTTAATGGGTTTCTCTGGGGGGAATGATAGAAAATGTTTTATTTATTTATGTTTTTGTTTATTTTTGTAATTTTTGGCAGTGGTAGGTCTTCGTTGCTGTGCAGGCTTTTCCCCTAGTTGCAATGAGAGGTCGCTACTCCCCAGTTGCAATGCACAGGCCTCTCATTGCGGTGGATTCTCTTGTGGAGCACAGGCTCTAGGCCCACACGGGCTCCAGTAGTTGGAGTTCCCAGGCTCTAGAGCACAGGCTCAGTAGTTGTGGCACATGGGCTGAGTTGCTCCACAACATATGGGGTCTTCCCACACCAGGGATCAAACCCATGTCTCCTGCATTGGCAAGTGGATTCTTTACCACTGAGCCACCAGGAAAGCCCTAAAAATGTTTTGAAAGTAGACTTTGTGATAGTTGCACAATTTGTGAATAAACTTAAGCCACTGAACTGTATACTTTAAAGGGGTAAATTTTTATGGTATGTGAATTATATCTCAATTTTAAAACCACTTTTTACCAAAGTTCGCTCCTCTCCTGAAGCCCACTCTGACCTCTTGCCCTTGGAAGATATCCTCCCTCTTCTTTTACCTAAAAATTGAACCCACCAGAGACAAACTCCATTAATTGCCTCTCTCCCCCTTTGTGCTGGAAGCCAACCCCCTCCTCCTTATCAAGGAAACACTCCCAGTCTCTATCAGTCCTGTCCGCCTCCTGGTGCCTTCCTCTCACTAAGATCAGGGTTGCCCATCTTACAAAAAAGCAAATGAACTTACACACATGCAAGGAGCCCTCCTTGTGCCTGTCCCCCTAGCAAACTTCCTGTCTTTCCTGTGGGCACCAAATTGTGATTCCCCCACCTACCCCTACCACTTCCCAATATCCCCAATCTCATAGCACACAGCCAGTGCTACCTGCCTTCCACCAAGACTGCTTCCACAAAGATCCCAGAACCTAATAGACACTAGTGGTCCCTCCCTTTTGGACTTCATTGTACTTAAAGCGTCTGTCTACAACACGGGAGACCCGGGTTCAATCCCTGGGTTGGGAAGATCCCCTGGAGAAGGAAATGGCAACCCACTTCAGTACTATTGCCTGGAAAATCCCATGGATGGAGGAGCCTGGTAGGCTACAGTCCATGGGGTCGCAAAGAGTCGGGCAGGACTGAGTGACTTCACGNGGAGACCCGGGTTCAATCCCTGGGTTGGGAAGATCCCCTGGAGAAGGAAATGGCAACCCACTTCAGTACTATTGCCTGGAAAATCCCATGGATGGAGGAGCCTGGTAGGCTACAGTCCATGGGGTCGCAAAGAGTCGGGCAGGACTGAGTGACTTCACGTTCACTTTCACTTGGGCTTCCCTGGTAGCTCAGTTGGAAAAGAATCTGCCTGCAATGTAGGAGACCTGGGTTTGATCCCTGGGTCAGGAAGACCCTCTGGAGTAGGAAATGGCAACCCACTCCAGTACTGTTATCTGAAAAATCCCATGGACAGAGGAGTGGGGCGGGCTACAGTCCATGGGGTTGCAAAGTCAAACAGGACTTAGTGACTAAACCACCATCACTTCAGTTTATTCTGCCTTTGACACTGTTGACTACCCTGAAATCTTCTGAAATTTCCTTCCCTTCCTTCCCTATCTTAACTTTTTAAATATTAATTAANCGGAGGATGAGATGGCTGGATGGCATCACTGACTCCATGGACGCGAGTCTGAGTGAACTCCAGGAGTTGGTGATGGACAGGGAGGCCTGGCGTGCTGCGATTCATGGGGTCGCAAAGAGTCGGACACGACTGAGGAACTGAACTGAACTGAACTGCATACGAGTCATTGCATCTCTACAACCCTTACAGTTAATCAGCTCTGCTGTGTAATAGGCATTTGCCTCTGTTTTTCTTTTTAGCTCCAGAGCCAGTGGATTGGCTACACTGAGGCCTAGAGTTAAATAACTGACTCATCTCCAGCTCTAGATGGCTCCAAAGCCAGTGCTTTATCTACGATGCTGCCATTCTTGTCTACAATTTATCCTATTCCTAAGGCTGTTGATCCTTAAACTCTTTTAGACACTTTGCAAGCAGAATTACTGCACCCTTAATAAATTATTCACACTCCTGCTAAGTCACTATAGAATGAATAATGGATCAGTTCATCAAAGTGGTATAATTGTTAATATATCCAGCCAACATTGGAGCACCTAAATATATTAAGCAAATACCAACAAATCTGAAGGGAAAAATAGATAACAATACAGTAATAGTAGGAAACTTCAATACCGCAGTGTCAACAATGGATAGATTACCCACTCAAAATCAACAAGAAAGTGTTGCATTGGAACTACACCTTGGACCAAATAGACCTAACCGACACACACAGAACATAATAAAAGCCTTCCATGACAAAGTCACAAATGACATCATATGCAACACCTCCCAGCACTGAAAGACCTATACATAGCAATTAGGCAAGAAAAAAAAGCATCTAAACTGGAAAGGAAAAAGGAAATTTGTCTCAGTTTGTAGATGATACAACTTTATATATGGGAAATCCTAAAGACGCCACCAAAAATTTATGATACCTGATGAAGGAATTTAGTAAAGTTGCAGGATACAAAATCAACATACAAAAATTATTTGTATTTCTATACACCAACAAAAAATTATCTGAAAAAGAAATAAACAGTCACATTCATAATAGTGTCAAAAAATAATAAAATACTTAGGAATAAATTTAACCAAGGAGGTTAAAAACCTGGACACTAATAACTATATGACTTTGATTAAAGAAATTGGAGAAGACACAAATGGAATGATATCCATATTCATGGACTGGAAGAATTAATATTGCTAAAATGTCCACACTAAAAAAATTTTTTAATTAAAAAATTAAATGTCCACACAACCCAAAGTCATCTATAGAATCAATACAGTACCTATGAAAATTCCAATGGAATTACTCACATAAATAGAAAAAAAAATCATATGGAATGACACAACCTCCCAGAAAGGTAAGACAACCCTGAGAAAGAACAAAGCTGGACCCATCACATGTCCTGAGTTCAAACTGTATTACAAAGTATAGTTCTCTAAACAGTATGGTACTGGCATTAAAAACAGACCAGTGGAAAGGAACCTAAAGCCTGAAAATAAATCCTCTCATATGTGATCACCTAATACTTGCAAGGGAGCAAGAATACTCAATAAATTAAGAATAATTTCTTCAACAAACAGTGCTGGGGAAAACTGGATAATCACATGCAGAATTTTCTAAAATACTAGGCTTAAATTATAAATATACGTGTTTGCAGAGATTAACTCTTTTCTCAGGACTTCTACTCTGAAGCCACCATCAGTTAGACCTACTATAATCTCCGTAGTCTCATGGTCATAGTACAAACAGCTATTCTGAAATATCAAAGTTTTCTTGAGCTTATAACACTAAATATACTTTGTTGCTGGCTTTGCAATCATGTCTAAAAATTTCTAAAATAAATTTTATCTCAGACTGTTATAATTTTTAAAAAACATTTTATTCTAAAATAAAAGAAAATTTATTTATAATACTTTTATTATAAGTACAGATGGATTGTTAGCTTTAAAAAAGATAAGAAGACAATTTCTAACCACATACCTATATTGTCCACAATTAAAGATCATGAAGAAAATGAAATTGAAATATCAGAAGGTTCTTTGAGTCACCTGTTTCATGCAAAGCATGTTATTTATGCTAATTTGTAATGAGTCTATTATTGCTATTTTTAAATGAATTAATCAATATTTTACAATTCCAAGCTTTAATTTCTAATATGGTAAATATAGAAAGTTATAACCTACAAAAAGAAAGACTCCTTGGGGTCATCAATACATTTTTAAGAATGTAAGGGCATCCTGAGTACAAAAAGTTTGAGGAGCACTGACTTAGAGGACAAATATAGTGTGGGTCTGGGCTTCCCTGGCGCCTCAGATGGTGAAGAATCTGCCTGCAATGCAGGAGACCCAAGTCTGATCCCTGGGTTGGGAAGATACCCTGGAAAAGGGAATGACTCCCCCACTCCAGTATTCTAGCCTGGAGAATTCCATGGACAGAGGAGCCTGGCGGGCTACAGTCCACGGGATCACAAAGAGTTGGACATGACTGAGCGACTAAAACTGACACTGACTTACTTACTACTCACATGCAGAAACATCCATGATAAGGTCTGACATATTTTGGAGGTTCTTAAAAAGTAAACTGTCTATGTTGTTTTTATTCATAATGGCCGAAAGTTGGAAGCATCTAAGATGTCCTTTAGTAGATGAATGGACTGTAGCACATCTAGACAATGGGGTAATATTATTCAGCCGGAGAACATCCACACATTGGAGTATTATTATTCAGCCCTGAAAAGAATTGTTATGGAGTCACGAAAATACATGCAGGGAACTTAGATGCATGTTACTATGAAAGAAGCGAATCTGAAAGACTACATACTGTATGATTCCTGCTATATGTCATTCTGGGAAAGGGAAAACTATGGATACAGTAAAAAGATCAGAGGTCACCAGGGGTTGAGGGGACGAATGAATAGGCAGAGTACAGAAGTATTTTAGGGTAGTGAAATGATTATGTACCAAACAGTGGTGGATACACTGTTCATACATTTGTCAAACCCCATAAAATTTCAGCAAGAGTGAAGTTTAGTGCAAACTATGGACTTTAAGTGATAATGATACGTCAATGAAGGTTCACGGGTTTTAACAAATGTTCCATTGTGGTGAACTATCAGTAGTGGGGAGAGGTTTTGCCTGTGTAGCTGAAGGAGGTATGTGGATACTCCGTACTTTCAAGTTTGCTATGAATCTGAAACTGCTATAAAATATAAAGTCTACTTAAAATATGACTTGTTCAGGAGGATTTGATTGAAAAATGTCAGAAGCTGACAGGCTGAATGAGAGTCCGTCTTTACAAATGACAGTTTGTAGAGACCTGGTACTTAAATGCATAAGCACTAGAGATGGTTTCACTTAGGATTTACTGGATTTGGTTTGGAGTTTGTTCTAAAAACCTAGATGTCATATCACTGCATGTTAAATATATACAGTATTTTTTTCCATTTGTATACGATAATGCACTTTAAACAGTACTCTTTTTGTCTCTTACTTAGGTTGACATGTCTTTAATATGAATGGGGGAGGGGAAAACTGCTTGTTTTTCTTAGGGCTGTATATGTTTATGTCATTGAAATGAAGGACAACACTTAAATCAAGAAAATTGAAAACAGCCAGGCTCATAAGTGGTCTGAAAACAAAAGCAATAAAGTTAAAAACTTTCCTCTTGGTTTAGAATGGGGACAAATAAAATGATACCCTTTCAGTATGAAATAATAGCCATTATTTATACAAGGATGTTTACACTATTATCTGAGAGAAATAAATACTCAATTTGGATGTTACCATAGAGTAGGTAGGGGTTGGAGATTTCCCTTCAATCAATACATGAAAGTGCTAGCAAATTTTGGGGAGACAGAGGGAAAAAAATTCAGCTGTCACTTGCCTGCTGGTGACTTACATGGATTGCCTGAGTAATTTCTTATCATTATTCGACTGACAAACAGTTGGTTGCATTTTGAAGGAAGAGTGAGAAAGATCAAGAGCCTGAAAAAGAGATGGCTTTTAAGCAGTTGTTCTAATTCTAATTTAAAGTAATTGTGCAGACAAAAAAAAAAAAGATAAATATTTTACAAATAACTTTAAATTTTTTCCTGATAATATCCAATATTTTTAAAAGTCACTACAGGACAAAACAAGGGTCATTTCATTTTGACAAGATAGCACTTGGTTTACAATAGGTTTTTTTTTTCCTGCCTGCTGCCAGTTAAAACATAGAATTATAAATTTAAGCCTAATTTAAAACAATGTACAAAGCTCTAAGTGAATGTTCTCAACATTAGAGGTTTCATAAAAAATAAATAAAGCCTGCCTGCTTTGCACATCCTGAAAAACTGCACCCAACATCTGCTAGCCATAGATTTAAAAATTCTTGTGTCTATTGTTGTTGTATATTTGCTAAGTCATATCCCATTCTTTTCAACCCCATGGACTGGATCACACCAGGCTTTGTCCTCCACTATCTCCCAGAGTTTGCTCAAACTCATATTCATTGAGTTGATGATGCTACCCAACCATCTCATCCTCTATAAAAGACATTAAAGGATAGCTGCCTTTGACCCAAACACACAACTATACTACTGAATAACATCATCTAGAGTCCTAAGTTCCCACTCCCACCCTGTAGGACGCCCTTCTCCTCATCGAGGCCCCTTGCCCACTTTCCCCTTTTGGTGGCAGCCCACACCTCTGTCCTGGGTAGGGTTCCTTCTGGGAGAGACTTCCACTCTAGAAATTTGTCAAAGTGAAGTGAAGTGAATCTTCATTGCAGGCAGATTCTTTAAGGTCACTCAGGTGACTCAGCGGTAAAGAACCCGCCAGCCAATTCAGAATGCAAGAGATGTGGGTTCGATTCCTGGGTGGGGAAGATCCCCTGGAGGGGTAAATGGCAACCCACTCCAGTATTCTTGCCTGGAAAACCCCATGCACAGAGCAGCCTGGTGAGCTACAGTCCATGAGATGGCTCTGTCCATGGGATTTTCCAGGCAAGAATACTGGAGTGGGTTGCCATTTCCTTCTCCAGGAGATCTTCCCAACCCAGGGACTGAACCTGAGTCTCCCTCATTGTAGGCAGACTCTTAACCATCTGAGCCCCCAGGGAACCTGTATAAGCTCCGCCCCCAAAAAGGTGATTGTGTGCTACTGCCATCTGGTGGTCACGTTTGTGCTTTACCAACTTGTGAGTTAGTCGCTCAGTCGTCCCTGACTCTGCAACCCCATGGACTGCAGCCCACCAGGCTCCTATATCCATGGGATTTTCCAGGCAAGGATAATGGAGTGGGTTGCCGTTTCCTTCTCCAGGGGATCTTCCCAACCCAGGGTTTGAACCCGGATCTCCTGCACTGCAGGCAGATTCTCTACCGACTGATTTAGGAGGAAATGGGCGCCGTCATAAATCACTGGGCTACAGAGTAAAATGACAGGAAAAGGTCCCATTGAATTCACGCCATAGAAAATGCTATCATCTTACGAGTTTCAGTAGATATAGAAGTCATATTAAAGTCGGTTGAAGAGTGAGTTGTAGTATCTCAAATACATAAACAACTCTTAGAAACCAAAAGGAATAAGACACATATTCCCACGGAAAAGTAAGATTATAAACAGGCAGTTTGCAAAAGAAATACTACAGATGACTAGAAACTTTTTGAAAATACGCTCCATCTGCTAGCACTCAGACAAAGTCAAGTGAAAATTATGAGCTACGATTTTTAACCTATGTGACTGAATTCTTTTTTTCTTGACCACATTGCAGGGCATGTGGGATCTTAGTTCCCTGACCAGGTATCAAACCCGTGTCCCTTGCATTGGAAGCACGGAGTCTTTTGTGTGTGTGTGTGTGTGTGTGTGTGTTGAAAAGATTTTTATTTAAAAACAAAGGGAAAATTCCTCAAAACTTGAATTGAAGAGGTTTCCATATTTTCCTTTGCTACTGCTAAGTCGCGTCAGTCGTGTCCGACTCTGTGCGACCCCGTAGACGGAAGCCAACCAGGCTCCTCTGTCCCTGGGATTCTCCAGGCAAGAACACTAGAGTGGGTTGCCATTTCCTTCTCCAACGCATGCAAGTGAAAGTGAAGTCGCTCAGTCGTGTCTGACTCCCAGCGACCCCATGGACTGTAGCCCACCAGGCTCCTCTATCCATGGGATTTCCCAGGCAAGAGTACTGGAGTGGGATGCCATTGCCTTCTCCGGAAGCACGGAGTCTTAACCACTGGACCACCAGGGAAGTCCCACAATGTTTTATGACTTCATAAGTGTTGGTGAGATCATGGGGAAACAAGATTGCTCCCATAGGGCTGATGGGAGTGTGAAAAGGACAGTCCTTTTCAAGGGTGATTTCACAGTACCTATAATAATGTCAGATGTACTTACCTTGGGCCTCAGAAGTTTCACTATTCAGTGTGTACCACACCAAAACGCATAGGCCCCCACAAACAAGCAAGCATGTACAGGATGCCACCCAAGCATAATTTATTGTCAAGAAAAACTGGAAACGACAAGAAACATGGCTAAAATATGACATGGTACCTTCATACTATGCTTCCCAGGTGGCTCAGTGGTAAAGAATCCACCTGCCAAGCAGGAGACTCCCGTCTGATCCCTGGGTCAGGAAGATCCCCTGGAGGAGGAAATGGCAACCTACTCCAGTATTCTTGCCTGGGAAATCCCACAGACAGATGAGCACGGCAGGTTACAATCCACGGAGTCACAAAGCTTCGGACATAACTTAGGGACTAAACAACAAAAAAAAACAACAGTATTCATACTAAAGAACATTGTCATAATTAGGAGCACAGACTGGAGCCAAATGCCTGACTTTATATCCTGATGTCATCACTTCCTGAGCATCTAACCTTAAGCAAAGTCCTCTGTCTTTTTCTGCTTCAGTTTCCTCATTAAAATGAAGACAATAATACCTACTCCCCAGGGGCCATTAAAAGTCCTAAATAGGTAACCTCAGTAAAACAATTGGAAAGAGAATAGGTCATGGTCAGCACATAATAAATATTAGTAATTATTAGTAGTATCAGCAGTTAAAAGAATGTGAGTTTAAAGGAACTAACAAGGGTCTTCCCTGGTGGGCCAGTGGCTAAGACTCTGCTTCCAATGCAAGGGCCCCAGGTTCAATTTCTGGTCAGGAAACTAAATTCCATGTACCACAACTAAAGATCTTGAATGCTGCAATTAAAAAAACTAGACAGTGCAGCCAAATAAATAAATTTAAAAAATTTTAAATGTTTAAAATAAAAGAATTAACATAATTCACATACACTAACATAGACCTCTGAAACACACAGAGAGAAAAGGAACAGGTTGCCAATATAGTGATATCACTTACGCAAAACACACACACACACACACACGCATGCACACAAATACTCCTCTGCATTTTCTCCAAGGATATATGCGCAGGTCTATATGCAGGAAAGGGGCTGGATGGATACCAAGCAATCGATAAACCTTGATTATCTCTGGCCAGGGGAGGGGACCAGGATGGGGAGAATGGTCAAAGGGGGCTTTAGCCTTATTTCTATGTTTACAAATACATTCCTTTGTGATGTACAGGAAGTTCGTTTTTTAAAAAACAGTGAACGGGACAAGTGGAAACAGCAAAGATAGATTAGACTTTAGAAAAGTTTGCTAACAAAGAAGTAGAAAAGTCTCAGGATCCGGAGAGGACTGTGGGGTCGAGAGAGGACTTTGTGAGGTTTACTTCTGTTGTTTTATAATGGAGGTGTTAAAGGCTGTTTATGCTGATGGAAACGATCCAGTAGATGACCATGGGGGTGGACAGTTTCCAGAGGTGATGGTATTCAGGGCGTATGTGAGCAGATGGTCATGGGCAGACTAGGGACTTTCCTTCTGCTGTGAGCTTAAGGGAAGGGAGGACTGTTCCAGTGATGACAGGTGACGAAATAAGTGGGTTCCTCCCTGAAGATCTGCTCCCCGCGCTACTTCCCAGGGAAGAAAGTGGAGTCGTCCACTGAGAAAAGGCAGAAGTAAAGAGTATGTATGGTTTCAGTGGAGAAAAGACGTAGAGCATTTGTCTTTGAAAGGGGTGAATGTCCATTTGCAATTTGTGGCCATCAATTAAATGAAAATAAACTCTTCCCACTTTGACGCCCCAAGTAATTTCACACCTCTGCTGTGGACCTCATCAAATGGTGCTCTATTTATACACACCGTTAGATGGGGAAACAATGGACAGTGACAGACTTTTTATTTTCTTGGGCTCCAAAACCACTGTGGATGGTGATTCAGCCACGAAATTAAAAGATGCTTGCTCCTTGGAAGAAAAGCAATGACAAACCTAGACAGCGTATTAAAAAGCAGAGACATCACTTTGCCTACAAAGGTCCATATAGTCAAAGCTATGGTTTTTCCAGTGGTCATTTATGGATGTGACAATAAAGAAGGCTGAATGCTGAAGAACTGATGCTTTCGAACTGTGGTGCTAGAGAAGACTCTTGAGAGTCTCTTGGACAGCAAGGAGATCCAACCAATCAATCCTAAACGAAATCAACTCTGAATATTCATTGGAAAGACTGATGCTGAAGCTGAAGCTCTAATATTTTGGCCACTTGATGCAAAGAGCTGACTCACTGGAAAAGATTCTGATGCTGAGAAAGACTGAAGGCAGGAGGAGAAGGGGATGACAGAGCACGAGATGAATGGATGGCATCACCAACTCAACGGACATGAGTTTGAGTAAACTCTGGGAGGTGGTGAAGTGACAGGGAAACCTGACGTGCTGTGGTCCATGGGGTTGCAAAGAGTTGGACACAGCTGAGTGATTGAACAACAAAAATTTATATGCATGTCCATCTCCTACTCATTTTACAATAACAGCTAAGATTGGTGAGCCCCGACACAGGCCAAGCATTTTACATGCAATACTCCATTCAGTCATCCCAATAACTCCAGGAGGTCACTATATCAATGTTCAGGTCTAAAGGAATAGGTGATTTTCTCAAAGCCACCCTCTGGTATAACTGAAAAGCTTTCCGTAACAGGGAAAACTCTCCCAACCTTTTGTATACAATACATTCTCCACTGATATTGAAGAAAACCTCAACAATTAAATGCAAAACACACCTAACATCAATACATCTTCTTACCTAACTAAATGGCCAAAATGAAAGAAAAAAAATAGCTGGTGATAATATCAAATATTTAAGGGTTCTAAAAGCAATCCAGAGTCCCATCAAGCCCTAGAAGTTTGTAGCACATCTCCGCATTGCTTTATCTGGCTCCAAACTGGGATAACACCTTGGAGGACTTAATTCCTGAATCCTGCATGATCATTTCAGAGGCCACACCTAATTACGATATGACGGGATTTGCCACAGGTCAGTTAGGGATTATTTCAATAACATTATAAAGATATACTGCTTTTGGTGTACTATTGTTAAGATAGTTCCGAGTGAAAGAGCTAAGCTGGACACTTAATTGTGTCCAACTCTTTGTGACCCTATTCACTGTAGCCCACCAGGCTCCCCTGTCCATATAATTTTCTGGACAAGAACACTGGCATGGGTAGCCATCCCTTCTCCAGGGGATCTTTCCAACCTAAGGATTGAACCTGGGTTTCCTGCATTGTAGGCAGATTCTTTACAGATTTGAGCAGATTTGGGAAGATTTGAGCTATCAGAGATGCCCTTACAAATACAAAAGCACCTAATAATTCTGCACATTTAAGACCAACAGACACGTAAGGAAGAGAAGGGGACAACAGAGGATAAGATGGTTAGATTGCATCTAACCATCGATGGACATGTGTTTAAGCAAGCTCCAGGAGTTGGTGATAGACAGGGAAGCCTGGCCTACTGCAGTCCATGGGGTCGCAAAGAGCCGAACATGACTGAGCAGCTAAACTGAACTGAACTGATATGTAGGGGCAGAATCCTGGAATAATCTTAGGTCTACTGTTACTAGCTAGTATTGTTATATCTATCATGCTTTTTTTAGGCTCTGTATTGCTGGTCCTTGGACATCTGGGGCCTTGTGGACCCTGGAGAGACTGTCCCTCCCAGGTGAGCCAGTTTCTAGATTTCTAGACTCTTCTGGGAGTGTAACTTTCATATGCAAGCCAGTCAATCCAGCAGCCATAATCCTATCTGCCTTCTTTTTATTTTTTGACATTTTTGCTACAGCTTTATGTCATACAGGATCTTAGTTCCCTGACCAGGGATCGAACCTGCATCCCCTGCATTGGAAGCATGCCATCTTAACCAAGACGAGAAGTCCCCCATCTGCCTTTTTGAAGCCCTTAAACTCAAGGCCACCCCACCATCCCTTAAGCAAATATCAGACAACTAGAGACGGCTCCTATGTGTCAGGGCTGACTGCTGCTGCTGCTAAGTCACTTCAGTAGTGTCCAATTCTGTGCGACCCCCCCCCACAGATGGCAGCCCACCAGGCTCCCCTGTCCCTAGGATTCTCCAGGCAAGAACACTGGAGTGGATTCCCATTTCCTTCTCCAATGCATGAAAATGAAAAGTGAAAGTGAAGTCGCTCAGTCATGTCCGACTCTTCGCGACCCCATGGACTGCAGCCCACCAGGCTCTTCCATCCATAGGATTTTCCAGGCAAGAGTACTGGAGTGGGGTGTCATCTCTTTTTCCGGTCAGGGCTGACTATAATTATCCAAACCAGCCAATCCTGTTAATGATGCCTTGCCTGTTCCTTCCCAGAAACCAAAATAATGGCTCCTATCCACGTCCTCCCCTCACTCTCACTGCCTCCTGACTTGCTCCCGTGCCTCCCCATGTAACCTTGCATTCATGTTCTGTCTCCACCTTCTAGGAATCTGTGAGTATAAAACCTCACGTCTTTGCTTCATGACAGTAACTTCCACACCTGTGTGTCTTTCCATACTTGATAGAAACAAATCCCAGGTGCATTTTAAAACAATTGCCCATGCTGGCCTGGGAGAGGTCATGTCTCTTTATCCAATGGAGATAAACACTTCTGGAAAGAGGCTGTGTGGGAAAGGCCAGACAAGCAGAGGTAAGAGATATGCCACCTCTCCAAGGGGAAGGATGCCAGGGAGGATAGTTAGGGAGTTTGGGATGGACATGTACACACCGCTGTATTTAAGATAGATAACCAACAAGGACGTATTGAATAGCACAGGGAACTCTGCTCAATAAACTGTAATAACCTAAACGGGAAAAGTGTTTGCAAAACAATAGATACATGTGTATGTATAACTGAATCACCTCACTGTACACCGAAAACTAATACAACCATTGTTAGTTTATAAATACTAATATAAATATAAAAATANACCCCCCCCCACAGATGGCAGCCCACCAGGCTCCCCTGTCCCTAGGATTCTCCAGGCAAGAACACTGGAGTGGATTCCCATTTCCTTCTCCAATGCATGAAAATGAAAAGTGAAAGTGAAGTCGCTCAGTCATGTCCGACTCTTCGCGACCCCATGGACTGCAGCCCACCAGGCTCTTCCATCCATAGGATTTTCCAGGCAAGAGTACTGGAGTGGGGTGTCATCTCTTTTTCCGGTCAGGGCTGACTATAATTATCCAAACCAGCCAATCCTGTTAATGATGCCTTGCCTGTTCCTTCCCAGAAACCAAAATAATGGCTCCTATCCACGTCCTCCCCTCACTCTCACTGCCTCCTGACTTGCTCCCGTGCCTCCCCATGTAACCTTGCATTCATGTTCTGTCTCCACCTTCTAGGAATCTGTGAGTATAAAACCTCACGTCTTTGCTTCATGACAGTAACTTCCACACCTGTGTGTCTTTCCATACTTGATAGAAACAAATCCCAGGTGCATTTTAAAACAATTGCCCATGCTGGCCTGGGAGAGGTCATGTCTCTTTATCCAATGGAGATAAACACTTCTGGAAAGAGGCTGTGTGGGAAAGGCCAGACAAGCAGAGGTAAGAGATATGCCACCTCTCCAAGGGGAAGGATGCCAGGGAGGAGAGTTAGGGAGTTTGGGATGGACATGTACACACCGCTGTATTTAAGATAGATAACCAACAAGGACGTATTGAATAGCACAGGGAACTCTGCTCAATAAACTGTAATAACCTAAACGGGAAAAGTGTTTGCAAAACAATAGATACATGTGTATGTATAACTGAATCACCTCACTGTACACCGAAAACTAATACAACCATTGTTAGTTTATAAATACTAATATAAATATAAAAATAATATACAAAATAAAAAAATTTTA
This sequence comes from Neotragus moschatus, assembly GCA_006410615.1. NCBI lineage: Eukaryota > Metazoa > Chordata > Mammalia > Artiodactyla > Bovidae > Neotragus > Neotragus moschatus. The sequence goes on along the minus strand of SJYA01001314.1, from coordinate 980,073 downwards.
AGAGATATGCCACCTCAACCAATGCACCCAGGCCAATGCCAGGGTACCCCGGGGGCAGGGTGTTCACAAATCTAGGTCAAAATGAGAAAAACAAGCATAATACATTAAAATTTTTCATAAAGCTCAATGTATGCACATGTTTAAATTCTAGAGTTTTTGTTTTGTTTTGTTTTAATAGTTTTGGTGCTAAAACAATCTTCATTCTGTGAGATGATACTACAGAGTCATGTTGGGGTTATTTGGAGGATTACTTTTGTTTGCTTGCTTGTTTGTTTGTTTTAGCATCCTTATTTTGGCAACATAAAAATTTGGCAACCCTTAAGTTGTTCCCCAATTTTGTTTTTGAAATTTAACTGCACAGTGAAAGCCAAAATCTGAAACTTTGGCACCAGAAATGGGAGTTGGACAAGGATTTGGTGTTTGAATCAATCCACAAACTCTAAGCCTAATAAAGAAGATTCCACTAGTACATGTAGTTCGGGAATGAGGCCAAAGACTGTTCACACCCTCCTCCAGTGAAAACATGGATTCTGAAGGGACTTCACCTAAACTGAAGGTAAATACAAAGGAAAGATATCAAGCTTATGAAAAATTACTATGGGACGAAGAATAAGAGATCCCACTTCCTGGTGGGGAGGAAGGAGGAGTTCAAGAAATGATTTGGCATCTTCAGTGGAGGACAGAAAGATATCTCTAAAATAGAAACAGACATAAAACACTACAAAATAGACTCTATCACACCAAGTCCTGATTTTAACAGCATGTTGAGAAACAGAAAATGGTTGCCAAGAGCTGGCGTGGCACTCACAGCAAGGCCTGGGCATTCTCTTGCCGAATGTAAATTTCGCAGAGCATCAGTATCAGAGAAAGCCACTCAGTGACCATGGTGGATCAAAAACAGAGACAAGACTCCTCCAGAAAATCACAGGGAACAAAATATGAATATGTCTTCTATGCTGTCCGTTTTATTGGCATATAGTTGTTTGTAGTAGTCTATTATGATCCTTTGTATTTCTATGGTGTCCATTGTAACTTCTCCTTTTTCATTTCTAATTTTATTGATTTGAGCACCCTCCCTTTTTTTCTTGATGAGTCTGGCTAAAAGTTTATCTATTTTGGTCATCTCAAAGAACCAGCTTTTAGTTTCATTGATCTTTGCTACTGTTTTCTTCATCATTAATTATCAGAGAAACGCAAATCAATACCACAATGATGTATCACCTCACACTGGTCAGAATAGCCATCGTCAAAAAGTCTACAAATAAATAATCAATGCTGGAGAGAGTGTGGAGAAAAGGGAACCCTCCTACACTGTTGGTGGGGATGTAACTTGGTACAGCCACTGAGGAGAGCAATATTAAGTGAAGTGCACGTTGCTCAGTAGTGCCGACTCTTTGTGACCCTGTGAACTATACAGTCCATTGACTCCTTCAGGCCAGAATACTGGAGTGGGTAGTCTATCCCTTCGCCAGCAGATCTTCCTGACCCAGGAATCGAACCAGAGTCTCCTGCATTGCAGGTAGATTCTTTACTTCTTTATCAGGGAAGCCCAGAGAGCAATAGGAAGGTTCCCTAGAAAACTAAAAATAGAGTTACCATATGACCCAGGAATTTGACTCCTGGGCATATACCTGGAGAAAAACATAATTTGAAAAGATACACACATCATGATGTTCATTGCAGCACTATTTACAATAGCAGAGACATGGAAGCAACCTAAACGTCCATCGACAGGTACAGAAGATGTGGTAGTTACATAAAATGGAATATTAACCGTAAAAAAAGAATGAAATACCTATGGCTAATTCTTGTTGATGATGGAAAACCACAAAGTTCTGTAAAGCAATTACCCTTCCATTAAAAAATAAAGAAATAAAAGGAATGAAATGTCATTTGCAACAACATAGATGGACCTAGAGATTATCATAGTTAGTGAAGTAAGTCAGACAGAGAGATAAATACCATGGTGCCACGTACGTGTGGAATCTAAAACACAATGATGCAAATGAACTTACAAAACAGAAATACAGTCACAGGCATGGAAAACAAACCTATGGCTACCAGGGAGGAAAGGGGAGGGGAGGGACAAATTGGGAGATTAGGACTGATGTATACACACTACTATATGTAAAATAGATTACTAGTAAAGACCTACTGTATAGCACAGGGAACACTTCTCAATACCCTGTAATGGTCTATATAGGAAAAGAATCTAAAAAAGACTGGATATGTGCATATGTATAACCAATTCACTTTGCCCTACACCTGAAACCAACACAATATGGTAAACCAACTGTATTCCAACAAAATTTTTAAATAAATAAATAAGAACATTGTCCAAGTCACAAAATACCAAACAAAATCCCCCATTCTAATTAATATGAGCGCCTGTTGCTTTTTTACCAACCACAGCTTTCAGTTCAGTTCAGTCGCTCAGCTGTGTCTGACTCTTTGTGACCCCATGAATCGCAGCACTCCAGGCCTCCCTGTCCATCACCAACTCCTGGAGTTCACTCAAACTCATGTCCATCGAGTCAGTGATGTCATCCAGCCATCTCATCCATCTCATCCTCTGTCGTCCCCTTCTCCTCCTGCCCCAAATCCCTCCCAGCATCAGAGTCTTTTCCAATGAGTCAACTCTTCGCATGAGGTGGCCAAAGTATTGGAGTTTCAGCTTTAGCATCATTCCTTCCAATCAACACCCAGGACTATCTCCTTTAGAATGGTCTGGTTGGATCTCCTTGCAGTCCAAGGGACTCTCAAGAGTCTTCTCCAACACCACAGTTCAAAAGCATCAATTCTCTGGCACTCAGCTTTCTTCAGAGTCCTCAGTCTAATCTGCCCTTATATAGATAAGGGGTATTGAGATACCTAGTCAAAGAACTGTCATCACTTTACGAGAGCACCCAGTCCAAAGGGAATGCTTACTTCCTTGCGCTCTCCCCAAAATCACCTCACCACAGCCCAAATCTCTCACCTCCTACAGACATCCTACAGCTCCCTATAGTATGTGGTTTTTCTAACTGCAACAAGTAATAAACCCAACACACTCAATCTCTCATTAAAGTCAGAAATCAAACAGGAAACCCTAACAAAACCATCTCTACTCAACATACCTCTTGTTCAAGCAACGTAATCAGACCAGGAAGAGAAATAATAAATAAAGGCATTGGGGAAAAAAGACATAAAAGCAATATTAAATAATTAAACAGTCCCAAGAGAATCAACTGAAAACTATCAGAACCCAGAGTGAGTTCAATAAAGCAATCTATTATGAATTAACATAAAACTCAGGACTTCCCTGGTAGTCCAGTGGTTAAGAATCTGCCGTCCAGTGCAGGGGATGTGGGTTCGATCCACGGTCCAGGAAGATCCCACATGCCGCAGGGCAACTCAGTCCAAGCACCACAACTACTGAGCCCTCCCTCTAGAGCCCATGTGGCACAACTAGAAAAGCCCACGTCCTGCAGTGAAGACCCTGCGTGCCACAACCAAGGCCCGATGCAGCCAAATGAATAGATATTTTATGTATTATGAACTCAAGAGTCACCAGAAAGTAAATCACAATATATAGTGGGGAAACTTCCCACTCACAATAGCAACAAAACAACTGGGAATAAATGTAAGAAAAAATTTCAGAAGAATAGAACAAAATATCTGAAAAATGGCAATACATACTGTGAAGTGAGGTAGAAAGGCTTACTATCTTAAAAATAAATATGACTTATTTATATTCATTATAAATTATAATTCAATATTTAAATGCATGGAAAAAATGAAGAAAACTAAGGATATTAACATGTTGCAGTATAACACAGGGAATGAAGTCAGTATTTTATAATAACTATAAAAATTTTGAATCACTATGTTGTACACCTGAAACTAATATAACATTGTAAATCAACTATACCTCAATTTTTAAAAAGTTATAGTAACTAAAGTGGTTTTGAATCTTAAGAAATTAGAAACACAAATCAGTGAAACAGAGCAGGAAGGCAAAAAACATGCAGAGATATGTGAAAAGTTGAGTATATAAAAAATAAGTGGAGAAATATCATTCAAAAAATGCCTTTTTGGACAACTGATTAACTATTTGGAAAATTAAGTTATACCCTACTTCAAGTTATAGACAAAAATTAATTGCCAGATTTAAATATAAATAAACACAAAACCCAAAATGATTTTAAAAGACATCCAAGTTAAAAGCAATCATGAAAGGCAAAACACATGTTAAAAAAGATGAACTGACTTAACTATGTAAAAGTTAAATTTAGATACCAAAAAATAAAGGCAGTAAAAAAAAAACTAGATGCAAACTAGGAAATAATGTGTAATAAGCGATTTTAAAATGTATCAACTTCAATATATAATTTTTTACAAATCAGTGTTTAAAATATGAATATATTAGTAGGAAAATCTGCAAAAAGCAGTATACTGCTTGTCATCTATAAATTTTTGAAATATCTATAGGAGCTATAATGCCCAGTGATGTCAGGGATGCTGATAAACAATGTTTTTCATTCACTTTTGGTAGAAGTATAAAAACAGAAAAATAATATAGGAAATGCTATCCAAGCTCTGATTTTGAGGCAGTTCTCCAATGGAAAGAGTTCTGGGCTAAGGGTTAGGAAGCCAAGCTTATAGTCTTCTCTTTGTCTTCACAAGCTTTCTACTTGCAAGAGCACTTATCTGGGTCTGTCATCAAAATCAGAGCCCAGGCAAGCTGTTTGTATGTCTCAAATGCAAACCTCAAGCCATCTTCAAGACCAGCTGCTTTCCCTTCAAGGCACTATCTGTGTGCAGCTCTTGGCCTCTGCTACCAGTCTTGGCCACAGGATGCAACCAACTCAAGGGCCCATCAACACACCTGCCAAGGCTTCTACTGACTCCCTCATTGTTTGTAGTTCATGATTTACATCAAGTGGGAAAATCACATTGTCAACACATTGCTCCAATCTTAGAAAAGCATGTCATTCATACGGTCAGAGTTGGCCTCTGTCCAGTGATATCTGAAGCCACGTCTTGTGTTTAAGAATATCATCAGTGTAGGACACATTCATAAAAACAGATCAATGGCCTTTTTCGTAAATGGCTTCAGAGTACATTTGTACAGAGTACAGAAACCAAAAAAAACAGAACTACTCAGAACTATTTTTGCAGCAGTTCAATAGTTAATTCTTTGGAGATAAAATGAGAAAATAATAATTAATATAGAAAACAACTCAGTATACCATAATGATTAAGATGTTCTTTAATCACATAGTGAAAGGCAGGGAGCACGGGTTCAATTCCTAGTCAGGGAATAAGATCCTACAAGCCATGCAGCATAACCAGAAAATAAAAATAATAATTCAAATTTTTTAAATTAATTTAATTAAAATTTTTAAAAAACTACAGGATCTAGACTGTAAATGTACATTCTAGGGAGCAATCAAGTTGACAGATTCATAGGAGGTGAAGTTCACCTCTTTCCACAAATACATTCTAAAGTTACTTAGTGCTACATAAGTAACAAGGTTTTTGCCATTCCCTTCTCCAGGGTATCTTCCCAACCCAGGGATCAAACCCAAGTTTGATCCTGCATTGCAGGCATATTCTTTGCCATCTGAGCCATCAGGGAAGCCTTAAATAACAAGGTTTTACTGGTGTAGGACTGTAGCGGGACTGGGCAGTAAGAGGTCTTCACCCCCGCTGTGGGACTGTCACATGAGTTCCACAGGGTGAAGAGTTGTCTTTCTGGGCATCCAATTCTCTAAAATGAGATGATCAGACAATCATTAAGTCTCTTTCAAGCTTGGACATTCAGTGGTAGTACACATGTGAGTCCATCACCTGACTCTCTTTTCATTCCTAAAGAAGCAGAGAGTGTCACCGAAGAACCCATAAAACCTTGTCTTTATGAAGGATAGGAAATGCCTCTGCCCTGCCTGATTTCCATGGTCCCCAAGTTGGTGAACCATGTAACATTCAAGAGGTCATGGCCAGACGTTGTCACTGGAGGTTCAAGAATAGCAATTGTCCTCTCCACCTTCAAGCTACTGGGCAAGGAAGATGGAAGAGGCTGTTTAGTTGGTAGGAATTTCCATCTGCTCAGGCCTTGGGCCCCAAGTTGGGTGAGTCTACTTCATCCCAACTATTATTCCTACTTCCTCTCACAACGAATTCAGTGTAGACCCAATCATTGAGTAACAAATTTTTCAATCATCAATAACTTGTGAAAATTGAACTAACTCTAGGAATATCATTCAGCCTTAAAAAAGAAAGAAATCTCATCGCAGGTTACCACATGGATGAAACTTGAGGGCAGGATGCTAAGTGAAATCAGCCAGTCACAAAAGGACAAAAACTATATGAATCCACTTACATGAAGTACCTAGAGGAGTCAAATTCCTGGAGACAGACAGTAGGAGGGTGGTTGTCAGGGGAATGGGGAATTCAAAGTTTAATAGGCATAGAGTTTCAGCTTTGCAAGATGAAAAAATTCTGGATGATTGCATGACAGTATGAATATATTTAACATGGCTTAACTGTACCCTTTAAAATGGTTGAGAAAGTAAATGGTATGCTATTTGTATTACACCACAATGACTTTTTAAAAATTTAACTAATTATATGATCATGGCTCAGACAGTAAAGCGTCTGCCTACAATGTGGGTGACCCGGTATCAATCCCTGGGTGGGGAAGATCCCCTGGAGAAGGAAATGGCAACCCAGTCCAGTACTCTTGCCTGGAAAATTCCCATGGATGGAGAAGCCTAGTAGGCTACAGTCCATGGGGTCGCAAAGAGTCGGGCAGGACTGAGGGACTTCACTTTCACTTTCACTTTGGGAAATCAAGAGTAACCAATAATTATAGATCATAATGATTTCCTTCATCTCCCCAGGTACCCCACCTCCTTCAAACCCAGACGGATCTTCAGGGTTTTGGCACCCTGAACACATGAATGTCCATTTTTGTGTCTCCCCTTTTGAAATGATGTGGTTTCTAGCATATCAAATTAATGCCCTCTTTCTAGGCTCCCAGCCAAATCTCTACCACACAACCCGCTAACTAGACATCTATTCTGTTGAACAGGCTAGTCTATTATCAAACAAATATCTCTGGGGACAACTTGTGTGTCAGTTACATAAGAGATGGATGTCTTCAATCCTTGGGATTTCTTTCCAGCTAAGAAAGAGATTTTGAATGGGAGGAGGAGGGGGTCAAAGGAGGAGAGAGCAGTTTCAGAACTCATTGCTTTTGGAGAAAGATCTAGAAAAAGCACCATCAAAGGATGGTGTTGAAGGCAGCAGAATTACTGGGCACTCAGGGCTGGGAAGATAATTAACACGGGGAGAAGGGATGGGGACACAGAATGGAAGGGAATATCAGAAATCATTATACAGACTTGGAGATTTTGTCGTTCAGCACGCTACTGTTTAGTCCACTCACTGGCACCTTCCCACGGAAGTGGAGAATCACTGCCTAACACTCTAGTACTCTAGTCTATGTAGGTTGTTTGCTGCTGGGAAAAGACCCTGAAAGCCCTGGCTGAACAGTTGTTTCTGGCTAAACTGTGTCTGAGTGGAAAGAAAGGGATTCCTAAGAGGAAAGGAAGAGGCTGGGGAAACCCTGGGCACCGGCAGGGAGAATTATGCTCTGTTTCAAGAGGCTCAGAGTCCTTCATGGGTGGTGATCTATTTAACCTCACTGCAGCCCAAGGTGAACGTCCCCAAGGACACAAAGGAAAAAGAGGGTAATGAGATAGCCTTCCTCATTCACATTCATTACACCAGCATTTTTCTTTTACCACAATCTACCAACCCAAACCAAGCCACACCCATTGCTTTCTGCTGCCAATCTGCTCACGCCTGCAAACGCAATTGCAAACACTCAACCTCCCCTCATCTCCCACAAACCACATGGCATCTGTGCTAAGGAAGCGTGTACCCTCCTTCCCCAAAGCCTTACTAGAAAAACAGCAGAACCCGCTAGAGCAAAAGGTGGACAAAATCACTTTGGATCATACAATAACGATACGTAAAAATACAGGTTCAGAGGAGCCCCAGGATCCACCCATTCTAGTTCTCTGCTACCTCTCTCTGTTCCAGGGCATGAGATAAGAACACCCCGGGATGCTGGCAGTTACCCTGCTCATTAGCTGAAAACTGAGTAATGGCTACTCAATTCCATCAAAGTGGTGGGTCCGACCATACTTTTGGAAATAAGCATTACTGCTATATATATGTGTGTGTGTGTGTGTGTGTGTGTGTGTGTGTGTGTGTGTGTCCCCCAATCCCTTTTTCTCTCTTGTATAGATAAGAAATTGTCAAACACTGATCCTGGTAAATGCTCTTAGTCATGAATGAAAAAATTCCCACAGGAACAGCCGTTATGTGATACGGCAACATCGAAAATGAAAATTCAGGGAAGGCTGCTGAAAGATCAAGCCAGAATCACCCTGTTACTAGTAACTGAATACCTACAGCAAATGTGGTTTGCAGAGGCTAAAACTGCCTGGGGTATTGGTTAAGAATTTCCTCTTTGTATCTCCCCCTCCATGCGCCCTAGGTTTACAATTTAGAATTTCTATGAAATTCAGAGAGTGTTCAAATAAGTGGCTGTGATGATCAAATACCCAAGCTTCTAAATGGGCAGGAAAAGAGATGTGTTATTCAATCCAGCAAAACTTTGCCTTTCAAACTTGAGTTTTAATTCACTGCCATATTTATCAAGATGGCCACTTTCAACCTTTGCCCTCTGACCTGCCATTTTTTTGATGATCTCTTCCCTATCTCATTTTTTCTGCTCCCTTTAGGACACAAGAGTCTCCATCACAACTAGTTGAAGATGAGGTGATTACACAACCATGATGCCATATAATCAGGGTCTAGTCCTCACCCAGTGTATTTCACATTCCTCAGCTTTCAGTGTAAGTCGCATTATTAGAAACATGTACTTCGATTGTCTGATCCCGTGGAATAACACGAGTTCTTGGATTAAGTTCTTCTGACTGACCCATAGTGATATAGGGGTGGCAGGTATCCCCCGCCATAAAATTGTAAATCAGAGAACCGAGCTGGGCAAGGAGAAATCAGTTAAGTAACTGTCATTAAAAAGTGACAGTGAAAGGTTTCTCTCTCCTAGAACTTGTCCTGTATAAGTCAAGAGCTGCAAAACTCTATGCCACACAGGAAACAGGAACATGTTCAAACTACTGCCATCAACCTTTACCTGTTTTCTGATGAGTTCACTGTCAGCCTACAACCTCAGTGCCAGATAAATGCTTATCACTCAGTGGATTTGTCTGGAGTACTCTCAACAACTCTAGAAGATCTTTAAGAAGAACTCACCTTGAACTTTTTATAGCTGATCTCCACCCTACCCACACACAATAGGTTGTTAATAAATAATCGATTGTTGACCGATTTCTCATCTTCACCAATGGGCATGGGAGACAAACAGCAAACAAGAGTTGAAACCTTTCACACTATAATTTATCACTTGAGACATTAAGGCTGAGAGAAAAAAATTGTACGATTATGAAGGTCACCCTGATAAAGGAAAGCACATGTGGTGTGCGAAGGCAACATGCACACTGTACTTATTTCCTAGAGATAACATTTTCTGAAATTCGGTTTACCAAATTGGTCTTCTTTGTTTCCTCATTTAACACACTATGGGGTGGGGAGCGTCTAATTCATCGATGACAATCTACTCAAAATGTGAGGGCTTTTCCCTTTTCTTTTACCCTTTGACTATAATCCACTTAGTCCCCATCCCCAAAGCCCTCCCAAATAGTGGCAGGGTGTGGGGGAGCGCTCTGAGACGCCCTTGCTCAGATACTTAGCGGAACTCTGTTCTCCACATGGGCTATTTAGGAGAGTCGCGGTCTGCTCGCGTGACTCCACTGCCTCCTGGGTTCTTCTCTCGCTGCCAGCAGGAGTCAGGGTGACGAGATAGTCTCCCTTGCGGTCCGGGGAGGCGCTGGCCATGGTCCTGACCTCGAGCTCGGGACTCGAGCGCCGAGGGCGCCCAGGAGCGGCGCTGGGAGAGCTCGCAGGGCGCGGCGGGGAGCGGCCGTCGAGGCCCCCGCCCTTCCCGACCCCGGGGGAACCCGCCGGCCTCCGCGCGAACCCTCCACTGCATACTCGGAGCTGCATCAAAAAGGGTGGGGCATCCAGCCACAGCTGCAATCGGAAGCCACCCGGGAGGATTGAAGAAGAATGGAAACCCGGTCCGTCCCCTCCCCCTCCAACCATGCTACCCCTTCCCCAGTCGGGGATAGGCCCATCCTTTACCCCCACCCTCCACCTCCCAGGCCCAAGGAGGGGCAGGCAGCCTTTGTGGACGCACGGCCGCCCACCACCGAGCCCGAGCACAGAGAGGGGTCGGGCAGGGTGGGGTGTGTGTGCACCTGCAAGAAGCGATATTCGAGGCGGGGCAGGACTGTGGATACGCTGGGATCCTCGGTTCTCCGCCGAGCTGGAAGGGGGCGAGGGAGGGGCGATCCCCACGCCCTATTCTCGGTCTCCAACACCGCCGACCCCCAATCACCCATACCAACCTGGTCGTTGATGTTCTGCAGAGCTTCCTTGCCCGAGGCCCGCCGGATCTCCACCTTCCTGCTCGATTCAACAGATGGCTCCCCGCCGGCGCGCCGGCCCTGCCGGGAGTAGGGCGTCTGCGGGTCGGGGCCCAAGTGCGCGACGTCCCGCTGCTGGGCCACCACCTGCCCCGAGCCCCGGCCCACCGTCAGCGAGTCGAAGTCGATGGTCTTGTTCTCCGAGGACCCCTCCACCGGGCAGAACATGCCACAGAATTTCTGCCGAGGCTTGGGGCTGCCTGAGCCCAGGTTTTTAAAAAAGGCAGGGACCTCTTCGTCCTCTGCCGCCTTCCCGGATTGCTTCCTCTCAGCCATGGCGTGGGGGCTCGAGGAGGGTCCTTGCCGTTCGTCCGTCCGTCTCCCAGTCCCTACGTCTGCCTGTCTCTAAGCACAAACCCCCTGCCCCGGCTGCAGCCGCGGCTGCCGCTCTCTGTCTACCGCAAGGTGTACAGAAAGGAAGGAGGGCTGGCGAGCGAGCGACCCACCCCTCACGGTCCCTCCCCCTGACCCCGCTTTCTCCCCTCCCTGCCCACGCCCCCCGCCAGCTCCCGCGAGCAGCAAAGTTGGGTCTGGGCGGGTGGCTGCTGCGGCAGCGAGAGCGGAGAGGCTGCCAGTTCCCGGCAGCTGCGGGAGGAGCGAGGCGCGGGCGGGGCGGAGGCGGGGCGCGGCGCGCCGGGGAGGGGAGCGAGGAGCCGGGGAGGGGAGCGAGGAGCCGGGGAGGCTAGGGAGGGCCTCGCTCCGGAAGTGATGCTGCCAGACCACCTGCTAATGGATGCGCAGCGGAGTGCCCGCTGACCGCTCTGGGCGCCACGGTAAGTACTCGGCAGGGCACGCGGGGGCGAAGATCGTAGGACGCAGTCCCTGGTCCCCGAGCCACTCTCCCGGACCTGCCCGGCCCAGGCGCCTCTTCCTCACCGCATTGCGGAGGTGGGCCCACGACGAGTGCCCACCGTGGGGAGGGCTCCCTCCCCCTGCCCCGGGTGTGAGCTGATGGGTGGGGAAAGTGGCACACGCTGGCGGGCGCCAGGACACCCATAGTGGAGGGGCGGGGGAGAGAAGGAGGGGCGGCACTGGGGTTGGAGAAGAAATGGAGCAGGCCGAGCGGAAAAGGGGGGACCGTAAGAGGCGCAGGGACATTAGAGCTTTGGTATAACCACCGGCCGTGGTGGAATATTGGGAGCAGAAATTGAAACGAGATTCTCACTTATTGCTCCCACAGAGGTGATGGTGGGGCGCATCATGGCAGGGAGAGATACAGAGGGGCGTAGCAAATACGAACTGGGTGGGTATAGAGATAGGAAATAGATCTACAGTCTGTGCAAGTGTAGCAAGGCGAGGAGCTGGCAGGTACAGCCCAGCGCGGCAACTTAAGGGTATAGTGAGAGGGGATGCGGGTGCGCGGTATTGGCCGAGGGCGCGGTGTACCGTCTCTGCGCCACTGCGCCAAGAAGGGTCCTGCAGAAGGTCTTCATTTGATATCTTCCGCCCCTCCCTCCTGCCAAAGGGGGAAAGATACACATGGAAGCCCACCCCGCCAAATCTCCAGCCCTACCCGGGGCCACTGGCGCCCCGCCTCATTCCACAGCCCCTGTAGCGCACTGCGCCAGAGCCGCGGGGTTTCCTAGGCTGCCAGAAGCCGCGTGCCTGGGCGCTAGTGCGCGCGCGTCCAGTGCAGGATCAGCATGTGGGGCGCTGCTGTGATGGTTGCCTTGAATTGTGTGAGGCCAAGCAGCGGAAAGGTGTACGGGGACGTGGTGTGTATGCACGGGTAGATCAGCCTCAGCCATGGGATTAGTGGGCATCCAGAGGGCATTCTGATGTAACGCCAATACATCAGGCCAGTAACACGGCCTCCCAGGCCCCTTCATTGCTTACTTCTATTCCCCGTGTCTTTTCCACGTCTCAGTCCCTGCGCAGGGTTGATTACAGCCCCGCCCCTCTCTCCACAGTGGCAAAACCCTGCAGAAACGATGCCCATCCTTTGGCAGCTCGAGAAGGAGCTCTGGGCATGCTCAATGATCAGGGAGGGATTAGTCTGGGAAACTGTTAACCACAGGAGCGTCGTGCTGGGCTGAGCAACCAAAGATTCGGTCCCATTGTCAGCCCTTGCCCTGGGAAGGACTAAATGCGGATACCCAGCCCTCCGCCACAATTGCCAGGGAAAGGTGAATGGAGTTAAACTTAGAGGACAACCAATCCCAGCTGGAAGATAAACCCACCATGAGAGGATGAAGAGGAAGGACAGAGGAACCTACCTGTGCAGGGGATGAGAGAAGCAGAGGCGGGCCTTTGGACCTAGCACCAGATATGCTTTGCATTTGAATAAAGTGCCTCCAGACGAATTACATTTCCTACTCCTAGCAGACCCCTGGGATGAGTGCTTCCTTATCACCACTTTCCAGGGTAGGAAACAGAGTTAGATGCTTTGCCCAAGGTGACTATATAGTTAAATGATCCAACAAATCCAGTGGGGTCTTCCACCTGAAAGACTGGTTCCTTTTCCACTTTATCCTATCTTTATGTGAGATTTTCACATTTTTTCCCCTCTCCAAATATTTCCAATCTTGGTCTTATCCTGAAGCACCCAGGTGGATCAGACCATAAAGAATCAGCCTGCAATGCAGGAGACCCAGGTTCCATCCTTGGGTGGGGAAGATCACCTGGAGAAGGAAGTGGCAACCCATTCCAGTATTCTTGCCTCAGAAATCCCATGGACAGAGGAGCCTGGAGGGCCATGATCCATGAGGTCACAGAGAGTGGGACATGACCAGTGACTAACACTTTCACTGGCCTTACTGTGTACCAGGGGCATTTCATTTGCCGTCTTTATATTTGGAAGGTTGCATTGCAGGTTGAGATAGCCTTTGGAGGAAGAAGCCACTCAAAGATAGCCTAACTTGAGCGGGACAGTTATGTAAGACCTTAAGAGGTGTTTCTTCCTGGGTACCCAATGTCTTTTGACATCTCGTTTCCTCTAAATATTATAACTGGGAAGGTCACCCCCATATCTTAGAAGAGGGTCATGAGGCATGAGGGAGGAGTCAATGTACTCAGATCCCTGGGGCTGCTGGGCAAGGACTCAATCCAGCATTTTGCCCTCCCTGCCCTCTGGCACACGCACCTCCTTTCAGCACCTTCCAGAACTCAGGAAATGTGCCTGCAGCAGGAGCAGCTCCCCCGCTTTAGCTGCAAGTTGGTATCTGTGGCGTATGGACCCCATTTGGACTGATGGAGAATTTTAGGGCAAGAATGACCGTAGCCACTTAATACTCCATGACAACAACTCGAGATAGAAGCCTTTCGCTTTTTAAATCAGCCGGTCTCCACCGCTTCTTCACAGATGTGCCTCCTGTCTTTTTCTTTGCTTTTCAAATGACCCATTCAAGTTCTGATACTAGGAAGAAAGCATTGTGTTACTAACTTAACATTTATAGCAAAAGAAAACCCCTAGTTGTGCATTTGCAAAGCATAACCAGGCATAACCAAAGAGAATTAATTCATAACTTCAAGTTTAATTTATTTGACTCTGAGTTTTTGGTAGATTGTAAAACCTATATTAAGTTGTATCTGTATTATTATGTTAAAGCATATCATGCAAGTTATATTGCTAAACCCATATTAAGTTGATTTTAAATGTTTGAATGATTCTAATTGGATTTTTAATCAAAGGAATGAAGTAACTCAATATTGTTTCATAGCATTAATTAGATTATGAAGGATTTGGGGGAGTTTTTTTTTTTGGCTGCGTGGCAATGCTTGTGGGCCTGGCAGTGAAAGCATCAAGTCTCAACCACTGGACCACCAGAAAATTTCCAAGAATTGCTGTATTTTTGAATAAGTGTATTAACAGTCTTCACACTGGGTATTGTCATTGTTGAGTCTATAAGTCATATCTGACTCTGCTTCCCCATGGACTGTAACCTGCCAGGGTCCTTTGTCCATGGGATTTCCCAGGCAAGAATACTGGAGTGAGTTGCCATTTCCTCCTCCAGGGACATTGGATATTATCATCATAAAAATACACTATTTATTATATTTATACAGGGCAGCTTGGCTTGGCTGAAGTGGAGAGACACCCAGACACACCATTGTACTGAGTGGGTGACATCTTCTTGTACTAGAAGCTGAATACGTAAGCGCCTTGGCTGTCACAGAACATTCTGGAACAAACAGGTACCTAACAAACAGTCTCCCGATTTCACTTTTCATGTGGGAAAGATCTTGAGTCCTGTCCATCACTGGAGCTCCATTAACTGGCATGGCATGCCTGATGAGTATATGGTGGGGAAGCCCAATTGCAGGAGGGTCCCCAAGAGAATTAAAAGTCACTGTAAGCAAAGAAGTGATGATTCAACTATAATACAAGGCAGTCTCATTGTTCCCCCCTCCCGCTTCCATCCCTCACCAGGTACCATGCTTCCCGGAAAGGAGAGGGCTATGTGGTAAAACTGAGCCTTGTTTCCCTAGGAGCCCAAGCCACTCTGCTGGGAAACTTCCCTCCAAGAGTTCTGGCTGCCAGAGTGGAGGCATCTCCCCACTGGCTAGAGAGAGGTGAGGTGGCAGAGACCCAGAGAGGGGTGAAAGGAACTGCCACGTGCTTCCTGTGGGGCAGGTCCCCACACCCCCCCCCCACCCCCAACGAGACTGCAGAGCCTCTGGCCATGGTCCTGTCGTAACTGAGATACTAACCTGGGGCAGGTCCGGAGAACTCACGGAAAGGGCCAAGTTCTTGCCACTGAGCACCAAGGGTGATTGATCCAGGACCTGTTAACTGATGGGTTATAAGTCTAGAAGCCCATCTGGGATATTCTCAATTTGAAGTCAGTGCCAGTCTGTCCCATAAGCTAATCAGTAGCCATAGAGTTCCAGCCAGTCAGTATCCGGCAATGGCGCTGGCCCTGTTGGAGGACTGGTGTAGAATTCTGAGTGTGGATGATCAGAAATCACTGATGGTTATGGGGATCCCAGTGGACTGCAGCGAGGATGAGATTCAGGAGGTCCTGCAGGAGACTTTAAAGCCTTTGGGCAGGTATAGACTCCTTGGCAAAATATTCCGGAAGCAGGAGAATGCCAACGCGGTGCTGTTAGAGTTGCTTGAGGACCCTGAGGTCTCTGTGATCCCCAGCGAGGTTCAGGGCAAGGGAGGCATCTGGAAAGTCATCTTCAAGACCCCTAACCAGGACATGGAATTTCTGGAAAGACTGAACCTCTTTCTAGAAAAAGAGGGACAGACAGTCTCGGGAATGTTCTGGGCACTTGGGCACCAGGGCTTGTCTCCAGCAGCCGTGCCCTGCATCTCACCAGAGTTACTGGCCCACGCGTTGGGACAGGTGATAGCACACGCCCCTCAGCCTCTGCTCCCCATGAGGTACCGGAAGCTGAGAGTGTTCTCAGGGAGCACTGTGCCTGCCCCAGCGGAAGAGCCCTTTGAAGTCTGGTTGGAACAGGCCACTGAGATAGCCAAAGAGTGGCCGGTAGCAGAGGCAGAAAAGAAGAGATGGTTGATGGAAAGCCTTCGTGGGCCAGCCCTGGACCTCATGCACATAGTCCAGGCAGACAATCCATCCATCAGTGTGGAGGAGTGTTTGGAAGCTTTTAAGCAAGTGTTTGGGAACCTGGAGAGCCGCCGGACCTCCCAGGTGAAGTACCTGAAAACCTACCAGGAGGAAGGAGAGAAAGTCTCAGCCTACGTGTTACGGTTAGAAACCCTGCTGCGGAGAGCGGTGGAGAAGCGGGCGATCCCCAGGAACATCGCCGATCAAATCCGCCTGGAGCAAGTCATGGCCGGGGCAAGCCTCAGTGAGGTACTCTGGTGTCGACTTAGAGAGCTGAAAGACCAGGGACGGCCTCCCAGCTTCCTGCAGTTAATGAAGGTCATCCGGGAAGAAGAAGAGGAAGAAGCCTCTTTTGAAAATGAGAATACTGAAGAGCCGGAGGGAGGGGATGGCTACGGCCACTGGGGTAACGAGGCCAATGACTAAAACCCAACTCCAAGGGTGACCCACAGACGGTGGGTGGAGGGACAGCCACGTTATTTGGCTAAGACCTTATCAGTCTTTTTTTCTCTATAATTTGCACAGTTGAAATCAAACCATTCAAGCCAGTTTTTTTTTTTTTTGTTTTTCTTTCATCTTTTTGGCTGCATCATGGGGTATGTGGGGTCTTAGTCCCCCAACCAGGGATTGAACCCGTATGCCCTGCATTGAAAGTGGAGCCTTAACCTCTGAGTGGCCAGGGAAGTCCCTTGGGCAAGGAAGGTCTTGATTCTTCTTTGTAAGGGGAAAAAAAAAAAAAAAATCTGAGCACTTTTTGGACTCTACATAGATAATTGCTAAGTCTCTTCAGTCGTGTCTGATTCTGTGCAATCCTGACCTAACAGACTATAGCCCACCAGGCTCCTCTGTCCATGGGATTCTCCAGGTAAGAATATTGGAGTGGATTGCCATGCCCTCCTTCAGGGGATCTTCCTGATCCAGGGATTAACTCTGCGATTCACAGATGATTATTAATAAACAAAAACTTAAATTCCAAATAGGAGGTCGGAAGCCTAAAGGAATCTGAACCAGGTGTCCTTAAATCCCTCTCAATAAACCAAAAGAAAGAAATGATGTGAGAAAAAAAAATCTCTTTTGTCATCCATTTTAAAAATCCCAGCTGTTTGAATTAATTTGTTTTCCTTTCTCAAATCAGCAAGCTCTCTGAGTACCATATAAGACAGTGTTCAGAGAGCTAACCATCATAAACCTACCAGCCTGGCCCTGCTCATGGCCTCTGAATATGAAAAGCTAAATAAATAACCTTGTGTGTAAATAAGGAAGCACACACTGGAAGCCAGTAAAAGCCAAGAGAAGTGTCGCTGCTGAATGAGTATCACTCTTCCACCCTGGATTCCTCTCTTTCCTTTCTTGGGAAGTACTCCCCACATCTCTGCTGGGTGTCAGATAGATGGTTCCAGGCAGTGTGTTACCCTCAAGGACACAGAAGTCCATGGTGTGAGGGGCATTCTCAAGAAAGGGTAGACATCACGGAGGGCCTGGAGGAGCAGAGATGCACCGACCATATTGTGATTCAGGCCAGTGGTTAGAGAAGAAGATTTTTAGTGACAACAAAGACAAAGAAGAGAGGAAGTGAGCTGATAGTTACTGAGAAAAAGCTCTGCGCCAGGCATTTTACATGTGTCTCATTTCATGTGTACAGCATCCCCAGTGTGGTATAATTATGCTCATTTTAAAAGAGAAGGGGGACTTCCCTGATGGTCCAGTGGTTAGGACTCCACAGTTCCATTGCAGGGGTTGAAGATTTGATCCCTGGTTGGAAAGCTAAGATCCCACATGGCCAAATGGCACAGCCAAAACTAAACATGATTTTAAAAAATATCTCCCAATTAAAAATAACAAGATAAGTGAAAAGGAAAAAAAAGTCCATATGGGTTACATGGTCTGCTCAACATCAAGACGCTAACAGGCGGCAGAGCACAGAGGGAAGTCGGGACCTCTGTGACTCTTCCTAATCCGCCCTCCGCTGTGATCGCAGTTTTCAAATCGTGCTTTGTAGTTCTGCAGGGACATTTGAGCAGTTCCGTGTTGAAACTGTATTTTACACTCTTTAAATCTCTATTAGATAACAGGTAGACAGACACACGTGTGCTGATAGATTTTAACACACTGGCGTTTGCCAGCAGGCTCACTGTTGTTTCCAGATGGACTCATTTTGTGCAGACCTTGGAAAAAAGATCCCCTGGTGAGATCCAAGCACGCAGCTAAACTTCTATTCCCTCTTCGTAGATTAAGGAAGTCATAGCACTTCAGAAGTGTTTCAGTCAGGCTTATGCATGTCCTGTGATGCCAAGTGTGCTTCAAGCATAAATGAGCACCATCCAGTTAAGTACTACACAAGGCTCCAACACAATCGATGTCTCACATCCTGGCAGCTTTGTATATACGATAAACAACTGGCTTTAGCTTCTCTAAGTATCAGTTTTCTTCATCAGAAAAATGGGAGGACTACAGAATAGGGTTGTTGTTAGGATCAAATGACATAATGCCTTTTAAGCACTTAATGTGAGGTCTGGAACACAGAAAGCCCTCAATACAAGGGGTTTCTTCCTCTTATCTTTCCCATTATCTTGCTTATTGTCTGATCAGTGCATGTTCTCTTCTTTTTCTAACAGTCCTGCAATAATGAGTAAATAGGTAATCTGTCCAGTTGTGACAACGTTACATTAGAAACCATTAAGTGCTTGTGGTAAGTTGGAGCGCTTATTGTCTGTTATCTTTGTGATCAGTTTTCCAGCTATTGTTGACTATTGTTAGTGATTATAAGAAATAAATTATTCTTTCTGATGGTAAATAATTTTAACTGAAGGGATAGCCTGAAATTGTAAGAAAAGACTTTTATTTAAAAAAAAAAAAGGTACCGCTTGTGAGTACTTATCTTTATAAGTTCAATTTTTCAATACTGTTCAAACAAAGTGATACACCCGGATTTCATGTGTTTTTTTGTATTTGTAAAAATGGCCTCATTGTTCTCACGTATTCTCAGTATACAAAGTAAAGTGTTATAAATGTGAAGTTATAAAATAAATCCATTCTGGTAAGATTCTAAGTTTTTTATGTGTTGTTTATTGTGGTTCTGTATAAACTTTTGCTTAACAAAGGGATTTAATTACTAAAAAAATTTTTTTTCAGAGATAAAGATTAGAAAATCAAGCTAAAACCACAAAAGATCTTGAATTCTTCTAGGAAAAAAAAAAATGAGAGAAAATGCTGGGATGGAAATACTTGGACTTGGTCTCCAAAGATAAGAGAGAGCTCAGTTCACCCATCACTGATCTCCCTTTTAACCTACAAGAAACGACAGATGGAGGCCGGGTCCCTCGGAGACCTCCAGCCCATTTGCTTAGACAAGTAACTGTACCTTGACATTCACCAGCCTCTATCCTGCCAAAGAGGAAGTGACCCAAAGGTGAAATACTGCATTTCTTGGATGAAGTCATTTTTTTGCTATATAGATATATTGTGCTGGTGTTCCAGTCCTGTCTGACTCTTTGCGACCTCATGGACTAGCCCACTGGGCTTCTCTGTCCATGGGATTTTCCAGGCAAGAATACTGGAGTGGATTGCTTTTCCTTCTCAAAGGGATCTTCTCAGCCCAAGAACTGAACCTGAGTCCCCTGTGTCGGCAAGCAGATGTTTTACCGCTGAGCCACCTGAGAAGCCTTATATAGATGGATAGAGGGGTTTAAATTTCTCTTGTATTTAGCCCTCTTGAAAGAGGAAGAGCATTTCCTCTTTTCTATAGCACAGTGGGGGAGCACTCCTCAAGGGCTGTACATAGCTGTACACACCCACTATAAGTGTCAGGAGGGATGCTCAACACTCTTTCCCAATCACTTGAGCCAAACCTTCCTGGAGATTGGTCTTACCTCTTACTTAATCTGTCTCCAATCCTGACCCTTGGAGGCCAAGTCTTCCAAGATGACATAGTCCACTGCTGAAGTTAACTTTTCATTAGGGGCCTCTCAGGCTGTAGGTGTCACCTGACATCTCCCCCTGTACCAGCCAGTCCTGCCAAGCTTCTCTTTTTGTCCATCCTAAACACAAGATTTCTGGGCATCAGTTCCCAACTTTACTTTCATGTTCACACTACACCATGCCTCCTCCCCAGTGCTGATCTTTAAGACCCTCCCACATGTCTACTGGATTTCCACACTGTCCTGAACAACTAGCCTATATGACCAGAGTCCTTGCTGGATACTCTGACCTATTCCTTGATTGAACTCTGGTCCTCCTGAGAGTCTATTGCCCTCAAGCCCCTTGAGGAGAAGCTACTCGTTCTCTCCCACTTCCAGAGAGACTGGAGAAGTTAACATCTCTTTCTCTCACCATCATCACACCTCCACTTGCAAACACCTTTGCTCCCTACTGGCAAATGCTAACCCACTCTGCCCCATCAGCCACTGTGGATCTGTCCTGACAAGCCTAGACAGAGCATTGGCAAAGAAACTATAAAGTTGGTGGTGTGGGGGGAGTTTAGGACCAAATCTGGCTTGGTTGTTATCTAAAGAAATAGGAAGAAAAAATTAATGAACACAAGCCATGTCCAAGGGAGACCTACAAGCAAGACAGAGAAAGCGG